>OZ026622.1:80976864-81359364 GCA_964020975.1 Hermodice carunculata | reverse complement strand
CAACGGAAAAGGGGTGGTAGTACACATATATTGCTGAAATACATGGAACCAGATTTTGTTTTAATATGATTGATCCACGTGTTTCAAAGATAAGTGACAAAGTGCCTCAAAGGGTAATGCTTTAGACGTGGCCTTAATATACAAAACAAGGCAGGAAATAAGGGTGTCATTCTGAAAAATAAAAGTGCCTCTGAACAATTGGATGCTTATCAGTAAAGATCATATCTGCAATTCAGCTGCAGCCATAATATACTAATTTATCACCGTATGTATTTAAACAAAAGTGTGACTAATGTCACCAACCATAGGTTTCTGTGTACAACTCGACACATTGAATAGAGTGTACTTTCGCCTCCAGTGATGACCTGGTAGCCTCAGGAATGAATAAGTGTAGTTCAGAATTGACCAAGACCAACATATTGTTTGGATTCGATATACATATAACAAAGAATCAGTGAACCTTATCAACCTTACTGTCCCAATAGGCAGCTGCATTTTCACCATTGGTACAATGCACAAACTGGTGTGATTTGGTGTTGGTCTGGTTAAAAGTGGAAATGGACGCTGACATGCAGCTTACCCATGAAGAAGGTCATGTGGAAATTTTTGGTATTGTTAGCTTTTTAATTAGAATGCCTTAACCATGTGAAAAACAACCAACAGCTCCCTGTAGAACAAAAAGCAAAGAAACACCCCTAAAAGGGCCTTATAAACTGAATGGTCGGGCTATATTCATAGTGAGGAAGACAATTTAAGCCATTTTGGAATCCAGTAGCTGGTTACGGGAAAATCCCGAAGCCTATCGACCAGGCATCCCCGCAAAACCGATAATATTCTTTTTGAAAATTCATGTCTCAAACGGAAAACGTGTTAAAAGACTAATTTACCTTAGAAATCTTTGTTAGAACTAGCACAAAATCCTTTTAAAATGAAATTAATTTAATCCTTTCCCAGTAAAATCGCCCCAAAGGGCCCGGATGTAAATTGCCGTCTGCTGTACTTCAATTTGTTGTTATTAGAAAACAGTTTTACTGAGGTTTGTTTGTAACACCATTCATGATGGCACCCCTTAGGTCAATAGCTTTTCTTGGTGCGGGTTGGGGAAATTGCACCCAACCAACGCCAAGGAAGGCTGTTGACTCATTCGTACTCTGACCAGGAATAGGTTAAGATTAATTGTAAATATGGGTGATGATAACACATGTATCATTGTCGAAAATACCGTTTTTATACATGCCTGCATTCATGTGGATCTGCAAGTACTTGATTAATAATTTACTTTATTCTGTTACAGACACATACGATGAGTTTTAACTGACTCACCCCACGAGTGATTTTACGTTACATAAAACATTTACATTACTTTCATTTTGGGAAAGGCATTACTGCCAATTATATTTCTGCTTGATCCAGCCGTGTCTTTGGCAAATGGAAAAAACAGCCTCTACGCCTGATCCTGTGGAACTGTATGCGCCATGTAATCGCATAAAACTAGCAAGTGGAATAATTGCTAGCATCATATGCATCTTTGGTCTTATTGGCAATGGGCTCACCCTGTACACAACTAAGCTATTTATGAATGAAGGTCCCATTACTCTGCTGCTAAAATCGCTGGCTGTGTTTGACTCTATAGCGCTTATTTGCATGGTATGTATGAAATTTGGAGAAGCTATGTTGGGAATTCATTACTACTGGGCATTAACCGTCCTTCAAAAGCTTGATCCGTACATTTCAAAATTTGTTAGCCCGGGCCTTATACTGGGACATACAGCGTCACTTTGGACCATGGTACTTATCGCCGTAAATAGATACATTGCAGTCTACAGACCATTTGATGTGGCCCGTTTGTGTAGTCTTCGCCGAGTTAGAATACAAGTGTTTATAGTTTTCATCATGAGTTTTGCTTACTGTTTGCCAGTCGCGTTTGAATATAAACAGGTTTGTGTGTGGATTTTCTATCCAGCACCTCTAAAGTCAATTCAAAATGGCGCTCCTTTCTCTGTAACTGATACAATTAATAACAGGACAGTGTCCTCACCAGCAGTGGCATGGAATCAGACCGATAATATAGATATCAATTATACTAAGTCAAATTGGCATATCACAGTAACCACGATGCAAATGACCACAGGCAAACCAGACAAAGCTCTTGGGGGTATAACAACAAAGCAGCCGGCAAAGCTCATGAACAGCTTAGCGAATACAACGGAGCTATTGCGACCAGTTCCCCCCAGAACCATATATTGGCGCCCAAGAAACTTTGGTCCAGAGTTGCCACACAAACTACCCCCACTGCCACCAGGTGTCTTTAGGCACAGCTGCTACATGGACCTCGACATTTTACGACACTGGTACTACCATATAATATACAAGCAGGTGATCTTCTACACGTTGTCCACAGCAGTTCCATGTACGATTTTGATCATTTGTACTGTTCGTCTGCTCTTTGTGATACGTGCATCATTGGCCCGCAGAGGAGATATTACACACATGAAGGACACAACGAGCAAAAGCATCACCGTGATGCTAGTTAGCATAATGATCGTACAAACAGTCTTTCAACTTGGTGCAACCATAGCCCGTTCATCGGCGCTTTTTGGTATTCAGATTAACTTTTGTGATCATGCGCTACTCCACTTTCATGACCTATGGGATGCAATTGGAATTTTAAACTTTTCAGTGAACTTTTATCTCTATATTTTGTTTGGCAAAAGTTTTAGACGTCAATTAAAAGGAAAGTTGTGTCGATGCACAGATCCACCAAATATGGTAACATAAGTGCCACCAACGTCTTTGAACACTATTTCAGCTACCGTTTAAATCTTTCGTGTCTGTTGAACATTTGTGACATTTTTGCAAACTGGGTTGGTTGGGATGACCTCAAAATAAGAAGCAACTTCTTGTCAAATGTGAGTTGCAATTTAATGATGCCTTATCTGGATGTTTGTCTCTCTGAAATGTTGCATGTAGAATTTTAATAGGCTGCTTGGCTCTTTGTTATGTTCGTGGTGTTTCATGAACATTACATGGTTTGACATGGTTGATGTACGTTGCCAATGTTTTGGTGGGCACCTTTTACTTAATGCTGTTTTAAATACTATACACAGCATATGCACAAATGACATTCTTATTTTAACTTAATTAAAGTACTGTTACAGGCATACCAAAAACGATTATATACGTTAGCAACACAAAGATGTGATAATTACTTGCTTGTCATAAATGAACTCGATCGGGATTTTGATTCCTATCAATGCCTTTACCGCTTTATTAAATATGTAACGTAGTTTGAATTACCATATTACAAATTGTGACTATTAATAGTTTCTGGCTATACAAACTTTCGTTACCTGCACACAGTTTGCATTCATTTGACTTCTGGACGAATGTGTCGTGACTAAACATTCATATAGAAAATCAGCGAACGTTAAGATTTTCCATAATGTCCGTTAATATTGAAATTCGTGCCTCTTACATTAGTTGAAGTGAACATATTCTCAACCCGGTCTAGTACCATAATGTCGTGGTCCTGTTTTTCTTTTCTTTCATAGGGGAATTTAATTTCGTCGCTTGGCTTTATGTTACTGTGGAAGTCCGGGAAAAGAACCACGACATTTATAGCTTACATAAAAGAGAAAATAGTTTATTTCAACAATGGTAGCATTACATATGGAACCAATCACCCAAGGTCGTCACACCTAAGAACACACATACATTTATACGCCACAAACAGAACAGTAAAAGAGTAAATAAACGTAAGCAGTCGCTCACCCTACATGAAAGAGACGAGAAAGATGAGGCAACATGGTAACTGATTTCTAGATAACAAAAATATTGTTTTATGACCCGCTAAACAATAAATTTATAATCGGTACTGAGTTCCTGCATGCGCTGTATAACGAGTTTCCAGTCAGCGCAAGGTTTTATTGGTATTACAATTAAACATTTGATATATGCTGATGACCTGCTGCTGCTTTGTCCCTCTACCAAAGGTCTACAAAAGGTAAATATATGTTGTAGTTTTGCCACCGAACATGACCTTTTATTTAATGGTAAAAAGACTTACTGTATGTTATTTGAGTCATTATCTTTCAAGCTGCATACATTAGCTCATTTGTTTCTGAATGAGCATATGATAAAATATGTGAGTGACCTAAAGTATCTGAGTATAATCCTCTCAGATTCCTGTAAAGATGATGATATACAGCGACAGACGAGAGGGTTTTGTTATATGCAGACTAATATAGTATTGAGAAAATTTTACGACTGCTCCTATGAAGTGAAAATAATGTTATTTAATTCATACTGTACATCTGTGTATTGAACGTCTTTGTGGACTCGTTTTCGTAAGAACTGTATTTCCAAGTTGCGGGCTGGTTATAATCAGCTTTTTTGGTGATTATTTAATTTTGCCGGAGATTGTAGTGCCAGTGAAATGCTGGTATCAAAAATAACGAATACCATGGACACGCTCTGGAGGACATGAGCCTTAAGTTTGAGACTAAGATTGCAGCACAGTAATAATGCTCTGGTTCAAAGTGTTTTATATTTTGATATCTTCTATATGTACCCTGCAATTAGATACTTGAATAACTTATTGTCTTATTATACTTGCATTATAAGTTTCTTTTTTCTTTTTTTTTTTTTTTTGTTTTGTTTTGTTTATTTTGTTTTTGTTTTTGTTTTTGTTTTTTTTGTTTTTTTTTTTTTATATTTGTTTTGTTTCAGGATTAATATAATGTGTCATTTTATTCTCAATATGTACTGTTTTCTTGAGATACTTATTGTTTGTCTGCTTACAGCGTTTATGTATATTGCCTCGACTTGTATGTCAGGCTTTCTTACATCTGCATCCTCTTACATGTATACCTTTTATGTTCACTTTTTTCACTATGGACCGCGTTCTGTTTGATGTATTATGTGTCTGAAATAAAACAACATACAATACAATACAGTTTATCCGAGACGGATGCAGTACCCAAAGTCCTAATATGGTGTACGATACAGACAAGCTTTCTATAGGCCGAATATCATGTTACAAATACTAATCTATAATCAAATACATTGGTTTAATAAATTAATGTAGCATATTTAGTTTAACACTTTCTTTTTTTTGTGCGTGTGTAAAAAGATGACTTTTCGCAAGGACGTACATTGTAACATCTTAACAGGAAAAAATATTACTGAAGATCTCGCCGTAACAAATACTAGATGGTTTTCTGGGAATTTTGTAGTCTGTAAAATATGTGTATTCATTGGGTTGTATTGGATAAGATGGAAATGTATATCCATTGGGTTGTATTGGATAAGATTCCCTATTGCAGGAATGCGTATATGACTGCTGGGAACTGCATTACTGATTTGTTGTATATTATAATATATCTTGAAAATATATAAATAGTTGTCAAATGGATTAATTTTTCTACATATGGACACAAAATGGGTGTTTCACTTATTGAAAAGTGTGTAAACACTGCCAGAAACCTTACTGTGTTCTTCAGTTACTAATAAAACGGGTGTAAAAGGTGTTTAGTTCTTGCGGACCAATAGAAATACAGGCCCTCCCCGTACATTATCATATGCGGACCTGCTGACGTCATCCACATAAACAACTGATCAATACCTGGTTACATTATCCATAAACTCTGTTCATGAAGCTTTAATTTTCTAATATCAAATGGCTTCTTTTTTGTAATTCCTATCGACCATATAATGTCAGATAGAGCAACAATGGATGATGAAGTCACCTACCCGTCATTATTATACTGGACAGTGGAGTTCGTAATGATGGATACATTCCACTACTTCCCCTTAAGTTTGTACCATGCCTGTATCTTTGTTGCAGGTCATGACCCTGCTGTAAGAACTTTAATTTAGTTGAGTGAATAAGGGTCATTGTTGGTTTTGTGAAGTAATGGTGAGTTGAAGTAGACATGGTCAGTCTTGAGGATCTGCTGAGCAGGCAAACCACAGACAAAAGGTCAATATGGCTGGGCAGGGGAAAGTGTGATGTCTTTAGGTTTCAAATACAGAAAAAATGCGAACGTTGCTCTACACAACAAAACAGGATATACCCTGCAACGGACAGCCAATTAATTTGGTTTGTCACAAAATGTGGTATGGTAATTGTTGCAAAGATTTGACGAGAGAGGAAATGTGACTCCTTTAAGGCCAAGGAGTTGAAGAAAAAGAAATACAAATCTGGACGTCGATCATTTTCTGTTCGAATATGTAAATGACTATACTTTCTGGAATCAGGAACACTGAACGAAAGTGACATTTTGTGACGAGTTACGATTTGGGCCAGTTTGGCAGACTGAAAGGGACCCATTACACAGCTGACCATTCATGTTATATTGTCGATCGATATGGAGGATGGTTTATCATGGTTTGTGCAGTAATTGCCTAGACTGGGATGTCTTCAATCGAGCACATAAAGTTACGAAAATTGTTCGGCTATAGTTTAGAAATACATTATCCATATCCATGAATTTCAACCCAACAGTGAAATTAAAGTTAAATACAGCAACAGGCAGAGATCCAAGAATTAAATCTCCTCCTGGTTTGAGATAGCATGGTGGGGGAATTAATGCACTCGTAAAGCGTGCTATCCCAGAATCATAAATTTTATAGTGCAAATGCAGTGAAGGAAGAAAATGTAATATGTAATTTTGCGCATGGGACAATAATCCCCCCCCCCCCCCGCACACTGTATTGTCAGATTATAACCTAACATAAACGGGAAATGACACAGATCTCGACATAAAAGCTGTACCCATGTTTGCAGGTAACCTGTAACTCACCAGAGCTGACCATTCAAAATAAACTGTTACAACTTATGACCCACTTAGCGTCTGTCTAATCAGGATTAAGTCATTATAATTTGGTTTGACCCATCCTATTTCAGAAAATGCAAATATTCGTATTTTAACAATATACACATGAACATTTTGTGAAAAGGAGAACGTTAAAATCGAATCCCTGTCGCAGAAAGAGACAAGTATCACACGACAAGACTGGACTCACAGTCCCATGAACACGAAGACAGAAAGTCCGACCAGTTTTGGAGAAGTTGAAAATAGCATTAACACAAAATCGGTAAAAATACAAAAAATATAAATAAATGAATAAATAAATAAATAAATAAATAAATAAATAGATAAATAAATAAATAAATAAATAAATAAATAAATGAATGATTGAATGAATGAATGAATAAATAAATAAATTTATTCATTTGAAATAGACAAACAAACAAATAAATAAATAAATAAATTAATTAATTAATTAATTAATTATTAATTTATTAATTAATTGATTAATTAATTAATCAATAATAATGATAGCAGCACCACCTGTTAAACAATTCAGGGTCTAGGGATCCCCATGAGTGTCCCTATGCAATTTCAAAGGAATTGGCTGAGCGGTTTCGGAGAAGATTTTTCTTAGGATTTTGCCAACAAAATGAACAAAGTTCATAAAAAAAATAAAAAAAATAAACACATAAGCATGAACACGTGAACAAAGTTGGTAAACTCTCACCCAAGTTTGATGTAAATCTAGCTGACAGTTTCGGACAAGTCGAAAATATGAATTGTGGACAGAGGGATGGCCGGATGGACGGACGGGTGACGAACCATACTTTAAGTCAGCTGAGGTAAAAAGTGAGTATTTTGGTTGAGAAACAGAATAATTTGAAGTGATAAAGGAATAATGCAAAATATCTTTGCGTGGAAAGCCACATGGATACTTGGGTCCTGTTTGCCCTCAGACAGAATAAATTTGTGCCAAATTTTCACAAGAGATTTTGTGCCCTGCCATTATAAGACCATGGCCAATTAACAGGTTACTTGGCGACTTGATACTTATGCTGTGCGACCACGTACAAGTTGTATGTCCGATGAACCACATTTTCAGCGTCAAGTATATTCATGGTTGGAGGTGACACTTAAAGCCTGTCATCAGGCATTCACAGTTGATGCTAACATTGCAAGTCACTTGTAAATTCGATAAGTGCAGGAGCTATAAAAACCTATCTTTTACTTTACTTTTGATGGAAAATAATGAAAAGCAAGTAACTAACTATATTATGATAAAATTAAACAAACGAACAAACATAATGGCTCGCAGTATGCGGAATAGTAAATTTGTAGAGGCCACGGGCAATCTGTTCAAGTTATGAAATACATAATCGGGTTAGGATGCGGGTGTATTCTGCCGTTTCCTTATATATTATATGCCATTAAAGATGTATATAATACTCCAACTAAATCATTAAACAATATTGATGTTGCATATTCCTACATATGATTATTTCATAAAAACCACCACATACCTTAAAGCATTAGATATCGTTTTGATTTCATTAATCCTACTTAAAAGCTACATATGTCGCAGTGCAAATTAATGATATCGAAACTTGATTGAACAAACAAAACATCAATTTAACCCGTGTAAAGCCAGATGGAGACTGAGTATACTGTGTCGCTATTAACGTCCGAGTATTTTTTTTTTTTTTTTTTTTTGTGGGTTGGCTATATATAAATTTCGTTATACCAGCCTGGAAAGGTTTGTTTCCTCTAACAGATCATTGGAAAGAAAGTGAAAAAGAGGGTTTTTTATTATCACATTCATTAGATATAAAATTCGCCACAGACATAAAGATATTAGAATGAAAATTTCAGACCAGATGAACAACCACATTAGGGTCTGCAGGCTGAGGCAAGCCTTGAATTTTAATTTCTTCCTTGTATAACACTCTGAATTTGCACTACAATTGAGAAGTCTCACTATATCAAATCCTCATAATTATACATTCACTCATATATTTGCTCTCTCTCTCTCTTTCTCTCTCTCTCTCTCTCTCTCTCTCTCTCCACACACACACACATATATATATATATATATATATATATATATATATATATATATATATATATATATATATATATATATATATATATATATATCGTTTGGGTCGATTTAGTTCTATACAACATGTGAATAAATATTAGATCGGCCAGACCACGATGGGCCCTTTAATAAAGCCACTTAAAAGTACTATAATAGGCCTACTGTTCGTCAGAGTATCTGCAACCGCAAGTACCTATATACGATATAATATTATGGGCTAAGCTACTTCCCGGTAATGATAGCGTCGTCTGCTGTCAGCGAGACTGCTGAATATCCGCTGGAACATTTGGCCTCTGGTGCGGCACAACTTATTGAGAGAGGCCTTCACAATGATCCATTCAAACATGAGACAAACAGATTATAGCATTTGTTGTCGATACGAAGAATATCAACTCGCACTAGATACCATCTAGCAGAATTCGTTCGCTTTGCTCCGTCGTTCTGCATATGACACCCAGTGCTCGTTGATATTGTTCGTATCAACGACCATACTGTTATCTATACATATAGGCCTATATTAAGGAACCCCGTTTCTCCTTTTGTATTTGCACGTATCATTAAATATTTGATGATAACATGAAATCGAATTCCTGTCACCACTATATGCATTTATTGTTATGTTGAACTAATCTTTTTAATGGTATTACTAAATGCATTTATTGCATTTAATGATAGGCCTTTTATCAAAACGATTTCGTGGTACCCACGTCTAAATGGGAAATTATTTAGAGATAAGTAAAATTCCATTTCATGATAACATTAAATCGTTTTGATTAAATAGCCATTATTTGCTATTATGTTGAAATCCATTTGGTTTTATGTTTTTAGCGATTGAATATAGCATTAATTACTTATGGAACTGCAAAATGTACGCTCCCTTTTTGGTGTGACTAAATCACAACACCTAATATTTAGGGATAATACTAAATATTTAATGACATAATGGGGATGATTTAAACAGGAGGTGACCTTGGTGAATTAATAATAAGACTAATTCTGTTTAAGTACTTCCGGGAGACCTTCTACACGTGACTTCCAACTTGCGTATCTGAATCCAGCTTGTCGCGTAATCTTTTCAAGTTAACCAATGCTTGATCAACTTGCACATTAATTTGTAATGTTACCCACTTTGGCCTCTTAAACACCGAGTAACGCGCTGGTCGCAGTTCCCGCCGCTACTATACAATTAGACCAGGAGCCCAGACCATTTATTCATGCGAAAGACAGCAAAATGTTTGACAGCATGAACATGTAGTTTGACCCTCAAATATTAAATGTTGTAATTGCTGCCGGGGTGCAGTTGGGGCTTTAACCCTTAAATGCCACATAATATGGGGGTGAAAAATGGTATTTAGTCATGTTAACACCGGCAAGGCTAGAAATGCCTCAAATCAACTATAGGGTTCCCCCGGACCATAAATGAACAACGGCAGTAATATTGCATGGGGCATTGACCCCGGCAGCAAAGCCCCACCCCCCGGGAAAAAGAAACATTTATTCATGCAAATAGCGGCAAGACTGGAAAAGGTCTCAAATTGTCTCCACGGGTCCTCTGAATAAAAAATGCATAATGACAGCAATTTCATGTGGGGCTCTGCCCCCGACAGCAACCCTCTCCCACCCCGGGGTTGAAAATGGCATTTATTCATGTGAAAAACGGCAAGGGTCAAAATGGTGTCAAATTGTTCCCAAATGTCCCCTGAATACCAAACATATGAAGACAGCAATTTTATGAGGGGCTTTGCTCCTGACAGCAACCTTCCTCCACCCCGAGGGTGAAAATGACATTTATTCATGTGAAGTACGGCAGGGCTCAAAATGGTCTCAAATTGTTCCCAAATGTTCCCTGAACACCAAACACATGAAGACAGCAATTCTATTTGGGGTTTTACCCCTGACAGCAACACCCCCTAACACACACACACACACACACACACACACACACACACACACACACACACACATATATATATATATATATATATATACATATATATATATACATATATATATATATATATATATATATATATATATATATATATATATATATATATATATATATATATATATATATATACATATATATATATTATAAGGGATGCTGGATATTTATACAATGAACATTGCTTTAAAATTTTTCTCTTTCAGCAAATATCGATCGTTACCCTGGTATTGGTGCAAAAATTTCTTATTTATACAAGTCTTAGAGTTGTAAGTAACATGTAGCTTTGATTGAGTATGGGTGGTGATGACAATAAAGAACATAATAGGTCCACTAGTCCACATATTCTGAAGTACGTGCCCTCTGCTGAAACCCCAGAGACCTTTTAACCTTGTTTCCCAAAGATATGTTAGTTATTTCAGTTGTAACAGGGTCCTTATAGTGGACTTAATTGGACTAATATTCAACCCTACGCAATACCAAATGTCTGATACCCCAATGAGATCTTCTTGCCATGGTAAGTATTTTCTTTATTTTATCTGCGTGTTTGTTTTCATTCAGCCTAAGTTTTAAGTATAACACACCAAAATGTTTAGACACATATTTTACCTACATCTCAGAACGCAACTATCATATGTGCCCTGTTTCATATGCATGTGGCAATCAAAGAATATGCATGGATCAAACTAAGAAAGATGATTTGCTGCACAGTAAATCAGTGTGTGTGTCTTCAAAGTATATTGGTACTGCAATGTACAACTATTCCATAACACAGGGGTAGAAGTTGGAATGACATGTCTATTAAAGCTTTGAAGTTATTCAAGAGTTAAAATTTCTAATGGTGCTATTTAGCATAATTTAAATTGCTACAACTTTTATTTTTAATTCGTTAGGCACGCAATGGTCAACAACCCCCTAGTAGAAGTTGGAGTGACATCTGTATCTATAATAATGTTTAAGATAATTAAGATTAAAAATTTCAAATACTGCTAATTAGCATAATTTAAATTACATTTCATGCGCAATGGTCAACAACCCCCTAGTAGAAGTTGAAATCACATCTCTATCTATGATAGTTTTGAAGATATTCTAGTTTTAAAATATCCAATGCTGCTAATTACCATAATTTAAATTGCTACAACTTTTGCTTTAGATTCATTGGATGCGCAATGATCAATAACCTCCTAGTAGAAGTTAAAATGACATCTCTCTCTGTAATATTTTCGAAGATATTCAACTTTTAAAATTTTCAATGCTGCTAATTAGCATAATTTAAATTGCTACAACTTTTGCTTTAGATTCATTACATGCGATCGGTTCTTGGTCCTCTCATGTTTCTTGTTTATGTAAATGATATCACCGATATCGTAAGGTCTAACATAAAGTTGCTCGCCGACGATGTAACTTTGTTTATTACCATCGACGACCCAATCAGCTCTGCCAACGCTATCAACAGTGACCTGAAATCTATAGTGACCTGGTCTCGTCAATGGTTAGTCACTTTCAATAGTACCAAAACCAAACCCATGTTTTCACTAAAAAGAAGAGTCAAGCTCAAAACCCACTCATTGCTTTCCTCAGTAACTCGTTAGAAAATATTTCAGAACATAAACATCTTGGTGTAATTTTTGGTTCTGACTTGTCATTGTCAAACCACATAAATTCCGTAGTGTGCAAAGCCAGGAAGCTAATTGGAATGCTAAAACTACTACAATATAGACTCAATAGGCGTTCCTTGGAAATGATATACTTCACATTTATTTGACCATTACTGGAGTATGGGGATGTAGTTTGGGTGGATATACTCAGGCGGATGCTTCATCGGTTGAAAGTGTTCAACAGGCTGCAGACCGAGTAATAACCGGGGCAACCTGTCGCACTAGTCATAGATTATTATACAGTGAGACGGGCTGGGAGTCTTTGACTAAACGTCGAGATACATAGGCTAACATTGCTATATAAGATAATACATGGGCTAACACCTGATTACCTTCATAACTGAATTCCTGGAAACGTGTCTTCTAGAAACACATACAATGTAAGATCAAAAATGATATAAGCCAGATATACACAAGAACTAGTATTTACAGCAATTCTTTTATACCAGCAACCAATCGTCAGTGGAATTTGTTACCCAATTCAGTTCGAAGTTCTGTGGATCTTGATACGTTTCAGCGTAATTAAACCATGATGAATCAAAGGTTAACGATTTATTTTACATTTGCAACCGGAAAGTAAACATTCTACATTCCCGAATTAGAATGGGCTGAGGTCAGTTGAACCACGACATGCATAAAATTGGCATCATGAGCTCTCTTAGTTGTGCTTGTGGGGCTACAGTCAGTAGAAAATTCCTACCACATTTTCTTTGAATGTCCTCGCTTCATTACCGAACGTAACACTCTTCAAATGTTTATTATAACCAAGGCTGCATTTGCATTAAATACAGTACTAAACGGAAGTTTAAAATGTTCAAAAGCCGCTAATATAGCTATCTTGGAATCTGTACATACGTACATTATCCGAACTGGTAGATTCAACTGAAGCCCGCACTGGTTTCACTTGGTAGTTTGTATACACAGTTAATATTACAAATTTTGTTATATAGATATGGTTAGGCCTACCATTTAAGTGGCCACGTGCGGGCAAACACCTTTACTTTTCTAAATGACTATTTCAAAGACTGTTTGTACCATTTATCTCTTACAGTCAATGCAAAGTACTCATTACTCGGACCACTATCTGTGACGTCTGGTGGTGTAATTATTTTGCATACTGTTATGTGTCCGTTGATGTACTGTCCCGTGGTTTGTGCCATTACCTTTTACATCATACTCTGTATTTCATTCCTTTTTTTTCGCAAGAGGAATTTGTATAGGCTATGCTTGTTTTCCAATTGCCTTAATAAAAATATGTTTAAACCAAATTGCTACAACTTTTGTTTTAAATTCCTTAGATGCGCAATAGTCAATAACTCCCTAACAGAAGTTGGAGTGACATCTACTTTTGAAGATACTCAAGATTTAAAATTTCAAATGCCCCTAATTTGCATAGTTTTAAACATCTTCATTTCTCTGTATCAAACGGTCAAACTCCTTCCATGGAGGTACAATTATGCCAAGTTTGGAGTTTCTATGTATAATTGTGTCAGAGAAAAGTGTCGGACAAATTTGAAGAAAGAAAGAACAAAAGAAGGAAAGAAAGAAAGAAAGAAAGAAAGATAGAAAGAAAAGTGTTGACACACACACGCTTTAAATATGAGCCTATTTTGGAATATTGAGGGTGACCCCATGGTCCAGAATACTTGGCCAGTTTAATCCTGTGAGTGTATCTGTGTGCAATAAATGACAAACAATCCACAATAGATGTAGTTTTTAATGCTCAGAGCTAAATATGATTATAGATGGTTTTAGGCATGTGGCTGGCCTAATGTAGTGGTTTTATACTGGTATGGGATATCAGTGCTACAGACATTACAGTAGCATTTAATTCCCTTTCTTCCTACCAAATTTGAAATGCAGGCAAATATGTAAAACATACATAGACATGCAAACACACACACACACGCGCATACATATTATATATATATATATATATATATATATATATATATATATATATATATATATATATATATATGTGTGTGTGTGTGTGTGTGTGTGTGTGTGTGTGTGTGTGTGTGTGTGTGTGGAGTGAGATTTTATTTTTTCACTCACAGTTTAAAAACCATATTCATTCTAACAGTAGCACATACTCCCAAATTGAATTAGGAGCCTCGGATGTCTTAAATTTAGTGGGAATGTTATATTCCACATTCCCACAAAAACAGTACCTGGGTCCTGGTGCTGGTACTCTCTCCACTTGCATGACAGCTTATTACGAGAAAGGATACAGTAAGCCCCATATGGCAAATTATTAATCAATTTTTAAGTCGCTCAAATACTAAGGGAAACAGGATTTTTTCCATACAAAATTTTGTAGATCACGGTTGGGTAAAACCACAAACAAATAATCAGCTGTTTAAGTTTCCAAAAGATTTGTAGTTGCAATGACTACATGTGCTTAATTTACAGCAATTGCAGCAATCTAGTCATATATTATACTCATCCATGTCCAGTATGTCTCAGAGGAGAAGTGTAGAGGTGATCATGTTTGTTACAATTGCTGGTGCACATAATTTGACAATACAGTGATGCCTACACGTGTCCGCTCTGTAAAGAGAAACTTCAGTATTAAGTCGGAAAAGACATCTGACAACGACCGCTATTTAGTAATATATTTTCATAATCTACCACAGACATGTTCTTGGGTGTTCTTGAACTGAATTGTATTTTCAAGATGATATTACGTGTAGTGTACATGTGTACAAGTACACAATAGTTGTATTTAAACAACATGATTAAAGTATTTACACGCTGGACTTTTATTTTGCATTTTGTCAAAGATCAAACTTGACATTGTTCTCACCATAACTTGTTGTCAATGTCCATTCAGTGTACGACGAACTCCTGGAGACAATTATCAACCTTTCTGCTTTTCACTTGACTAGATATTACCTTTTCTTGGGGTGGGGATGGGGGTTGCTGTCAGCATAGGGTCCCTCCAAAAATGGCTGCTGTGGTGTATTTAGTATACAGGGGACCACTGGGAATAATTTGGAACCATTTTCAGCCTTGGCACTTTTCAAATAAATAAATGTCACTTCTCTCCCGGGGTGGGGGTGGTTGCTGTGAAGGGCAGGGCCCCTCCCAAAATTGCTATTACTGCATAATTAGTGTACAGGGCACTACTGGGGATATTTTTAGACCATTTTCATTCTTGCCGCTTGTCACATGAATAAATGTTATTTCAGCCCTGGGGGTGGGGCTTGCTGTCAGAGGCAAAGCCCCACCCAAATTGCTGTCGTTTTCAATTTATTAGTCAGGAGGCTTCTCTGGTCAATTTTGAATTATCTTCACCCTTGCCTCTTGTCGCATGAATAAATGTCATTTTACACCCCCCCCCCCCCCGTTATGGGGTTTTTCAGGGTCAACGACCCAGTTTCCCCCATGCAGCAATGTAGAAATTAAATGTCGGAGGGTTAATCCTCATATTTATGATGTCGAAGCTTTTGCCCTCTCTCCCATGAATAAATGGTCTGAGCTCCCACTCTAAATGATGGCGATGCATTGGTCAGTTGCTGAGCACGGAAAAGACAGAATGGGTTATGGAAGCGCCAGTCCATTTCTATTAAAACAGACATGCCATATGTTCAATGTGACAAATAGGACTTATTTGTTTGTCCTAAGTCAGTAAGGTAATAATGAGGGGAGCATTTATTATCTTGCTGTGCCTCGGGTCGCATTTAAACATAAAATATGATATAGAGTGAAACATATCATTAATTCTATTTAGCGATACGTTAAATTATCTATTTAATTTAACATATGATCAAATCAATTTGATGATAAAACTAAATACATTAAGACATATGTTTAAATATACCCTATTTATTCATAACAATAAATTGATTTCGTGATATCATTAAATATATATATGTTATGTAGGCATGCTTAGGGTAATATGGCACTTGAAATAAGGAACACATGCATGTATTTTCATACAAAATTCAATTTTCCTTCCACAGAAGTGCACCATTAAAAATGTCATGTTAATGCAACTTTTTCGGATTTCAATATCCCACAGGAAAAAGGCAAATGCCATTGGCCACCTGAAAGCAAAAGTTCCACACACAGGCAGCTTCTTTTTTTTCACAATACCAGCGGCCAATCTAGTCTATCGCCCAAACAGTTTCGAAGGAACAGTCTGGCAGCACTCTTAAATGCTGCCGTACACGTTATCTTAGGCCATCTCCTACATCTCTATGACGTAACAATCCTCCGCTTGTGTTTACCACTTGATAATTGTCACTGATTCATGAATTCACGAGGAAAACTTAATTGCACATACATGTTTCCATGTCAACTTCTTCAAAATAGGAATTTAATCAAAATGAAATATACGAAGTATAACACTGGTCAAGGGTGTCCTGAAGTGTCACCATGGAATTGTGAAGCAACTGGCCTAGCAATTTTATTTATTTATTTATTTATTTATTTATTTATTTATTTATTTATTCATTCATTCATTCATTCATTCATTCATTCATTCATTCATTCATTTAAGTTTTTGAGGCTTAATCAAACAAAGATTTTGCCCCCAAACGAAGAAATCATAAACAAGAGGACCGTGACAATCCTGTCTTTAGTTGACTTTGTATGCACAAGCTGAGGTTAGTACTATCAACATCACAATAATATCAATGTCATCTTTGTTTAAGACCATCTTGTTTGTAAAATCAGTCTTCTCTAAAACAGTCCGTTTGACCTGTCAAGGCTAAATTGAACAACAGCAAAAGCAACAGAATACCGGTTAGTACTCTCCTATTTGTGTTAAATAGTAACCACGGCTCTAATATCCAAAATCACCACCATATAAGCCAATATATCGGATTTGCTGCAATCCCTGTTGTGCATTTACAATAATAATGTTTGCATATCCCCTGCAGAACTTTTTCCTGATTTCAATAATTTGTTAAAAGTCATAAAATGATAGCACAACTATGTTGTGAGCAAATTTAGTGGAGATCAAACACAGGTATATCCCCACTAAGCTTGAAGAGGATCCATAGGCTTATAGTTTGGGAGAAGGCAAGAAAATAGAAAACAAAACAAAACAAAGCAAAATTTTAATCACATCGCCACTTGTTAAACAAATTAGCGTTTTGGGATCTCCGGAAGTGTCCTTACCAAATTTCAAAGTAATTGGCCATGCACTTTTGGAGAAAAAGATTAAAGACTTTAATAACACCCCCCTCCCCCCCAAAAAAATCATTATTTGAATGAACTTGGAAGGGATCTGCCCAAGGTATAACCCCACCGAGTTGGAAGTGAATCTGGCTGAGTTATACAGGTAAGGTCGAAAATGTGCAAATTACCATTGCAATTTCTTTTAACGTACATGGTAATCAATAGAAATCCATGCATTGATAGAGAAAATCCTGCATTAAAAATCAGGGATCTGGAGTATAACCACCTTGAGAACAACTTTGTGTAAGCCTCCCACAAGCTACGTTTCCACCAAGTTAGAGAACAATCTCATATTTTTGTTGAAGCCGATAATTGTGAAACTACACAAAAATAACTAAAAAAAAGGGCAAATAGGCACAGTGCCACCTGTTGAAAAAAATAGTTCTTGGTGCACTCAGAGATGTCCCTATGCAATTCCAAAGCAAACGGCCACACAGCTGCAGAAATTTTTAAGATTTTGCCGGGAAAATGGGGAAAAAATCTAAAAACCATGGCAGGGTGACTATTTGAACAAAATTAGCAGAGGTCCTCCCCAGATACATTCACACCAAGTTTCGTGTGACATCCCCCCCCTCCCCCCACACACATACAAAATGTAACAGGAGCAATGTGAATTCTTGAACTTGCTGTTTGAAAAAAAACAGTTGACCTTTCTGGAGAGAACACAACCGTCGGTGTTAATTTTTACAGAGTGCTTGACTCAGCGCTGGATAAAAGAGGAGGCAATCCGGTCACATATAGTCAGGGCATTAATGAACTGTTACTAGATGAGCCAGACCTTGTTGATATCAGGAGATTGCGTAATCCTGGAACTGTTACTAGATGAGCCAGACCTTGTTGATATCAGGAGATTGCGTAATCCTGGAACTTTTATATTTACTTGCCAATTAAAAACACCATCCACCCAGTGTCGTCTAGATTTTTGGCTAATCTCGTCCTTCCTCTCTGAATGTGTTAAATGTGATAGAATTAAACCTTCCATTAAAACGGACCATTGTTTGATCTCACTTCAGCTGCAAGGTAACTCATATGAAAAGCGTGATCCTTTTGGGGGGGGGGGGTATTTAATACAAATTCATTGCAAGATCAAACTAACGTGGAAGAAATCAAGAATTTAATTCCTGCATGTAAGGACAAGTACACTGAGATGGAAGATAAACGTTTACCCTGGGACCCGATCAAATGTGACATACGTTGTTTCAACCTTAAATATTCAAAAAGGAGAAGAAAAAAGAAAGAGAAAGGAAACAAACTTGAAGGATGAACTTGACTCTTTATGAGTGTGTAAAAGTGCGTTATCAGAGGCTGAGCTACAGAGACTAGACGTTAAATCCCAACTGCTCGAGATTAATGACAAACAAAGAGAAGTGCCATTATTAGGTCCAATTAATACTTCGAAGGCCCGCTAGATTGAACTTGGTGAGAAAAACACCAAGTATTTCTGTGCATTAGAAAAAAGAAATTACAAAACCAAACACATAACAAAACTTTTAAAATCTGATGGGGCAGAAGTGAGTGGTCCTGAACTTATCTTGTAGGATGAAAAACTATTTTATCAGATTTTGATACACTAGTGAAGACTTATTCTGGGATAGAGATGAAGAACAACTCCCTTTTTCGACAAAACATACTTGCCTTTGGTGATGATGAAAAAATATTTTGGTGAAGGTCTTTTGACAGAAACAAAATGCAAAACCTGCTTTATTACATGATAAATGGGAAAAGCCCTGGGACAGACGGTTTTCCACCAGAATTTTATAAATATTTTTGTTTCAATGTAAAAGACCTGGTCATTGACAGCCTGAATTATGCTTTTGATCAAGGAAAATTATCCATATACCAGCGGAGTCCTACAACTTATTCTGATAAAAAAATCTCCAATTGACCCTTATCAAAAATTGGCGACCCATTTCTCTGCTCAAAACTGATTATAAATTTGCCTCTAAAGCCACTGCTAAGCATATGCAAAAATTCGTACCCAAATTAGTACACAGTGATTCATGTGGGTATGCACCCCCCTCCCTCCCGATTTATTGGGGAAAAACAGTAGACTGATCGATAGTGCCTTGAAATTGTCTCAGTTGCGAAGCATCCCCGGATTGCTGTTGCTTGTAGATTTTGAAAAGGCTTTAGATACAATAGGTGGCCCTTCATCAACAGAGTACTCTTCAATTTTGGACCTATTTTTAAAGATGGATCTCCAATTTATTTACCGATGTCTCGTCTTGTATTATTAACAATGGCTTTACCTCAGAATTATCAATCTTTCACGTGGAGTAAGACAAGGTTGTCCTATTGCATCGTTCTTTTTCATTCTAGTGGTAGAACTCCTTGCCAACTCTATTAGAAACAACTCAAATTAGACAGTGCCATTACCTTATCCAAAACGTAGTCCTAAAGGAACAAATCCAAGTCAATTCCGAACAAAGGCAATGTTCCTTGGTATGTTTAGCTGAATCAGATAAATATATAATTTATCTGTACCCAAAAGAGTCCAAAACGTACGTGCAAAAGTCCACAGGGTAAAAAAAAGCCGTGTCTAGTTTTAGCATTACAAGAATGCAAAATTATGTTTCAAATTATAGGCCTATTTCAGTAAATTGGCTTGAACAGGTGCATATCCATGTGCATACAAGACCATACAATTCATGAAAAGGGACCAAAACCCGCAACACAGCAGAGAATCATCAAGCACAGGTTCCAGATTTGTTGAAAATATCAATAAAATTCAGCATTTAAAAAGTACTAGTTGCAACCACCGTCTCAACAATGATCATCATCCATACAAGTCCACAAAGTCACTAACACCAACATCAATCCATCAAAAAAACCCGCTAGGCCTTAAATGACCATCAATAAGAATCTAAACATGATTATACAATTCGATGTGTCTCAGACATGTAGCTAAAGGCATGATGTTGCCCCAAAGGAGACAAACTAAGAGTATTTCAAAAAGAAAAGTTTTTGAATGTGCAAATATAATGGTGAAAATTTAATACAGTGTCAGAAAGCGCAAGTACACGAGCCCAAATGTCAAACATCAGCCAGAAACAAGTGACATCAGGACTCAAAACGCAAAACAGCAGTCAAAACAAAAGTCAAATTGCATTATAATAGCCCAAAATTATAGCATAGCAGTCACATTTCAACTATGGTTTCCAGAATTATTTTTGAAAGGAAATTGAAATGTTCAAGAAAGCATAGAATCCCACAAGTCATCCAATAAGTCATTTATTAAGGTAACAACTTAGAATTTTAAAAATGTAGTATGCCATTGTAAGTCATTTGCAAGTCAGCCAAGGACAGTGTACATCTAACTCATGGTTCTACGAAGCTGAAAAGGTCAAAATGTAAAACAGTCCTAATTATTGCAAATTCTACCACATCCACCAGAGAAATATCAAAAAGTATATTCATTAATGGTGATCAAATTCCAATTTCACAATAAGCAGATAATGCAACATGCTTCTTCGCTGACATAAGATATTTTAGGCTTATTTGTTATCTGTCAGTTTAAACTCCCAGGGGCTATCGGAAGCATGCAGCGGCCGACGACAGTTACAAGTTTGCCTAATTTTACTTACACTGATTACCATGTACGTTAAGAAAGATTATATTTTGATAACATGTTCGTGCCTTAAATTCTGCTGACTTTCATTCTTTTCTGACATGCCTAAGTACACATTTACACAATGTCAAAAAAAATCAAATTTGACAGTATTAACTCAAATATCACAATCTTTACCCCTCATGTTAAAGCATTAACTCAGGGTTCGCAGAAAAATGGAGCTTTATTGTTTGGAGACTTTCAAAGTTAGGAGTGATTGTCATCATAGGGTTTCTTTTACATATCTGGTGCAGGATGTCCATCGTTGCAGTACTTGTTAGGATTTCCTTCGATTTCTACCAGTTGTCCAGTTGTATATGTTTTTTGTTTGTTTGTTATATATATATATATATATATATATATATATATATATATATATATATATATATATATATATATATATATATATATATATGAATATATATGTATATATATAATTATTTTCATTATTATTATTATTATTATTATTATTATTATTATTATTATCATCATCATCATCATCACCACTGGGACAGAATATAATGCTCCAGTTTGTTCCTACTTCAGTTATACACTGGCAGGTGGTTTAAACTAAGGAAAGCTATCCAGCCAGAAAATGCACAAACTTGTTCAGAGGTAAGCCAAATTATTGTTATCTAAACTTGAACTATATAGATTTAGTAATTAGATTTGGTTTGACTGGTATTTTTTATTTATTCATATTGAAGCTAGCCTCAATTATTTAGCTAACGCATTGACACGTTCATATATTTTATCCACAATTAATTGTGTTGTATTTGCTGGATATTTAGCTTAGACAAGGAGCCGCTACTCAGAGAGACATATGCGGCAACAGGCTCCGAAACATGTTGTGAGCAGTTACCCGCTGAAGGGTAATATGGCCTATGTCAAAATTCTACAGAAGAACACGACAATAGTACTTCCATATGTATATAGAATAGACGGTGACAGGTTACCTTATGGAGTGCATAGAGTTCGAACTATGGGATAGGTAACGACTACCAGGAAGTGGCTCTGAATGAAAAAAAAAAACCACACAAATGCAAATCAAAACATTTAATGACCTTAATACAAAAGTTTGAAAAGGGTTCTTGATTAAAATGCAATCAAGATAAAAACATTGCCGGGTGGATTGGATCTAGTAAGAACAACCAACCTTGTGATCTACTGGTACCATGGTTTAGAGATCACTTTAAAGTACCAGTTATAATATTTTCTGAAAATGAAAATGAAATGATAAAACCTAATTTCCAGTCTAAACTGCTTTCTTTTAAAGAAATTTCAACAGTTTGGAAAACCCGGAAACCATCTGTTTATGGGGAAAAATGTGGTCCTAAAGTCTTTAGCTGTCTCAAAATTAATTTATGTCTGCTCTGTATAACACACGTTGACGAAGACTTCACCAAGGTTGTCCAAAGCTCTGTCTCAAACTTTCTGTAGGGTGGTGGCTTTCCAAAAATGAAATAATCCACAGTTATGAACAGGAACCTGGTGGTGGTGGTATAAAACTTTTGCATTTCAAATATCAAGTTATAGCACTTCTGTTTAACTGGATCAAAAGGTTGTTTCAAAATAGGAACTCAAAAGGCCAAACAGGTACACTACAGGCATTTGTTTAACATGTAAATGTATATGATCATTTCTTCAGAAGATGTTTTTCAACTCTTCATGCGTCTCAGATCCCTTTGTTTAACCGTGGTCTGACAGCTGTTTGGAAAGAAATTCAGCTAAGCTATGTTCCAGGAACAGGGACAGATATCATGAATGAAATTTTATGGCATAATAATTTTGTCACCATTGACAGAAAGCTCATATTTTCTTAACACTGGTACCAAAAAGGAGTTAGATTTATAAGAGATATTGTAAATAACAACGGTGTTTTTCTATATCTATTGAGGAATTGAGAGCTAAATATGACATTGTAACACATTTCTCCAAATATTTCGCTTTACTTTCTGCCATACCAGGGGCCTGTAAACAACAACTTTTTGATAACATTAAAATTCCCGAAGAGATACAAGTTATAGTTGCAAAAGGTACCTCCCAAATATTCTGCAGTTCTCGTGCAAACAATTTTTACAATCTACTAATTGAATCTAAATTTTAGACACTCAGCTGTGCCAATTCAGATGGTCAGAACTATTCCAAGTACCTGGTATTAATGATAGATCCAATGTTTGCAAACTTGCCCGTCTTTGTACGATTGAGACAAAACTTCAGACTGTTCAGTTTTCTCTATTTCACCGATTTGTACCCCATAAATCCAGACCCGGAACTGGATCTCGTAGATTCTGAACTTTGTGACTTTTGTACACGTAAAGGCACCAGTATTCATAGGTTCAAAGAATATGCCCAAGTAAGTGCATTCTGAAGAAAATTTCAAGACTGGTAGAATGACATGCACATTGACACAACTATTACCTTGACAGCTTTTGACGTTATTTTCGGTTTTTACAAAAAGAAAAAAAACTCTTTTACTCTCTGAACAACTCTATCTTGCCAGCAAAATAGTCCAATCATGTTCAAAGGTGTAAACAAAATAGCATTTTTTTTTTATAACTTCCTTTCAGTTTTAAAACACAAAGTTCTTGATGCGAAGCAAGTCTCATATTCACAATCGAAGCCAAATATCTTTATAAAGCACTGGGGCAGCTTGACACATACTTTTCTTTGATATTGATGATTATTGCTATATAGAGATATGAATGTTGTGCTGAATTGTTGGAGCACTAGCTGTTCTCTAGGGAAACATTGTAAACAATGGAATAATTCTATGTGTTCATCCTGACGTAAATATGTATGTATATGAAAAGCACAATAAAACGTTTTAATAGTTTGGTATGAATGTGGCTGACGGGTTTGGAGTAAAAGTCAAAAATGTGAATTTCCATTGCAATCCACATTGCCTCACATAGTTATCGATAAGAATGTATGTACCAACCGACGGATACCTAACTTTATACAAGTCAGGGATCCGCAGAATTACCTGCTCATCAACACATTTGTTTGATCCTTCTCCAAAGTACATTTTCATCAAGTGCTAGCACAATCTCAATAATGGTTCTGAGGAGTCAAAAAAATGCGTAAATACACGAAACAAGAAGAAGTAGAAGTAGAAGTAGAAGAAGAAGAAGAAGAAGAAGAAGAAGAAGAAGAAGAAGAAGAAGAAGAAGAAGAAGAAGAAGAAGAAGAAGAAGAAGAAGAAGAAGAAGAAGAAGAAGAAGAAGAAGAAGAAGAAGAAACAAGAGGAGGAGAAGTATCTTGTGCTCTGCTGACTGGAATCTGCTGCTTCCGAAAGTGCGGACTTTACTGCTCTATTTATCTATAGTGTATTAGGGCTTACCAACAAAGGCCCATAATTTGGTATTGCCGAGAAATAAGCCAATGTGTCGGTTTGACCTTTCAATGATATTCAAAGTCAAAATTAACCACACCAAAAGAAACAATATAAGTACTTGCCAGTTATGTTTAAAAGTAATTTTGCACCAAGCATCCAGCACGCACTATCATCATAGAACCCAATCAGTCAGTTCGACCTTTGAAAGTCACTCAAGGCAATCATTAGTTGAGCTTGGTATAATATATGAATGCTTAGCAGGAGCTGGGTATACAATCAAAGTAAATTATGTGTAAAAGGGGAATAAGGTCACTTTAATTTCAAGTACGATCAGTACATAAAAACACTTATGATCGGTTCATCATGTTCAGAAAGTGGCACTTTTTATCACAATCATAAATTGTTCTGGATGCACCAGATATTAAAGAGATCTTAAAACTTTTGGTGCGCATTTTTAGCACAGTGCTTTTGGGACAGCTTCTTAGGTAACCGCATAAAATTCATTGGAAAAGCAGGTGGCCTAAATGTAAGCTATATGACCCAAATAGATCCTGCATGCAATATGAAAGCAGTAGGTGAAGCAGTTCATAAGAAAAATAAATTTTCAGTTTTTCAAACATGAATAAAGAAATAAATAAATACATAAATAGATAAATAAATTAAAGTGAATGAATGAATGAATGAATGAATGAATGAATGAATGAATGAATGAATGAATGAACAAATAAACAAAAATAGCATTCATAAAAAACTTTATTGTATCATCATCTCCGTCCATAAGCGGGTTAAGGCCCACCTGGAGAACATTTGTGCGTAAAATCAAAGTATTCCATACAATTTATTTCACATATTGCTACATATGCACTGTATCGCTAAGGGCTTGTCCACCATAGCTTCGTCAAAACATTCACACATCCTCATCTTTTCCATCTTTCATCACTTTTAGTCAGATTATATTCTGATAAAACTTCATGCAATTCTGTTAAGCTTTTCTAGAGATAAAGTGCAAATAAACATTAACACACAAATATTCATGAAAAGAGGGCCGTTTGAACAACCCATCCTCTGCTGACCTTGACACTTTCAACCAAATACAAGTCTTACCCTGTTTCATGGGTACCCAAGACTGCTTGTATGCAATTTCAAACCCACAAGCCAAGTGACTTTATCAGATTTTCCCAAAAAAAGAGAAATAAAATCACTAGCGCATGACTACTTCATGGAGCTTAATAGAGACTCACTTACGTATATCACCACCAAGTTTCCAGTCAATCTGACCGATGGTTTTGGAGAAGTCAAATATATGTATATCTGGTTCAACCCCCATTGACATAAACAGTAATAAGCAGAAATGTACACATTGAATAAATACATGAAATACATGAAATGAAAAAATGGTTAAAAATAAGCAATCTGCCGCACCTAGTGAACAATTTGGATTGATGATTCCATCAGATACAATTTAACCATGATTCAGCACAATCCGAGTAACACCTTTTCAGAAGTTGAAAAATTCACACAAAGAGGAAGAAAAGAAAAATTAAAGCTGCACCTGTGGAACACATTAAGGTCTGGCGGATTTTTGGGAGAAGCCAAAGATGTGAAGTACCATTGCAGTCCCCATTATATATATATATATATATATATATATATATATATATATATATATATATATATATATATATATATATATATATATATATATATATGTGTGTGTGTGTGTGTGTGTGTGTGTGTGTGTGTGTGTGTGTGTGTGTGTGTGTGTGTGTTCGGAACGAGCGAGACTCAACTTGCAACCTTTGGCACAAGTCGCCTAGCTGAAATAGGACAAGCACATGTCCACTTGACCAAACTATGTGTGCGTGTGTGTGTATGTGTGTGTGTGTGTGTGTGTGTGTGTGTGTGTGTGTGTGTGTGTGTGTGTGTGTGTGTGTGTGATCCAAAATCACTGAAGGGTGCCAACTTTACCATACTGAATATAGACCCATCTAAGATGCATACTTTCCACGTCTGAAGTGAATTTGGGTCACAGTTTTAGAGATGGCAAATATTTTAATTACCTTGCAATTCCCATTGAGTTACATTGTAATTTGTTCATGCTTCCAAAAAATACATGTCCACCAAGTGACATCATAATCTCAGTGATAGTATTAGAAAAGTCAAAAATGGAGAACACACAAAAATATATGGACAAACAATAAGGGAAAAGATAGCAGCACCACCTGTTGTTTGAGTTAAGGTCTTGGAGTCCACAAAAAACTAACTATGCAATTTCAAAGTAAATGACCACACGGTTTTAACAACCCAATCGCCAACCCCTACCTGAAAAAAAAAGAAAAGAAAAGAAAAAAAGAAAAAGGAGTCATCAAAAATCCAAAATAGGTGAAGTTTGGCCATGTTAAATACACGTAAGTGACCCAGTGAACCTGTGACCTTGAGAATGTGGTCAAGGTTACCCATGTACTACCGTGTGAGTCCCGATGTCATGCCCTTAAGTGTTCCTTTGCAATTTTGAATCAATTGGCCCAGTGGTTTTGATTTTTTAAGATGTGGCCAAAAGATTAACAAAAAAAAAAAAAAAAAAAAAAAGAAAGCCAAAAACAAAAACAAAAAATCATAAAAAATCCAAAAATTATTAGAGCGTGACCATTTAAACAAACATAGAGAAAACAGAGACACGCCCAAGATACATCCCCACCAAGTTTGAATTGAATCTCGTTAGTGGTTTTGGTTAAGTCAAAACAATGATTTACCCTTGCAATTCCCATTGACTGATACAGTAATAAATACAATTGTATGTATTAACCCATAAGTGTCGAATTGAAAGATTTATAGTATAGGACATTAACGGTAAGGCCATCCTGTGAACAACTTTAGTTGGGTCTACTACAATTAACATTTCCACCACGTTTCAACATAATCTGAATGAGGGTTTGGGAGAGGAAGTCAAAAATAGCGAAAACACACTTTTTTGTATAAAAATATTTGAAAAATGACAGCGCCACCTGTAGCACAAAAGTATCCCAAAACAATTTTGAATCAATTGGCCAAGCGATTTCTTCGGAGAAGTTTTAAGATTTGGCCTGAAATGAACCCCCAACAAGAGGATCATGATGA
Source organism: Hermodice carunculata (assembly GCA_964020975.1). Lineage (NCBI taxonomy): Eukaryota > Metazoa > Annelida > Polychaeta > Eunicida > Amphinomidae > Hermodice > Hermodice carunculata. The sequence goes on along the minus strand of OZ026622.1, from coordinate 81,331,597 downwards.
TTTTGTGCTCTGCTGACTGGAATCTGCCTTCACAGTATTGAGAAGAAGTCAAAAATGTAAATACAATAGTGCAACATATACACTGTATTGCCACATATACATATAGTGGCAGCACTCACTCACAGTTGGAAAGTTTGATATCCCATAACTTTGTCAAAAATTAACATATCCATATTAATTTCACAAACTTTCATTGTCTAAAGTCCAACTATATTCTGATAAAATTTTAAGCTATTCCGTTTAGCCGTTCTTACAAAAAGAAGTTGAAAATAGCCTTAACTCACAAAAATTATAGCCTTAACTCACAAAAATTCATTTTAAAAACTAGGAAAAAATCGCATCTGGTGGCCAAAATAAGAACTTGTTCACCCTATGTGCAATATCAAAGTAACTGGTGAATTAGTTCTTGTGCTGAGGATTTAAAAAAAAAATTAAAGTTAAAAAATTCATTAAAAAAACAGAAAATTTATTGCATCATCATCTCCTTCGCAAACTTAGTAGAGGTTTACCTGGAGAACATCCGTGTGCAAAAAAAAAAAAAATTCCATGCAGCGATTTTTTAGAAGAAGTCGAAAATGTAAAAAATCTAACAACAGACGGATGGACGGACAAGAGAGACACAAACGAGTTCTATAAGCTCTGCTGACTGACAAGTCAGCATAGCTAATAATCATAAACAAGAGGACCATGATGGTCCTGTGCCCTTCTGACAGCCTTTTGGAGGGAAAAATTGTATACACCAGTAACATTACATTGCTCCTGCCCTTCAAAAAGGTTTAAAATGTGCAAAGAAATATACAGCAGGATCACGTTATACACATTTTCTCAACACTTGACACTTGTAGCATTGTGGTATAAAGTAGAAGTAAAGTCAAAGTAAAAGGTATGGTTAGGTAATGTGAACATAAAATAAATTAATATGTATAAATAAACAAACAAATAAATGAATGAATAAATAAATTTATATATAAACAAATAAATTTCAGAAGTCCACGTGATATAGTTTCAAAGAGTAGCCTACATAATACAGTGGTACTTTCTGTATAATACCACCCTTATGGCCAGACAAACGCAGTCACATATTGCAGGTGGTCTTTAATTACTGGTAAATTGCAATGAAATGAGAGTCCAGTGTCTTCAAATGGTGAACCAATATGGTCTCTCACCCGAGATGTCTTTGGAGCAAGTACAACTGTATTGCATGGTACTTGAAGCAAACATTGCTTAATACATACTGAAGCAGGATCTGATGCACTTAGGTATCAAAAAGCTCATCTGCTAGGTAAAATCCATCTGCCATAAAAGGTTCAGAGGCCTACAGCCAGAAATAAGCTCCAGGAGACTGGCCGCAGCATTTATGTTGGCCTGGTGGGAACTACAGTTGAGCCACTCAAAAACAAGCAGGCTTTTTTGGGCAGCACCACATGGCTACTAGCACCACTGCTGCGGCAGTGATGGGTTGCCTGGCGGTTGCCTGTGCAGCCTGCAGAGACAGTCCCATGAGCTCATCTCTCAATGGACACACTGTAGGAGTCATGTCAAACATGTGGCCCACATCATTACCACCCAGCCCTCTATGTGGGGAAAGGTTAGTCGAGTTATTTAACCTCTCATGCAGTGGAGACTGCTTCTATACAACATCTGAGTTTAATACTGACACAGCAAGGAAACCTGTAGAGCGGAAAAACTCACATGCTCTGAGTACATCATGTACACAAGGCACACTCTGGAGTACATGTGTATGTACTCAAGATGGATGGAGAGTTCCACAGGCACATCACTGCATCAACTTCCGCCATTTGATGTAAGTAGGCTGGATTACATGTGCAGAGCAGGACACAATCTTTCAACAGTTGAATGTAATAATGCTCACTGACAAATTCCAGAACTTTGACATACGATAGCTTCATTAAAAGCTAATGTATCCTCACCAATTTCTCAAATCTACATGAACTTGACAAAGTAATGCTCTGACCAAATTTCAAAGAATTCTGTGCATATTTTTGGACAAGAAGTCAAAAGTAGCCTTAACACACAAAACTTCATAAAAAAGTAGCAAAAAGAGTAGTGCCACCTGCTTGCCCAAATGAGAAGTAAGTGACCCCTGGAGACCCTATATGCAAGATCAAAGTAAATGGGCCAATTGTGCTTGAGGAAATAAACTTCTTATTTTTTTAAATTATAAATTATATATATATATATATATATTAAATTTAAAAAATTCATGTGGTCGAGGTCACGTGATTGTGGCACATGGAAGGCTTTTTCCTGGCAGCAGTCCTTTTCACTTTTTTTCCTATTAACCAAGCATGAAGCTTTGCTATTAGTGGATGCCAGCAACAACTAAGGTACCTGGAATGCTTTGGTCAGTGTTCTGAAGCAAAAAGTCAAGTGGAACTGACTTTTTGTTGGGTTCACCACAATGAGACACAGGGACACAGACTCAGGCAGGAAAACATGGCAGAAGAGGAGGGCATTGAAACCCTATCTCAACAGGTAAAAACTGTGAAGCCAGTCTACTTTAAAGAATCCAGTGTTACAGGGAGCAAACAGAAACCACTATTAGACGTTGAAGTATTTCAAGCAGCTAGTGAAGCAGTTAGTAATATAGTGTGCATTCAGCGAGACAGAGACTTGTGAATAATTTATGTGAAAAACACAGAGTGCAGAATCAGATTGCTTGCCCTAAATTTCTTACTTCCAAGTCAGCTAGTACAGGCATTCACTGATAATCCCTATTTAAGAGGGAGTCAAGGACCCAGACCAACAGGTGACAAAGGTCGCAATCAAAGGGCTACCATTGTCAATAGACAATCAGGCAGTGAAATCTATGTTTTTGAGGCTCAAGCCAGACCTGTCCATTACATCTCCTGTGAAATATGAAAGAATGAGGAAACCCAATACACATGGCTTAATGGATGCTCTCAATGGAAACAGATTTTCCTGCACTCAGACTTTTACCAAGGAAAGCAGAGTGTGCAGGAAAAACATGCTTGATCTACCAACAAGATCAACCAAGGAAAGAGGGAGAGGATCTACTCTGTACAAACTGCTTCCAACCACAACACACAAGATCACAGTGTCGTAATGAAACCGTGTGTAGAGCTTGTAAAGCTCCAGGTCATGCTGCAGGTCAGGAAGCCTGCAAAGGATTTATAGAGATAAGTAATATATAGTTGCCTTTGCAGGAAAGTATGATATACTATCAAACTTCTGTGAAAAGAGCTTTAAAGTATATGGGGTGAATGCAAAAACAGTGGAGCATGCATTTCGATATCAAGCCATTGTTACGAGATGGCTTTACCTAGCCCGTCTTGTGCCAACCTGGCCTTCAATAACAGAAAAAAAAGAAAGGCTACACTTTTACTGCCCTGAACAGAACACAAAGACAAAGCTTTTTGTTCAAATATATTGACTCACATTTTACACAAAAAGCACAGCACGGAGGAAACTGGCAGTTCATCTATAATGTCCGTACACTTGTTTGATAGGCTTTACACAAAGTGGTTGGCCAGGTCCGGTGTCCTGGCTTGTCCAATCGACCTCCGGCTGCAACTCAGAATCAAAGGGCAGTATCAGAAAAATAAAATAAAACCTAGAACATTATCTTGTAATTTTGTAAAAACCCGTTTTAAATTGTCAGACCCAAACTGTGGTTTAGTTTTTTCCAATTTTCTGGTCTTATCAATCACCAAAAATTAGACGTATTAATTTACAGGATTTGCTGTGCAATCTCAAGACAAACACTTGAAAAATAAAACACAAAACGCCACATTGGAGAGCTAACAAAGCTCTGAAAAATATATTTACACTGGTTTCCTCGTCAAAACTGGCTATTTCAAAGCCTACATCATTTAATTCGTGAACCGCACAAGATTCACAAATACAATATTGGAGCACACAAGTGCTCAAAAATGGCTTAACCACAAGCCTACATTATTTTAAATGGTGGATTACTCTAGATCCACAAAAATACAACATACAGTGGAGCATACACAAGCTCTCAACTAACCAATACTCACGTTGAACGCCTGGCCGCAGCAGGAACACTACCAATATTTTAACGTGCACCCCTTTCGCTATATGCACGGGGTCAGACATTTCGGATGTTTGACGGCAAACAGCAGTACACAGCCCTTTTTATTTGGGAGAGAAAGCCTAATCCTGTCCCCACTGTGATCGCCTTTCACTCACTGAACCCATCAGTAGATCTTTCTCAACCAATCAAAACCAAGCAAGATCAGCGATCACTCAACACTTCGTGGCATGCTGACACTTGGCATTTTCACTGTGTCAAGTTCAAAATGTGCTTGCACTGCAGCTTAATTCTGCAGCCACAATATACATTCTATACAAGAAATTAACACGTATATTTTTAAACTTATCACCACATAACACCATAAACAAATGAATACTTGAAGTAGCAAGAAATGTGTTAGAAGTTGATAGTGCGCTAATAGCCAAAAGATTGGCAGAACAAGCTTTTGGCAAAAACACAAAATGGTGTGAGGATGATGAAGAAATCATGTATGAAATACTGGAAGCAAAAGCTAAACAAGGTTCAGATTCGAACAGAAACTCATAGAAAGTGAACAGCGTGTGCTTACAGAGGGTACCTTTGACCTCTACTGGGCTTTTAGTTTGAACAAAATAGATGCCCAGCATACAAAGCCTGAGCTATGGCCCGGGAGGAATAAGCTTGGTCTCTTACTATAACGACTTAGAACGAAACCAAAGGCAGATACAAACAGGTGAAAAACAGAAGAGAATGGACAAAAAGATTTTCTATCCATCTACTATCCCAGAATAAGGACAGTGAAAAACAAGACTCTGAGAGTGGTACGGAATCTGGTGAGATTGACTCATAATGGGTTTCCCTATCTTTGTGACAGTGTCTGGTCAGAGGTGACTACATCATGGATGTGTTTTTTGTTTGGTTGTTTTTTTTCCTGTGTAGTACGGACATAAAATGTCTCCATTCTTCTGTGATCATAGTGTAAGGATAGTGAAGAACAAAACTCTGAGAGCAATACAGAATATGGGGAGATTGACTCATAATGAGTGGCCATATCCTTGTGATTGTGTGCCTTCGGAAGTTACCATATCATGGATATTACAACTGGCTGTGACTGTGTCCTTAAGTGAACCATTTGATGTATGTTTCATGTGCCCAAGACAGTGGATGTTTTTTTCTGTGTTCATTGCTTGATGTTTTCTTTGGAATGACTACAGGACTTTTTCCCTACTCCGTTGTGACATCACTGTGCTTAGGTAATAAAGTTAGAAACAATATGTGATACATGAGGTACAAGACTTTTATATACACTTTGCTATGTGCTTTTCTGTTTTTACTAAAGTTTAAAACCATATGTGATGAATGTGGTATAAGACTTTACAATGCACATCTTTGTTTTTTTTCCTTGCTATTCGTTGAACACTGCTTCTGTGTATTAAGACAGTGACGACAAAATCTGAACAGTCTATTATGACATTGAATGTAAGAGGTCTTAATAACCATCATGAACACAGAAAAAAAATTTTCGTGGATCGAAAACTGTAATTTAGATATAATTTTCCTACAAGAGACCTATTGTACGGAAAAATTAAAACCTATTTTAATGCTGGATGGAACGGTCATGTAATTCATGCAACTACAAATTCAAGCCATAGCAGAGGTGTCAGCATTCTTTTGTCACAAAAATAGACGTTAAAATTTTGAATGTTCATAAGACCAATGATGGTAGGAGGCTACTTGTAAATGTCGAACTGGGTGAAGAAACATTAACGTTGGTTAATGCCTATGCCCAAAATGATGAAAAAAAAAAACAGAAAGGAGTTCTTCGATCGTTTAACAAAATGAACTAAAGAATTTACAGCAAATGATGAAAATATTATAATAGCAGGTGATTTTAATTGTTGTTCAAGAGATATGGATCGTAGTCCTGATGCAAGGTCAAGGGAAAAAACTAGAAAAAAGCTTAAACGAGGTGATTCAAATACTGAGAGTACATGATACACGGCCAAAGCTGTATGGAATAAAATGAGGCTTCACTTTTTATGATAAAAAAAAGTGGCACTAAAAGTAGCCTTGATTATATTCTTGTGTCCAATAACTTTTTTTGTATCAGAAAAAAGTGCTAAGGTCAAACCTGCACTGGGTGCAGATCATGAACCAGTCATCACAACTTTTAAAAAGGTAGAAAATGAAAGGGACGAAGGCTACTGCAAGTTTAATGCTGCATTCCTTAGTGATGAAAATTATGGCCAGAAAATGGAGAAGAAGAGATTATTGATATTATGGAAAAGTGTAAAGATGTACAATCAAAAAGACTACTTTGGGAAATAGTTAAAATTGAACTGAAAGAGTTCATAATAAGCTATTCCATATCAAAGGCTAAGGCCAAAAATAATAAATTAGAGGCTTTACAGAAAGAGTTGGATGATGTACTTCATCATCTAATTGAATAACTAGCCAGTGTGTCATTACTTGAAAAAAAAAAACTTTGAGTGAACAACTGGAAAACATATATAAAAAAGGCAAATGGTATAAAGATAGGTGCAAGGGGTAAAATGGGCAGAAAAGGGGGGAAAAAGCACAAAGTACTTCTTGGGGTTAGAGAAAAGGCATCAATGTTCTAATGTAGAGAAAGAGATCTAATAGTGCATAAAGACTGTGAAATACTTGACGGTGCAGCAAACTTTTATGAAAAATTATATGCCCAAGATCGTGCACTACTTGGTGTAGACAGATATTTACAGACAGTAAATGTCAACAAAACTTTGTCTGAAAATGAGAAACAATTGTGCGATCCTGATATTTCTGAAGAAGAAATATCAACAGTGATTTATGAACTTAAAAAGAACAAAGCACCAGGGTCAGATGGTCTGACACCCGACTTCTATAAGAAATACTGGCATGTGCTTAAATCTCTTTTTATGCATATGCTAAGGGAAGTTTTCATTGCAGGTGAACTGCCTGATTCCTCAAAAAAGCAATATTAGCTCTTATTTACAAAAAAGGTGATAGAGATTTATTAAAGGATTACAGACCAATAAATCTAATGAACTATGATTATAAGATAATTGCCTTTGCTTTGTTCAGAAGGCTACAGAAGCTTATACCAAATATTGTCCATACTGATCAAACAGTATATATAAAAAAGGCGTTTCATTGGATGAGTTGTACAAAAAGAAAACTGTCATGTTATATGTTTAGATTTTCAAAAAGCTTTTGACATGGTTAATCGGGAATTCATGACAAACGTTTTAGAGAAATTTAACTTTGGACAGAATTTTATAAAATAGATTAAGATCTTTTACAAGGATCCTAAACTAGTAATTAAGAACAATGGATGGTTATCTAGAGAAATCAATCTTAGCAGAGGTATTCGACAAGGATGCCCTATTTCAGTGCTCTTGTTTTTTATGGTAGTAGAACAAATGGCAATAAATATAAGAATTGATGATAGTGTAAAATGATCTAAAATATACAAAAGAGAAATCAAGATCTCACAATGTGCTGAAGACTCTACAATTCTATTAAACGATGGGGATGTTATTCCATATATAATAGACATAATAAAAGAATTTTGGTGATGTTGCTTGGACTAAACTAAACTGAGAAAAAACTGAAGGGATTCTATTAAGATCTCCTAATGATAATATTACTGAGGTGAATGGTATTCATTTCACTTATAAAGCTATCAAATGCTTAGGTATATATTGGGCATGACAAGAAAGAATGTCATGAAAAGAACTGGTTAAACAGAATAAATAAAATGGAACTACTGTTAAAAGACTGGAAAAACAGAAAGTTAACTTTATTTCGGAAACTCTGAATACTTAAGACATTAGCTTTATCACAGCTAACATATGCTTTTAGTATTCTTTCAGTACCTGAAGAGGTGATTAAAAAAGTTAAACAATATCTTTTTAACTTATGGAAAAAAGAGACAAAATAAAAAGGAACACCTTAATTGGAAGTACCAGTGAAGGTGGACTAAATATGGTTGATATTGAAAATGAAATGGCATCATTTAAATGTGCATGGATCAACAGATCACGGTTTCAAGATGAAAATTGCAAAGCTATTTTGAGGATCAAATGGAGTTAGGATTGGATATACATGTATTGCTCCATATCTACCACAGGAATGTTAGAAAGTTAAATGCTAATCTTAAAATTAACCATTTCTATCTAAAGATTTTCCAAGAATTTAACAAATGTAAAAATTCAATAAATGTTCTCAAATTAACAGATGATAAACTTTTTCCCAAGTAATATGGCTAAATGAATCTTTCATGAATAAGGGTAAATGTCTATATTTTAGTTATTGGATCAAAAGTGGTTTTGTGTATGTAAAAGATCTTTTTGATGATAAAGCTGAGTTGTGTACTCCACAAGTTATAGTAAACAAACTCACAACCGAACATAACTAGTTATGTGAGTTTCTACTTATTCTATTATAGTTGTAAAACAAAACAATTTATTTAAGATTTTTCACAGATCATGAAATAGTACACTACAGTAAAACCTCCGTATGTGAGCACCTCTTTAAAGTGGAAACCTCCTCACAATGGGCACTTTTCTTCGGTCCCGCTTCATTTTTTCTATTGACTACATTATTAAGCCACCCAAAATCTGTTAAAGTGGGCCCTATTATTTTGTTCAAGAAACATTTTACTTCGTAAAAGTGTTGTTTTTTTTTGCATCAGGACTTCCCATCATTAACTTTCAATTTTTCCAAGTGTCATTTTCTATCATGGCTCATCACCTAATGTGACCCCCCTATCATTTATAACAAGTACAGTACATGTATAGGCCAGCATCAACAAAGCATCAAAGCATAACAGTTGTTTTAGTCCACTTTGACTTTTGACAGCTTTGTGGATTAACCATAGGATTAAGGTATCAAAGTGGAGAGAACAATTTACTCCACTGGAAAGCAAGTTGGTGTGTGGATGAGTGTCAGCTCAGTGATTTGCTCAACCTTGTAGTTGACACTTTGATGTGCCTGCTGGTCTGGTAATCATTGAGTTGCGACCTGTTCATGACTTTATTTTTCCACACAGTACATGTAGTTGATGTTTAATTGATTTTTTTTTGCAAGAAATAAAGGCGAACTGTTGAAAAAACTGCTTTTCTCATTTATTTCATGTGGGATTAAGATACCTGTATCAGTATACATGTAGATGTGTATGCATGCATATGTATAACCTCTCCCTTATCTTTGTTGCTCATCCAGACAACCCAAAATGGTCGACTTTCTGTAAAGTGGGCACCTCGCTAAAGTGAGAATTTTGCTCCGGTCCCAAGGGTGCCCACTTTACGGAGGTTTTACTGTATATTAAACTTTGCAAGGTGTGAATAATTAGTTTATGTTTATCCACCTCATGATATGATTAATTAATATCGTAATGTATTGTTACAGTCGTATTAATAAGAATGGAACAAATACATCAAGGTTATTTCCCAAAGTATTATAGGTCCCAGCATATATATGGTAGAGCATCTGTATGCATTCATTACCAATTTGAAATTACATTTTCATTGTTGCAAAGTACATCAAGGTCATGCAAATAACATTAATCCTTATATGTGGGCATGCCACAAAAATTCCCACACAGTTGGTATTACCAAGGAAAATTTGTACTGGTCAGTGTTACCAGGTAACATTGGCCTACACGAATTTTCCTTGCTAAACATTTACAAACTATATTAAACTGCTCTTCATTTTGCCTCTGGTATTCTCCACAGCCACCTACTGTCTCTTCAAAATTTCTTTGCTGTGATTGTACCCCATCCTGCATTCCGGTCACATTCATAGAGACACCACAAGTAGTATTTAAAATCAAATATAACAATATATGGCTGATACACTGTCCATGGTTAGTTCAGCTAATGATCTAAAAATATACCTCCCATGGGGATGAATAAAAGCTAATAAAAACATATTGAATACTATAGGTTGTAAATTGATTTTATTTTGTCACATTGGTACACTTGCTTCTTTTGTTGATGGAACAAACCAAGGAAATATAATCACAGTTAAAAAGTATTTCAACGCATGTTCAATAGTAGTATGCTTTAAATTGTGAACTTCAGTGAAATGTCTGAAATGGTGAAACTGAAAAGAAAGTAAATGACAGTATCTAATAATTGTCTACATGTATCATAATTATATTATTACAAGCTGGGAAAAAAACCTATCAGAACTTACACTGACGGTACAGAAAGCATCTTAAGCCATACTTTGTGGCTAATTTTAGTCTTATACAACCTTATCTAAGCCTCTTAAGATGGTCTTAAGATCTTTTTCTGAAAAAAGACAAAGTGGGCAAGACCCTTTCAGACGAAATTCTGAGTTGCTCTGACCACAAAGGAAGGAGGTTGTTGATCAATACAGGACAGATTTTTACAGCCCATCATGCATGTACATGTAGTAACTCAGCTGACCTTGAAAAAATATGGCACAGTCCCATGACCTATGAACATAAAGACTGACAAATTTGGAAGTTAATATTGTTGAAATTGAGAAATGAAGAGACATGTGCAAAACAATGGACAAAGACAATGGCAACTGATGTATTGACCAACAAGCCTACACACATGTCCACTGTCATTATTCCCCCTCTGAATGTATTTGACCAAGACACTGCAGCTGATCATAGTGTTTGCATGGGCTTTAGCATGTTTAGCGAAAATAAATTAAGGCACCCCTTTTGCTGTGTACTCTATGTAGTTTCGTGTAAAATGTTGAATGCTCCAGTAGTACTTTTCATGGGACATCTAGACCTCAGTCATTTTTCTCCACAATTCCTATTTTCATTTTCTCCCACAAAATGCCAGCTGCAATTTTTCTAACATTATCAATGCTCGCACCAGCTTGATTGTGTCCTCATGATAAAGTAAAGAATATTCCCTAATAATGTAAAGATTAGATGGATATTCCTCTTTTGAAACATGTGCAGAGCCAGCATACTCCTCAGGATTCTGTTGAAAACGAACCTTTTTAACTGGTTTCTTGCTTTTTCTCTCTGTATGTTCTCTGCACCAACAGATTCCATACTTGGTCCCGCAAGTAAGTCCTCATTTGTATCACACTTTTGTCTTTTTATATTTGATTCAGCTTGATCACTCTTTGCAGATTTAGAACTCTCCCAGTAAGTACTCTTTCGTTTCATAGATTCAGTTGCCTTTTTCAATCGTAAAGTTTCTTCTTTGGAAATGACAAAGGACTTAAACCTTTCCTATGGCATCTTAAGGATTGCAACACTGACCTGAAAAATATAAAGAATGGAAGCATTATAAGCTTAGTCTCCGCTACATTCATGAAGACCTTGGCCAATGTTTTTTCACCTTTATTATAAGGTCACCTTTACGAGGTGCACTCCCATGTATGTGGCAAAAATACAAATACAAGCCATCCCTTTATAAGTTACAAGTTTGAGCGAAAAAGAAACTATGCACAAGAATCCACACAAAAATCATTTACATGTAAAAGTACAAATAAGAGGACTGTTACACTCCTGTGCTCAGCTAACACTGAATACTTTGGTGGGAAAAAAAAAACATTCAAAAGCATCTTTCCCACAAAGTGGCCTTATTAGAGGTGGCCTCCTTCGAGATCAAAACGTTAATAAAAATTCGCTATTTGCCACATAGAAAAGTTGTCTTGGCAGATTGCCTGTCTTCAAGGGGGTATTTTCTGAGACAGACATTCAAGACAAGAGGGCTATGTGCAGCATGTACACAAGTGACCCAGAGCCACTCACAGCAAAGTTCCAAAATCCTGCAGCAGCTTGGTCTTAGTCAAGACGAACAGAGCAAAGTGCAATCTTAGTAAAGGGTAATCCGTGGAACATACATCTGCAGAATCAAAACATTCCACACAACTGCTGTTGAGGAAGTCGAAAATGTGATATGTGTGACAGACTGATGGCGAGTAGATGCACACAGATTTCATAAGCCAAATATACTTTTATTACCCATTAAATAATTCATTTGAGACTCAGTCAAGGTACATCCCTGTACTGTTTGGTAAGAGTCTGGCCAACGGTTTTTGATGAGTTGTCAAATATGTACTTTACATTGCTTTAATTTCACCGTACTCTTGTATTCACTTATTTTGCTGATGGAGCAAAACCATGGAAATAAAATAAGGGTGAAAGAATATTTTAACATTGTTTGAATAGGAATTATGTCCAAAACAGTGAAATTACAGTGAAATGTCAAAAATACAACCGTGAAAATTTATACATGTGCAAGTAAAAGCAATTTACAGTAGCTGTGGATGCATTATGGACGCAGGACTCGGGGCCCACTCTGACCATTTACCAATTAGCCCCATGCTAACGTTTCTGAAATTTGGTGAAATGAAAGTGTATTTGGTTTAAAATATTTTTAATGAGTTTTGAAGACAGAAGTTGAGAGCATGTTTGTTAATCATGCGTGTATTTCTCATTTTGGCCACACTATTGTGAAGTTGAAATCTCTCCCTGTGACTGGCAACTACCCATGTTATAAACTGATAAACATGACTGACTGATTAATTACATGAATTGAAATTTGGTTTCTGTGTGAATCATACTATTCAAAAATGTCAACTTGAGTGGTTTTGATATATACTGACTTTAGTCACACATCTGTCTGTAATAAATCTGTGGGTCTAATTTATTGTACTTACCTTCATGCCTTGTTGAAATAACCCTACTTTTGTATAGTATGGCACTGTGGATCTCCTGCATAAGTCATGTATGACTGTTTGAAAAATTGTATTATCTGCTGATATGCGAAGTTCCAGAAAGTGTTGTAGTAAGACTGATGCCAAGGAGTCCTGAGCCCACTGCTTCGGTATCCTGGGCTTCGCTTGTCTTGATAATACAGTGGAGGCAGTATCAAATGGAGTTCATTTCCTGAATTCTTTTTCACCTGAAAGTGAGAAAAAGACACAGCACATCTCAAAACAAGGCCTTCTGTGTGATGGAAACTTTTTAAGTAACTAGTGTATTGAATGGTTTGCAGTCACCCACCGAGGTACACTCACTGAAAATCCACATTAGTATACAACTGCCCTTATAAAATCGGAGCAACTATAGAATAGAAACCTTCCAATGTTTGTTTTGCGACCAGGGGGATAGGTATCCCCAAGGTACTAAAAGAGGGTGATGTTTTTGAAGGGGGAAGAGTTTAAATTGGGGTACAGTATTTTGGGGGGTAAAAGGTTCAGAAATTTGAATAAAAGAAAAAAAACAACAACAACGAGGCTTGAACCCGCATTCTATTTCTCTTCACTTTATACTACACTAATGCTCTCCCTATTCCTATCCCCGTGTCGATCTGCACGCTCTCTCCATATCCGATCTGATCTGTACGACTTCTGTAATGTAGGGGTCATCATTAATGCATTCAAACATACATATGTGAACACCAGAAGAAGTAAACAATACATACATAGTAACACAACAACAGGCTTGTCTTTGCACGGCCACAGCGCCACTTGTCACTTCAAAATTTGGAACTTTTAGCCCCTCGTGCTAAAGAAAGTTCTACTTCCGGTTCACGCAGCTAAGGTCATTTGTCCTGATTGTTATCCCAGAGCGGCAAATTAGATAAACTGTGTCTGTTTTAGTTCTTTTTATTCAAAGATTGCCAATTTTTTGGTGGGTGGGGGTGGGAATTGTGAAATTAAATAATACATTGGGGATGGAAAACGCATAATGTGTTGGCTCCGGTTGATAAAAATAACCGCTAGATGGCGCAACAACCTGCATTGCACTTGGCGGTCTTTTCAAACCTGACATATCACAGGAACAGAAGTTTAACACCAGCAGTATAACAAAAAAGTGGAAAAAAGTAGATGGATGACAAAAGTACATTGGAATGGTCTTCCGATGGGGACTTTGTGGATGAAAGACCACAAAAGCAAAAAGTCTTCGCCAGAAAAAAGAAGGGACCATGCACAATGGCTAAAAACATCAACAAGAAGGACACTGAAAGTGACAGTACTATCAGTAAGGATGTATGCAAGGACAAATTGAATAATGTGTTTGCGGGTTTGATGAATGAAACTGGGTCAAGTGGAAAAAAGAAGAGAAAGATAAATAAAGCTGTGAACAGTGTACGAAGGAGAACGTTGCTGTTGCCCCCGGTGACGATGGTATACATACATGTAAGCCTATGGGTGAAGCCAATGACAGTAGAGAAAGACAAAGAGAAAATGAAGGGGGTGAGCTGAAATTTGTGAAATCTGGTGGTGGTGTAAAAAAGGATGAAAGTGGCTAGGGCGACACAAGCAGAGCTAAGTTATCAAAGAGAAAGACTGGTGTAGATGGAGATAGTACTAGTAGGCCTAGCATGAAAAGAGGACATTATGGTGGTGTAAATGTGATGGTTATGGACGTGCTGGTGGTGGTGGTAGTGGTATTGTGGCGGTAGAATTGAATGTGTATGATAACAGTACTTCAGATAGACAAAAGAAGAAGGTGGGTGGTGGGGATAGACATTTCACTGACATTGGTGTACAAGTTACACCAGACTAAGCAAGTAGGCCAACATGTAGCAAAGACTATGGCATAAAGGCAGGATACAGTAAGGGGAGTTACATGCGAATTGAGAAATCACAGCATTTAAGATACAAAGATTTAATAACATTGAAAATATACAACAAAGATGCAACACTAAGCTACCTAATGGATGAAGGGTATTTGCCAGAAAAAAGATACTGCTACTTGTGTGGTGAGCAAGTGCGTCTGGTGCGAGACAACAATTGGAGCAGTGATGAATTATTATGGAGATGCCAGCGTAAGATGCCGAAGTATCATGATGTGAAATTGAGTATTCGACATGGTTTGCGGAATCTAATTTGACACTGGAGGAGATTATTGAATACACTTGTATGTGGTCGACCATGGGCATGAATGAGAAACAAATAGCAACCCAATTGAACATCAGCAGCAACACTAATGTAGACTGGGCATCCTTTTGTGGAGAAGTATTTGGAGAAACTATGTTGAGAGAGAGTGAAAATGGGAAACAAATTGGGGGAACAGACATAATTGTGGAAATTGATGAATCAAAATTTGCCAAAAGAAAATACAATAGGGGCCACGATTTTAAACTGGGATGGGTATTTGGTGGGAGAAAAAAGGGAAAATGGCCGAAATTGCTTTGCGGTTGTTGTGCCAGATGGATCAAAAAGTACCTTATTGCCTATCATATTAAAATACATTGCGAGAGGTTCAATAATCTATTCCGACCGCAGGGCAGCTTACAACAAATTGCAAGACTACGGATATAAACATCTAACTGTAAACCACACACAGCATTTCAAAGATCCGGAAACAGGCTGTTGTACAAACGGAATAGAAGGTGATTGGCAAAAAATAAAATATGGAGGTAGCATGCCAAAATTTGGTATCAGACAAAGTATGCTACAGGATTACTTACATGTCTACATGTGGAAACTGTACAATAAGGAGCAGGACCTGTATAAAAACCTGATGAAGGATGCAGCCAATTTGTATAATGGGAAATGCGAAAATGAAAATTGCCCACATTGCAATTAAGGTAAATTGTATTACGAGGTACAAAGAAAATTTGTATTACTTCTTTCATAATGTACACAAACAAACTTATAATATGAGACACACAGGTGGAACACTTTTATTGTTACGAGTCAGCAGTGGGGGGTAGCGGTAGCGGCCGGACCACTGTGCCGTTCATAACACAATATCTGTACATTCATATTTTCATGCATTCAAGCAGAGATTTTTTCATGTCAATGTATTCTTACCTGGCTGTTATACCGCAATGTATATAATCATGGTACACTCATTGTTTTTTTTATCTTTCCCCAGAAATGGAGGTTCAAAACAATGTTATTATCATTATTATACAACATCAAATGAATTTCATAAATATGTGTAGGAAAGTGTTCTCATTTCTAAATATTCATGGATCCTTCTCATGTTGTTATGATGCCTACCTTTTGAATATTACCCAAACTCAACAAAGAATGACAACAACGATATAACAGTATATTAACAATCAAAATCAGTACAACGTATGTAAATTTTTTTCCACTGGTATTTCAACAGTAAAACAGTCTTAGGTAAATCCTAATCCCTGGTGAGATTATCCACAGGTACTGTCCCACAGTTCCAAGTCCTATATGTTATAGACAAATATCATATTGTATTTAAATTTTTGAGACACCGACCATGTAGCTGAAGCAATCTGATATACTAATGTAATTTATTAAGGCGCAGTGTGGGGGGGAGACCCCCCCTGACAAAAATAAATTTAAATATTGTATTTAAATTTCTGAGACACCGAGCATGTAGCTGAACAAATTTGATATACTAATGTAATTTAATAAGGAGCAATGTGGGGGGGGACCCCCCCACACCCCCCTTTGGACAAAACTAAATGCAAAACATTAGATTAATTTAATTTTAGAATTATTGTGGGATTGTGTATTTGAAGGATCCGCTGAAGTTTTTGGCATTGTATTGGATATGACTGGTGTACATACATGTACACGTGTAGGAAAAACAAATACTGAAAAGAAATGTATTGTATTTCTTGGTAGGGAGGAAACCTTCAACACCATATAAAAATTAATAGTATTCATTGTTTTTGGATGTTTTGGTGGGAATTAACCCGACATACACCCAAATCAGTTATACATTATTCATTCTTTCAAAGCTATATGTTCAGTAACAATATGTGACAAATTACAAAATGTTAAATTTCCAAAAAATATATTCAATGTATTAGCAATAATTATACTAAAATTTGAAAACGCTGGAAACCTGAAAATGAAAAAGACAACATGTTATCAATATAGAATAATGGAGAAAATATGAATGAGGTAGGGAAAAATTAATTGAGCACGACAAACCCGCTGACAAAAACAAACGCCAGACAAATGAATTGAAGGGATGTCATGGACCACGGCCAATACGTAATTGAAGGCCAACAGATGGCGCTGAACACAGACGAAGAAAAAAGTTAATGGCTGCCTGCGAGACACAAGCGACTGCATAAGTATCTTTAAGATGAACGTTATCACTACATGGACTTTGCATATAAAAAGGAAAAAGTAGCGGTTGAATTTATAAAGACTTAAACTATATATTAAGTAAAAAAGAAGGTATGAATTAGAAAATATAAAGCGCGAATAGGGTAGGTAGGTATTCTATAGTTTTACCATTTTTTTGACGTCGCGATAGCGACGTCATGAAGAAAATGCCTACCCACAAGCGCGCTGTTACATGCCAATGACAACAACATAGACAGACTTCATTTTTGTAATGATTGATACTAAAAAGCCTATGGTCTTTGTGCTCCGCTGTTACCTTAACTCTTTCAGTGTCAAATTCTGGACTGAGTCAACATGTCGAGAAAAGCTGTTGACCTGAGATATTCTCTCTGGAACTACAGGCATATTGGCACTTGAATGAAAGGTCTTTTTACGAAGAATACTGGTCTGGGATTCAAATGATAATCCAGACTTGTCTGACTTCAGAGATCGACTGTAGACGTGATTGCCACTGAGAGAGTAAAGTCAATGCCATTTTTGTTACAGTAGTCCTGATATTCTAATGGCATATAATAGGGACAAATTTTTTAATGAGCATGTGAAATGTGATACACCCATTTATCAAGTTGTGTTTTCACACCTGCTGTTAAGTATTCAAAGGCAAATACAATTTTTATCATGACTATTTAATAGTCCACTTCGCATAAAATACACAGGGTTCCAACAGCTTTAGTGTTTTCAAGTTCAAGGGAGGGCTCTCTGTCTTAAAGAGACAACCCAATGTTGAGAGGCCACTACATGTATGTGAAAAGCCTTACATACATTAACATGTATTCTTCAATATTATTTTATCTCTAGTTAGACCATCTCTAGTTAGATCATCTGTTTTGAGAGGCCAGTTATGTCGTGTCCTCGGGGTAGTCTCTTAAGACATTGTACTACATACATGTATATAATACATAATCTTACCCCAGAGGTAATACTTCCACGTGGCTACACAACTTGTATCTACAGTTGCACAATGAAAACCGTCTTCAAAGACCACCCTTTCGGATGACCAAATTGGATCTCACAAATCAGGTGGTCTCCATTGGGAGGTATCTAACATGAAACGTCATTGCAGGCATTCTACATACAAGTTTTAAGTTATAAACATGATAAGTGCACATGATGAAAAAGTTGTCTTGTTTTCCCTGCATGTTTGGAGGTCTGCTGGTGAACTCATAAACTTTTCCAGTACTTCACTGCAAAAAGCTTTACATGTATTTTCAAGACCTTGAAAACACATGAAACAAATTAAACTAGAAGCCAATCAATAACCGCAAAACCCCTCAGCCAGGACAGAAGGACAGACAGACGGACGGACAGATGCATAGGTGACAGTACCCCTCCAGTAGGTCAGGTAACTTCTGTTTAACCTAATGACAAAGCTTCTTTGGTGCAAATGAAATGAGCAGAGCTATCATGGCAAGGCCACTTTTCTTCAATGCAGTACTGGGACGTAAATATGTGACCCAGTGACCTAGTTTTTGATAGGTACATGAGACATCCTTAGGACCAACTGTCATAAATAATTGATTAAGCTACATTCAATATTTTTTTAGATATTGTGTTTTTTCTTCAATGTAGTACTGTGACCTAATTTTGTGACCTAGTGACCTATTTTTCAATAGGCATCTGAAGCACCTCAATAACCCCTTCTGATAAAAATTTGGTCTCTGTAAAGTGAGTATTTTTGAAGATATGGTGTTAACAAGGCATGGACGGACATGCAGGTGACGACAATACCCCTCCGGCCTTATGGGCTGCAGGGTAAAAACTGTCAAGGATTTCAAGAACACATGAGAACCCTAAATACATTGTATTGTGGGGCTGAAAACCACAATCCAAAAGTGTACTGGTGTGTCACTACATCCCTGCTAAACTGAGTGAAGACATTCAGATATTCTTTTAATGACACAATTTTGAAGGCCTTAAAGTCAGATTACTTTCCCATTTGAGTCATTTTTCTGACATATTCAGAACACCTGACATGCTTTACAGGTAACAGCAGGTGTTGTTATAATGAAGTTTCACTGTATCAATCACCAAGAATTCTTATGAAACAAGACAACCTACATCTTTGCAGATTAATTTGCTTAAATAAACACTACAAATAGAAAAAAGTGTTATCTGGGCCCCAGTTGGCCTTTGAAGTACTCAGTGGGGCCATTTAAGTATTCAGGAACATACCTGTAAAATCCTTAAGCACATTGAAACCGTCACGTAAATTTAGATCTTGAGCATAATCCGGCATTTGAACAAATGTGGCAGGGTTTCCACCAGAAGCATTTTTACAGTAGAAATATTTTGTCAGGCAGCAGTCTGGAAGTCCTCACCCAGCAAAATCTGGAAATTGAGGGTGACATGATGTGCATTCTAGCACATGAACTTTCAGCCAGGCAAAGGCTTTATTGTCACATCTCTTAATTTTGTTTTAGAGTAGGAAGTCCTACCCTCATGTTTTTGTTTTTCAGGGTAGGATTTTTTAACCCTCATTACCCACTGGCGGAAACTCTGTATGGGATCAAAGGAACACAATTGAAGATTTCCAATTTCATCAGGTGCTTCACAAAATACATACTTACGGACAGTTAAGACACCAAAAACCTTTGCATGGCCGATTTTGATATTTTAAAATTTTTTACAAGATGAATGTCCTTTCTATTAGTTGTCAAAATTTCAAGCTTTTAACTAAAGTAGAAATATGAGAAAAACGCCAAAAACCACACAGGCATGTGGACATCTGAACGTCCATGTGTCATTCTTTTGGTTTTCAGCCGCCAAACGGAACAATGCCGCGCGTCAATCATACTTAACAGCCTGTCACGTGGCTGCAGGTAGCAACGGCCCATGGCAAAAGGAGAGTGGTATCAGGGTGGCAATGCGATTTAAGGCAGCATGCCGAAAGTATGTTTGTGGGCAGGGAAAAGATGCAAACATGCTAACATATCATAGCCTTAGTGGTTTACTTTATACAATGTAGTTATCTTGCTTGTTTTGCGTTCTAATGAAGGGAGACTTTAAATGTCCAAGAGGAGCGGGAATCGTCAGACGATGTCCCTTCAAACTGCAAAGGCCGTGCCGCGATGGATTACCCCAGTGGTCCTCCACATGAAAGACAGGCGGGAAAAAGCTGGCACCTTAGTCAACAATACCAACGTACATAATAATATTTTTCGAAACCCAGGGATGAGGAAATAAAAGTACAAATCAACATATCGAAATAAGCATAAACGTGAACAGCAGAGAAAACTCACAAAATAGCGTTACAAAACTCAGGTTGGAAAGAAAAATGAAACTCATTGAGAAAATAACTACAAAATATTGAAAAGCTAACTAAGTAAAGTGTACAAACAAGTCCAACAAGCTAACTACATAAAGTATACAGATAGGAGTAAATACAATAAAATACTATCTCTAAAAACGGGATGAAGATGTAGGGGGCGGAAGACCAAACCCGCCATCCGTGCACTGACCACGAGCGGCCGTAGGCCGCCCCACCGAATCAAGGCAACGCAACTTTCGTTGCCAGGCTTGAGGTCACGGGGCCCGAAGGGCCACCTCCATGACGTCACACTTTGAAACCAGACTGTCGCTGTCGCCTTTTGACAGATCGCTGAATAATGTTTTCCGTACTTCAAAGGCTCTTTTATTCATGTGATTGACCAGGAATTGATTGACAACCTCCCCAAATGTTAAGGGACGATGTTTACTACGTTTTGTACAAATATCAGCTCAACTTGAGCAAATGGTATTGTTTCAGAGGCAAATGATCAACATCAAAGGCCTTTGAAGCTTGTTTTCTCAGAAAGAATAATAGGACGAGAACCCCACCTAAGAATGGTTATTCCAAGAAAACGGCTGGGCGAAATTTAATCCAGGTGACGGCTTTCGATTCTTTAATGTCTGAGCTGCAAAAACGATTCAGCGATTTTCTAAATTTTGTTTCGTTCTTTTTCTATGAAATGAAGAAAATGAACATCCTGAAAATCAAAGGGAAAATTGAAACGTAAAACTTTGAGGATGGATAACAGGAAAACGAAACAAAAAACATAAAAAATCGCAGGATCGTTTTTCGTTGTCAATATGTGAGGATTAAGATGCAAGTGTAATTATGATTTTATCACAAATAATTAGTGACTTATATTGACATTTATGGGGTGGATGCTTTGCGGTCAACTTTCAATTGTTTATTCAACAATTTACATTACAGACACTCAAATACGGAACATATAAATTTTTTGGAGTATGACGAGTACACACATATATGATATGTTATCCTAACGCAAATACATTTTGAGCTAGGATTGGCTAAAGTGGGATTTATTTTTGGTGTCTTACCTGTCCTTAAAGGTTTTAAAAGTAAAAATACTATGTTATCCTGTGCCCAATTCAGCATCCTTCCCTGTATGGACCCCCTTAAGCCTGTGTCCCTGGGTCTCGGGAGGATACAGGCTCCTGGGGGAACCATACAGGCAAGGCTACTGAATTGGGCATAGGATGACCTCGAAGTACACGCATCTATTGCAAACAGGTACCTGTAAGTAGGCAAAAGCAAGATGCTGTAACTCTAGCCTGCACTTCTGGCTGATAATAATGCCATCGGGATCTGCAGTTGTTTGGCCACTGTCACTCCAATCAAGTGTTGGCGCCAGGTATGCAAAGTGGTCTCTTTGGTTACGTGGGTTTTGAAGATAAAGAAGATGAATGAAAAAATGATGAAGAGAACAAAACAGTCATGTACAAGAACAGGCGGCCTTTTGTTTTTTCATCGAATTGAATATTGTTAGGATATTTGATAGTCACAGTTTACTTGTTATGTCTATATATCAAAAGGACAATTTTTTATGACTTTGAATTTCTGGAGAAATGACTCCTTGATCCAGCGAGAAACTAGTCATGAGACAGAATGCATCATAAAATATGGTTGCCTCAGTAGCCAATAAACATTAAACATTACAGATCATGCCTATTTGAATGTCACACAAAGCATGACATATTCTCACTATATGAAGGTGGTGGTGGAGATCTACACACTGAACAGTCAGGGCAAAATTTTCTTGCATTGTAACATGGCGACTTTAAACAGAGAAGTCATGGTTTCGGGAACCGTATTATCAAGCCTCACTTGGTAATTGGTGGCTTATGAAGAGGGAGCACTGTATTATGCTCTGGTAACCCATGTAACTTTCAAGGCAGAGAGAGTTTGGAGATCTACCCAGCCCCTCTTCTCACTCTGCTCTGCTCTGCTGACAAGCATCACCAACAAAACAATTGCCTAAATTGCATTCCCTCTATGACCTGTAGAAATTAGTTAAGATCATCCATATTATTTGCCTGCTAAGCGACTGGTTACGGGGCATCCACATGCTTTACTTCCCCTCACAACAAAAAGATAAGTTGTTTAGCAGGCAACCATATCATGCAATATCAACCTTCAACATGGTACACACGTGTGGTACATCTGGTATCATTCCCCTTATTCTTTATCAGTATCTTGCATTCAGTTTCCTTTTCTCTAGTGCCTAAATACCTTGAAAAATATGTATGTATGCATACACACATATTACACCCAATTCGATGTTCATGAATGAATGAAATGATGCAAAACGTACATCTGATTTTGAATCTGTGAAGACTTCCGGTAAACACTTTGAGTTTGGTATCATTGGCAAGTTTAGAGCTTCATCTGTGCATCAGTAAAATGCTTTCTCCTTGGCTAAATGTAACGTGCAATGTGGTTAATTTATGCCAAACACCGCTGTCTCAAAGGTTATATTTCTTGCGATCGTTTCTATTGGCTGATAGTGATGTAGTCAGATCATCATATGACCTACATGTATTTGAATAATTAATTATGAAGATTAGTCATGTGGACTAGTAGCAGCATGGAATCATTACTTCCTCCCTGACTTCGGCCCAAGTCTTAACAGTGTGCCCTTGATAAAAGCATGGATGCGCGGCACAATAAAATTGGCAAATCTGACTCTTTTTATGCTGTTAAAGTGTAAAAACTTTTGATATATTCATAGGATTAGACTCGAATAGTTCTTCTGAAGCTTTCTGTTACAATTTTAAGACATATGGAAGGAAATTCACTGTTCATTTGGTACTGATGAAGGCAACGTCTTGTGCCCGGACTGAATTTGCACATCTCTGCCATCAGAAGCATTGTATTTTCCAAACATATTAGTTTTGCCTTCAGTAAAACTAACCGATCCAACTTAAATAACCTGTAAAATAAGCAAAATAATAGGATTTGATGCTGTGGAAATCAATCACATGTGGTAACAATCATTTCAAACAAATTATCGCAGAATAAATATGTGCAATCTAAGAGATGTATCGAGCATGACAAATTATGTGACTCACTGACTGGCAATACCAAACAGGGGGACTCATGGAAACTTAGAAGACTTGCAAAAAATATTTCTGATTCCCTTGCATTGTCTCAGCTTGTTGATTATTTGAATCATATAGTTTCATACATGGAGAAATTATTAAAGCTGTATATTCAGTAACTGTGATTTATGCAAATACTTCAAGCACAGTCCCAGAACATTGAATATTTATAAGTAATATAATTTATATTCATGCGCTAATTTCGCTGATTTCACAAAACCGTGAAAATAAAAACACAGTGAATAGTATTTTAACTTTGTTTGAATGGGAATTATGTCCAAAACAGTGAAATTAAAACTACAATGAAACGTCAAAAATAAAAAACTGCGAAAATAAAGCAATTTTACAGTAAGTAAAAAAAATGTATGCTGAGTTTCTCAGTCTGTTAGCCAGAAAATGAAATCTGGATGTCCAAAATGCTATTTTTTATCCGCTTCATGATATATGTGTGTCCACTTCCAATTCTTTCTATTGTAAAATTCATGATTTAGGGTATTTAAAAAGACAACATGAATTATTGGCCATAAACACTTGATGCAGTCCCTGGTTGTGCCCCACTAATGGCAAAACTGGTCAGATAAGTTTTTTTTTTTTTTTTTTTAGCTGTCAAGCTGTAGCCACAATATTTGAACTTTGCATGACTCTGAGTCTTCTTATAACCCGGAAAAATTTTGTCCCAAAAAGTTTGTAAGGCCACTTTGTGGGTTTATTTAGATATTGGCCTAAAACAGTAACTGTAAGTTCCTGTGAAAATATTCTGTTTTCACCATTTTCTTTTTTTCAAATTCCAGTCTAAAGAAGTAAGGAAAAATAATTATACCCAAGTGGATAGTTTAAAGGACAATTATTCTGGCCCACAGACTAAATAACCTTAACTTCTGTGAAAAAGAATATACAATTCTATAAATCTAGAGATGTACAAATAAATACAAAATAATATATTGTAAACAACACTCTGTTTTCATACATTTTGTAATGTTATTTACCCAATTGACAGAAATGTGTTGACATTGGATCAAGTCCACCCAGGATAAAAGGTTGCCACAATGTACATCTGTTATCACTGATAAGAAGACTGTGTGCCACTAGCGGAATTAATACGGGACATGTAAATCCAATTTCGGTAATTAATATCTGATGTCACCACATTGCAAGTTGAACGTATATGGAATGTATACTCACAGTGTTGTCAAGCCCAGAATTCTCAGAAACGATTCAAAGCTTCTTTTGTAGTACATTTCGTTGGGGGTATTCCCTACGTTCATACATATCTGTCACCACGTCCTCATGAGTTGCAGCAAATTCTAGAAAAAGCTCCAGAAAGTTTGCCTCAGCAACCACATCATCCATATCAGATTTGGCGCTGTACTTATGAAATTTGCCTCTGGAAATAAAGCCTAGTCTGGGTGAAGCAAAAAATTACAATGTTAAAAACACATCAAACAACAGGTGCAGCTGTAGCTGCTTAAGGTAATGTCCAACTATAGCTGTATCTGTATAATTAAAATGGTAATTCAACAAGAGGACTGTGCTCAGCTGACCCTACATTCCCAGACTGAAGTGGTCCTGTGAACTAAGATATCAAGGTCACCTCTGTTTCAGACGGTGACCATGATCACTGAACATGGCTAATATGTACATATCCCCATACCAATCATAAAAATACAGTAAAATCGCAGCATCTCCTGTTGAACAAATTAAGGTCTTTGGGGTCCCCATGCAATTTGAAGCAATTGGCTGTATGGAGAAAATTTTTTAACATTTTGCTAAAAAATATAAAAACAAAATTCATTAAAAATCCACAATTCACTGGACCATGACCATTTGAACAAACCTGGTAGAGACTCACTCGGGGTACATCCCCACAAAGTTTCAAGTGAAGCTGCTTAAGGGTTTAGGGGAAGAACTCACAAATGCGAATTTCAGTTGTAACCCCATTCACTTACATAGAATATATGCATCAACCAGCAAGCACCAGAATAGAAAAAATCGTTAAAAATCAGGCATCAAGTACAAATAAAGAACTAGGAGACCCTAGGAGTGTTCTTGTGTGATATCAAAGCAATTGGGTGAGTGGTTTTGGAGAAGATTTTGTCAACATTTGTCCCCCAAAAAGGACAAAAAAATCATAAAAATCCAAAAATCACTGGAGCATGATCATTTGAACAAACTTGGTTGAGACCCACCCAAGGTACATTTCCACCAAGTTTGAAGTAAATCTGGCTGACGGATTCAGAGAAGAAGTCGAAAATCTGAATTGTGGACACCAACATATGGACCATGAATGCCTTACCACCATATAACCTCAGCTGATTGACAAATCAACTGAGCTAAAATCAATAGAGCCTCTATATATAAGGTTAATCAAAATAGCAATGGTAATTCATATCTTTAAATTGTTTCCCAAAACTGTCATTCAGATTCTCTTCAAACTTTGGGAATCTACCTTGGGTGGGTCTTTACCCAAATTCAGCAATTTAATATTAAACATCAGAGTGGCATCCCCATCTAGCGATCAACTTTGTGCGTGACTCTTCCACAAAGTATGCTTCATCAAGTTCTGGCACAATCTAAGTGAAACAACAAAAACCCCAATATATATTGAAAAATAATCGAAGCCCAACCTGGTGTATAAATCCAGGAATTGGTCAAGGCACCTAGAGGTGTCACTGTGCAATTTTGAAGCAATTAGCCCAGTGGTTTTGGATGCAAAGGTTTCCTCAGATTCTGTCAAGATTTTTAAGATCTCAAAAAAAAAAAAAAAAAAAAAAAAAAAATCCCTGGAGCATGACCATTTGAACAAACCTGGTAGAGACCCACCCAAGTCAATCTGGTTGATGATTTCAGGGAAGAAGTGAAAAATGTGAATTACCATTACAATGCCCATAGACTTTAATAGTAATCAATAGGAAAGGTGCATTTACTGATAAGTACCCAAATTGAAAAAATTGATAGCAGTCAGGTCTCCACAGCACCCCTATTTGGTGAACAACTTTGTTTGACCCTTTCACAAGGAACCTTATCATTGTTCTTAATGTGTTCACCTGGTGAACACATTAAGAACAATGAGTCTCTAGGAGTGTTCCTTTGTCATAACAAAGCAATTGGGTGAGCGGTTTCAGAGAAGATTTTTTAAAATTTGCCACCAAAAAGATAAAAAAAAAATCACTTGAGCATGACCACTTGAACAAACTTGGTAGAGACTCACCCAAGGTCCATCCCCACCAAGTTTCAAGTGAATCTAGGTGACGCGACAAGAAGTCAAAAATGTGAATTGTGGACGGACAACAGACGCTCACAAAAGCACAGCTGACGGACAAGTCAGCTGAACTAAAAATTCATTAAAATATCCTTGAATCACTGGATAGTGTCCATGTGAACATGTTCGAAGTGAATCTGGCTGACAGTTTTGGAGAAGAAGCCGAAAATGTAATTGTGAATGGATGGACAATGGACCAAGGACGCCTTGATATCCCTGAAGCTTAAGCTGACTAGAAAATCAGCTGAGCTATAAAAAAAAATCACTGGGGTGTGACCATTTGAACAATCTCGATACAGACCCACAAAGGTACATTTCCACCAAGTTTGAAGTGAATCTGGCTGACAGTCTTGGAGAAGTCGGAAATGTATTTGTGAACGGGCAAAAGATGTACGGACAATTCAGCCTGCTAAAAGCTCAGCATGACTAGTCAGTCAGCTGAGCTAAAAATTAATGAATGAAAGCCTATCAAAGGCTCCTCTTTTTTATCTGTCTTGATAATAAATATTGTACAGATTCCAATATCAATATTTTTAAATGATGCCAGGCAATTAAAGGAACCAACAGACAAACAAAATCTAGAACATGGCTTTTTGTATTTATAGCTTGAAAATTCTGTCTGTATGCCTATCTATCATAATCATTATAAAATGTTGATAAGAAGAATATTTTAAAGGCCCTTGTCTTCTTCCTATATTTGTAGATTACTATCACCTAAGCTATATATAATGGTTGGGGGTTTGTGGCATGTCAGTCTCAATCTCTCCTAAAATAAAATCTTTCCATGCCATTCATCATGAATGATGATTATGACAATAAGATTATGCAGATGCTGATAACAAGCAAATGAAAACGACTCTTTGTTTGTCTATACAATGCCGACAGGAAGTCAATGATACAGATTATGATATGATTTAACAATAATGACAATATTATAATAAATGTTCCTTTAAAATAACAAGTTTTTTCCACATGGTTTGGCTTTTATTTAAATACGCATATATACTTCAACAAGCATGTAAAACATAAAAACAGTGTTGATCTATGTTGTCCAAAGTCTGCATGTTTAATTACATTATAAATAATTTAATCATTGTAGACATCAAAACTGCAGCAGAGTGTGACGCAGACTCAACAGGACTAAAATAATGGATGCTCCCTCGCACATGGCATTCTGTAGGTCTGCAGAGCCCGAGGTTTGTCTTTATTTTGCTATTATCTCCCTTACAAGAGGCAATGCATTATATCTAACCAGCATAAAAATACATTCTAACTGATTGATTTCTTTATTCTTTAGCAAGGGTCGCTAGCTCAGTGTAATGACACTGATCTTTCGCACTGAATGGTACACGAGAAAAGATGAAATACAATGACACAAATGAACACAGTAATAAATAACAAAATTATTATAGAAAAATTAAACATGAGGAAATAAACTATACAGGAGAAAATATGACATCATAAAATATACTAAAATAGCACCTAGAAAAATAAAAGTAGGACTGAAGCAGCATCAAACAGGTCCCAGAGGGTAAAGACACTTATAAGGAGAGCAAGCATGATAGTGTCTTTTAAAAAGAGAAAAAATGGGTAGTGTCCTGATAGTGTGAGGAATAGTTGCATATTGCTGCACCCCGAAATGAGATACCATTCTTTCCGTAGTTTGTGCGAGCATGGAGGGGAAAAGCAGGGATCTGGCCGATGCTGATTTAGTGACATGATCATATACTCGTCTTACAAAGGTAAATTTATCACAGATGTAGTCAGGCAGGTTATTATGAGTTGCCCGAAACATACATGTACGCATATGAAACGCGCGATTCCTGAAGGGGCCGCAAGCCGCCCATCCTGTGGAGTTCAGAGGTAGGTGTATTCCAGTCCCTCCTAAAAATCTTGCTCATTGCCCTGCTCTGGAGGATTTGTAATTGATTTCCAAGGGGTTTGAATTTTTTAATTCAGAAGGTGAACCAAAAAGCATGAAGTTGGTCTTAATGGCATTAGGCATAAGCTTATTTATCTGAAACCGTTGCGATACAGTGAAATAACAATACCCCGATATCAGACATATTCATTATAATGACACAAATTTTCATGGGAAAAGGTCTATTCTCTTTGTAATTTGACTCATTTATCTGACATATTCAATGATCCACCACATTTCTTAGAGAACAGATGGTGTCATAATAATGAGTTTTCACTGTATATTTAGGATCTCAAGATTTAAAATTCTTTCAATCTCAGCAACATCTCAATGGAAACAATAAAGGGCTGTGTTGTCCGCATATAACATAACATTACAGTTTCTAATTGAGTCTGGAAGGTCACGGATATAAAGAATAAAAAGGAGCAGATTACTCTCATTCCATAGTGCTATTCATTCTTCAATGTATATACTTACAGAAACATAATTACCTGGAACATTTAAGTATTACGCCTGTATGTATTTATTGTCATTCTGCACATCTTAAACTATCTCTTTAGGGTGGCTCCCATGATACGGATATTCAGTGCCTTATTGGGAGTCTCCCCACCAGCAATCAGTTTTTATATCTTGCTCTATACATTTAAGGTTTTGTTATGTTACACTCACTATATTGATGAAATAAATTAATGTATTTTGGAGTCTGAGGACCAAGAGTAGATCCCTGTGGAACCCACACTTCAATACCTTGGGGGTCCGATAGGGATCCACTGATGGTTGTATGCTGATATCTATCGGAAAGGTAGGATCAAAACCATGAAAGTTCTATTGCATCAGCACCATAGATTTTGAGTTTTGTAGAAGGATGTCATGATTGGGTCTACGACAGTACGTCTAAAACCATTTTGCCGAACTATCAACAGGCCGAAAATCCATTTTGTCGAAGTGCGTGTTGGTCGATATACAAACATCCCGAAAACAACTTTGCTGAAAGGTCATGAGGTGGAATGAAATTTCGTCTAAATGCCTCTTTGCCTAAAAGTCCCAGTTTGAATAAAGGACAATGCATGATAAAATTTTTCTATGTTCTTACTTTTTACAAACATATACTGAACCCCAATGAAAAGTATCCACATGCCAATTTTGAAGTATTTTATTGTTTATACTTGAAACATTTCATACCTAGACGTGCTTAGAACTTAACAAAGCATTCACTTTTCTGGCGTAAAAATAATGTCACGCTCTACCGACATTAACGTCACTTACAGGCAAAAAATGTCATTAACTGCCCTAATTGAAAGTCACACAAATTTTTCTGTTCAATATGGGATGTGGCCACCTCGAGCATCAACACATGCTATACATCTGCGGCGCATACTGCTGACCAGGGTTTGAATTCTGTGTTGGGGAACATTATTCCATTCTTCCTGCAGAGCTTGGATCAGCTGGTTTCGGGTAGTAGGCCTAGGTGTCCTCCGTTGAATACCTTGGCCTAACTGATCCCACAAATGTTCAATAGGGCTCAGATCGGGTGAGAACGCTGGCCATTCCATGACATTGATGTTGTTCTCATTGAGAAAGTTCATTGTTAATCTTGCAGAGTGTGCACGTGCATTGTCCTGCTGAAAGATCGCCAGATCTTGATGCTGCTCCATAAATGGGACCATGTGCGGCTCCAGCACCTCATCAATGTACCGCCTAGCATTGAGGATCCCTTGAATGACCACTAGGGGTGTCCGGTAGCGGTTGCTGATGCCTGCCCACACCATGACAGAGGGTCCACCCCATCGATCTGCCTGACGGACACAGGCATCTGCATATCTCTCCGCAGTCCGGCGCCACACACGTTCTCTGCCATCTGCTCTGCTGACACAAAAACGGGACTCGTCAGTAAAAAGGACGGTATTCCACTGCTGGCGAGTCCACCTGGAGTGTGCTCTACACCACTGCAGTCGTCTTTCTCTTCTGGGTTGGGTCAGCAGGTTACCCCTGTAAGGTCTTCTGGCTGTTAGGCCACTGCTCCTCAGTCGCCTCTCCACAGTAGAACTACTGACAGGACGGTGATTCACCCCTTGAGTCTCACGGCCTGTTTGGGCTGCTGTACGGAAACGGTCTCGCAGGTGCATCAGCCGGATGTGACGGTCTTGGCCAGGTGTTGTCACTCTTTCTCGGCCAGGCCTAGGCCGATCATCTACGGATCCAGTTTCTTGTTGCCGTTCAATTAGTCGTTGGATGGTGCGCCGAGTACACCCCATTCTTTGTGCGATTTGAGTGATTGGGACTCCACCCTCTGCAAGCCCCAAAGCATGGTGTCTTTGACCTTGGCTCAGACGCGGCATGATCGCCTCAACACACCTGAGACCACTGGCTTTTTTCTTGGCTGAACATCCCTTTTTAAAGCCACTGAAAACATCAGGTCATTTTAGCCATCCAATAGGAGTGGTGGTCAGAAGCCATATTCGGTGCACAAAAGTCACATGCATTATGTAACAACCCAGCAAAAGTTAAAAAGTTGTCCTGAATGACCCTGATGTAGGCTCCAAACCATGCATATATGCACACACAGTACTTAGTAATTTACAAAATTAATGTGTTAATTTTTTTATGTGGATACTTTTCATTGGGGTTCAGTATACTTTAATTTATTTGACCTTTTTGGCCATTGCAGCGGTAGATGGTGCATCAGGTGGATTAAATATGGTCGGCAAAACCTACCCGAGCTCATAAGGGTCGGGATCAAGTTCTCTTTTACGGGGTACAGGAACACAGAGGATATAGGGTGTACAAAGTAAAAAATCATCTTACTGACAGTGCAAAGATCACCAATGTATAGGACGGGTAGTCTCCTTAGGGATAAGATTCAACATTTTTATTGACAAACAAAATCCGAAGACAGTCAGACACGAGTCACACAGGAACGCAAGACAAAACTAGAAAAGAAGATTTGCTTCACAGCAAATCTGTCTGGATGCCTTCAAAATAAGAACAGTTTGAAATGATGCACTTTGCCGTTGTTCAACATAATCTAAATTTTGTGTATTAACCTAATTTTTATAAATTAAAATGCTCAGCTTTGATTCTTGGTTCAAGGGAGGTTTCCATATCCCAAACTTATAAAGTGATGTGTGAATGAAATTACTATTTATAATAGTTTTGAAGCTATTCAACATTCTAATTTTGTGTATTTGCCTAATTTGCATGAATTATAAGCCTACAAGAACTTTAGTTTATTGTTCATTGGATGCGGCTATGCCACAAACCTATAAATTGAAGTAGGAATGGCACCTCTATAATAGTTTTAAAGCTATTAAAGATTTACATTTTGCATATTCACCTAATTTGCATAAATCAAAATTTTACAACTTTGGTTCATAATTCATTGGATGCGGCTTTGCCACAAACCTACAAATTGAAGTTGGAATGGCATCGGTATATACAGTGGTTTTGGAGATATTATACTGTTAGATTTTTCAATGCCCCTTATTAGCATAATTTGGTATTCTATAACTATACTGTCCATTATAGTGGCAAGTGTCACAAACTTTGGCATATTCCAGGTACATGCTTTTAATGCAAACCTGGCTTGTGTTTGTGTTAGAAGTTTCTAAAAAAGACAAACAAACTTATAGGGAGCGTCAGCGAACTCTTACCATAAACACATGTGAATATAGGATATAACAGAACGGTATATTATCCAATCAGAAAAGTACTCAGTATCTATCCAACGAAGTTGATTTTCTTCGTTATCTCCTACCGCACGTGCGCATATGGCCGCAACCATTGCGTTTTTTATGCACCCCAGGTAATTTTCGCAGTTTTATTTGCACCAAAGTCTCAAACTTACTGGCCTTTATGGAAATCGTGTCAACATTTCATAATTGGGCTTCAGTAAACGTTGTCGGCAGAGTGTAATGAATGATAACGATTCACCAACTTGCATCGTTAACACATCGATGAAAGTGGACCCGGCAAACATGCTTCTGGGGCCGGTAATGGGTTTCGGCGGAATAGAAAAACTTGACAGGTGTGACTTAGGGTAACCTAAATAAACATCCCAATGTATGTATGATTTGTTGCGCATGTTGCGTCTCACCTTAATTTATACCTGCACACTGTGCAGCCACCAGGCCCCTTCTAGGGGCCTTCCAGATTGCAACTTCCCCCAGGGGCCCAAAATCGTCATGTTGCCAAAGCCTGCTCTGATTTGGTTTTGTTGCACGACAGTCCAACAATCACTCTCCGTACGCACTACCTCTCTGATACTCGATACGGCACCAGTTGGAACAGTACTTAAATTTGTGGAACACTGTCTAACCAAAGAAAGGCTATACGGCAGATAATTTTGCTCAGCTGTTCAAGCTAGTACGGCCTCGCCCCTCTAGACTGGTTTACTAAATGGCCGCTAGAGAAACCTAACGACCAGGTGCTACTGCCTGATCCACCAACGTTATTATCGACACTTTGTGATGCTGACGCTCGCATCTTAGGTTATGCCTGCAACATATTAAAAATTTACAGCATTGACCATGTTTGAGACAATTTGATTGTGTTTATGAAAATGCCGTGTTGAATGAAGTTGAAAGGTGGGCCTGATACAAAGATCGGCTACACATGCAAATTACATACATTTCGCATACATATATGGTGGCACAAAAGTGCCAACTAATTTTTTTTCTTTCCATAAAAATGCGAAGGCGAAAATAAGAAAACAGAACAGCGAAAACAAGAAAACATGAATGCGAAAACACTAAAATATAAAACACGAAAGCGAAAATGCAAAAATGCAACCGCGAAAACACGACAGAAAATATGTCGTATTTTCGCGCTCACATTTCGTGTTTTCGTATTCGCGTTTTCTCGTTTTCTTGTTTTACTGTTTTCTTTCCTTGGTCGAAAACAAGAAAATACGAATGCAAAAACTTAAGTAAAAACCACGAAGACGAAAATGCGAAAACACAACCACGAAAATACGACAGTCCTTATGTCGTGTTTTTGCGCTCGCATTTTCGTGTTTTCGTATTAACGTTTTCTCGTTTTACTGTTTTTCTTTTCTTGATCGAAAACGTCATAACTTGATAAAGGAAGTAATTTGGGATGTTCAGAATTTCACGAGCAAGTTTTTTCAAGAGGTTTATATTATTATATTATGCATATACATACATCATTTATGTTCGCTAACTGAATTAATATACTGAACACTTTAACTTTTATAGTTTGTAATTGTATTTTACACAATGGATTCAAAGGAAATGTATGGACGCACCAAATAGCCCCGTTTGATTGGTAACCCTGTTGTAACGGGATAGTTTTCCAAATACATTGTTGTTGTTGTTGTTGCTGTTGTTGTTATTATTATTATTATTATTATTATTATTATTATTATTATTATTATTATTATTATTATTATTATTATTATTATTATTATTATTATTATTATTATTATTATTTATCTCGCTTATACTAACTAGAACTGCTTAGCGGACGGCTATGATACCAAGATCGAGCGACCAGGTAAAACTGGTATTAGAAAGCACACTTTTATACATGTTGCATTTGTGATAATATTTACGGTAAATATTACATTTTTATCCTTGAACTAAACTCTGTACACAAGCCAATAACCATATAAGTAAACAAACAAATAAACTTAAAGCCAGTCATGTCAGAGGAAATTGATGCTGATTCATGGAAATCCTGGTGACAAAATTATCAGTGCCAAGGACCAAGAGGACAAGTCCTTCATAGGTTGTGTTCGTGTGGAAAAATAATCGTTTGTTGGAAAAAATGGGTCTTGAATACAGTGTTTTGACATAAAAGTCATCATATATACCCCCAATATGTCATTTCGTATGAAAAAAAATGCATTCACTTTTTGTAGCTGGAACAATGCGTGCATGATGCACCGAAACGAGTCCGTGAATTTCACTGGCATTAAGCCCAAAACTCCGGTTCGGTGGTTGATCACTTAAAAATATTGCTATTTAATAGTTTTCATTATTTTACATAATTGAGATCTTTCTGGCAGATTTTTTCTTTTCTACACGATAAAGTCCACCAAGCATGTTTTGAGCTACATTTCTGCATATGATCAAAGTGCATGCTCTTATATGTATCTATCATTGGGTAGAATATTATATCAATTATTGGTATCATATCAACGAAGTTTGTACAGCATTTATGATTTATATACAGTGAAACCTGTCTGTTGTGGACACCTCTGGGGCTGGAAAAAAGTGTCCACAGTTGGCAGGTGTCCACTATAGACAGGTGTTTTAAACTAGGAAATTGATCTTTTGGTCTTGGACATAACTGTCCACATAATACAGGTGTCTGCATTATAGAGGTGTCCACAAGAACAGGTTTTACTGTATGTTTAAGGAATTTAAGGAACGAAATTAAACATAATTAGGGTGGCTGTGCTTGGTCAAACTTGCTTCCATATTTGACATCGCTTTTTAAATTCTACTGCTACAGCATTTAACTTAACAGTTGATTATTTTTATCTGATTTTGCTTTATCGGATTTTTGGAGGGTTGAAACCCTAGCAGGAGACCACAATATTAAAAGAAATGTCAATCCAAACAATGCACATGGAGGTCTACACGGAAACCCACCCACATGCAAATGCCAAACTACAGCTAACACAATGTGTTCAGCCCAGAATCTTGTCAAAAAAAGTACAATACATCAAAAATTACGAGATCGCGCTTGTTTCAACAGGTACATATAAATTTCTACCATAGAGCTGTGACGCTTGTCTTTGCTTTTTCGTAGTCTCTTTGCAAAATTGCTCTGCACACTGCTTTTTGTTTGGTCGATCGGTCATGTATAATATGTGTGTGAGCGATCTGTCGCGTTGCCGCTGCACCCCAGTCACAAAGTTTCGGTTTTGTGTCGCAATCAGTGTGCTGCAGATCTTCACTTGTAAAGCAACACTGGTTACATATCTCCACAGAATAAAATTATATGAATGGCAAAACCGGGGAAAAGCATGACAGTGTGTATGGTCCCCTTTACCACGAGAAAGGCCAAAATTTGCAGAGAGCCAGTGAAATAGGCATGGCATAAAATTAACACTCCTGACAACCTTACATACCCGCACCAAAGCCAAAGCCAGGCAGACTGAACTCTGCCCTAATTGCCCCATCCCTTTTCCAATTCCGTTTTGAGGGAATTCGATTTTTTTTTTTTTTTGCCTGCAAACAGACTTACTTTGCATTATTGTTAAATGGCGATTGAAGTGCGTGTCGCACTATCAGATCAATTATGCAAGCAAACACAGTTTGTCTTGGATGGCAGGAAAAAAAATTACCCATGCGTCCAAACTGTAACATCATAACCTCGGTCATGGTGTACTACTAGGCTTTGTGTCTGATCTAGGAAACGAATAGACTTGGTTATTTATATGTGAATGCACAGTATTAGCAATGATACAATTTTGAAACTAATGGATTCTCAACACATATAAGGTGTTCTGGGTTTTTTTATTTGTTTGTACCATACTTCCCAACCAATCAAAAGGCTGGGAAGCGGGGAAGCCTTTCCTCAGAAGGTATAAATAGTTCAAGCAAACCAAAAATGGTGCTCCTCACATTTCACTGTCTTTCGAATCGGACAACAAAATCCAGAATTTGCACAATGGCCAGTGGGCAGATTCTTGCCACTGGAGCATGCAGTACTACAAGCACATGTAGTTTTACTGGGTAAGCTCCAACAAAAGTAAAACGCTTGTGGAGAAGTTTGGCAACTCAGGGAGGGTCCCGAATATGGATTATGGTACAACAGGGCTGGGGATAATGTAAATAGTGTGGTGTACTGTTGTAAATAGCCAGTGTTGTGTGATGTGATATTGTGATCGTACTGCTGCAGTATTGTATATAGAAAGTGTTTTGCCATGGCATCCGATGATTGTAAATATGTATAAATTTCAGTGTGTGTGGTGTTATTAAATTGTTAAACTTTACGCAACTCTTACTGGTATTGGTGTGTATGAAAGTGAATAATTGACGCGTGGGGTTTCTGAAAGTCTTGCGTGAAACTGCAGAACTTAACAGAATGAATGTCTCCAAACGGGAGAATGGTGAATGTGAAAATGCCCAGAAATTGAACTTGCAACATTCACGTTGCCTAGATTTGAAGTCCCAAATAAGAAATCTAGATATCCATTATTGTGAGCGTGTCCGGGGAACCTGCCTGAAGCTGAGAACCTGAGCGGTAAAATCCATCGGTATAAACACGCTACCAAAACTTAAGCTGATCATTTTGCCGACCTTGCGGAGAGGCAAACCCTTGGCACGTCACAATATGTATGTGTGTGTATATATATATATATATATATCCTATTTCATTTTCTCAAAATATAGAATTCTCACCTCATAATGTGTGGGGTTTTATTTTTAAATGCTGAACTGAATGCATGATATGAATAAATATTTACTAGATGACACATAATTGACAATGTCTGCTTCTATCACAAAATTTAGACATACATGTATAACCAGACTGCGACTTCAATTTGATGTATGAATATGTAAACTAACTGGCTGAACTTTTGTTCACCATGTTCAATTCTCAATACACTTCCTACCAACAATCAAATTGTGTATTTGTGAACATACTATTCACTATTTATGTATTTTGTTTTTCCTGAACTCTAACCAAATGATATGTTCAAAAATAGAGAGAAATTCGAGACAAAAAGTCGACTCTACATTCGGAACCAATGTCTGCTATTTCCATGAATCTATAGGGACAGCTTTTCCAAAAAATTAAACCAGTTCATCTTTGCCTCCCTGATTATGGCATGCCTTTCAATTTCAGGGAACTGCAATATGGATGTTTAACTTTTGGCCGTGAATTATTACTATTCAAGAGTGACATTTTTCCACCAACAGCGATCCCTTGTGAGAGAAAAATGGTAACTCAGGTAAAACTCACCAGTTGTTCCGGTCTGAAGCTCTTACTAATAAAACAGCAAACAATTGCCACAAAAAGTGCGGAGAGGGCCTCTCAGACAGTGCTTTACCCCCATAGAATTTTCAATTGAAACATTGAAGTTGAACGCTTTGCCCACAAAGAGCCACACAAAAGCTTTTTTCTTTCCTTTTGCTTGGTTAACCCATGGATTTAATTACCTGAAAACACTGCCTCTGGACCCTGTTTGTCTGCCTTTAAAGGAAAATTGAGAGCCCTGTCTGAAGACTAAATGGTTTCATACAACCATGGAGCAATAGAACTAAGTTTTGACATAACAAATATTGACTGTAAAACAGCTCTTTTTCGTTCGGGCCGCTGCTTCTGAGGACAAGCGGGATATGGCCATGGACATCCTGGAGCTCGACTGCTTGTGGACTTCCCCAGTGAGGACTCCGATGTAATCTCAAGGTCAAAGGTCCTTTCAAGGTGAAAGGCCACTTTTGGTGGTGGCTTTCTTCTAGCCATAACTTGGTCAATTTTTATCTAATCTTGATCATGTTGGGCTCGACCTGTAGGTATTGTGACACTGCACATTATTGAAACATACATGTGACCTCTAAAGGTCAAAGGTCAAGGTCATTTGGACCTTTCAAAGTTTCATCCAGTTATAACTTGGCAAATTTCCATCCAATTGTAATCATGTTGGACTCAAATGGTAGGCATTGCAACATTGCACATTTTTTAAGAACATGTAACCTCAAGAGGGCAAAGGTCAAGGTCCCTTGGCCCTTAGAAAGTTTCATCTTGGCATAACTTGGTCAATTTTCATCCGATTTGGTTCATGTTGGGCCTAAAATTGTGGGTATTGTAACACTGTGCAATTTACATGTGACCTGTAAAGGACAAAGGTCAAGGTTGTTTGGACTCTCAAATTCGCATCCAGCCATAAGCTTAATGTAATGTGAAGTACCAAAGGATAAAAGTTGTAGCATTTAATATTTAGAACTTTTGAAGGCACACAGACATATTTGCTTTGAAGCAAATCTTCTTTTCTAGTTATTTACTTGCTTTAACATGGAGTACGAGCCCTCTATGAACCCGATTGTGCCAGGTCAGCCTTGATCACATGACCGATGTACTTTTATCAAAATGGCGGCCAGCACACGGCGGTGTCCAGTATTTTCCGTCCTGGTTTGTTTGAAGGCAAAACTGCAATAGTTACCGGAGGAGGAACAGGCATTGGTAAGGCTATCGGTAAGGAACTTTTGTACCTAGGATGCCATGTGGTCATCGCTTCCCGGAAAATGGAGAGACTACAGGAAGCAGCGACAGAAATGAGATCGATCCGTACGTCAACGGGCAAGCCTCCGGTGCTGGAAGTGATCCAGTGTAACATTCGCAAAGAGGAGGCCGTCAGGAATCTTATCCAGGCCACTTTGCGCAAGTTTGGCAAAATAGACTTCATGATAAACAATGGTGGAGGGCAGTTCATCAGTCGCGTTGAGAACATGA
The DNA here is from genome assembly GCA_964020975.1 of Hermodice carunculata. Taxonomy (NCBI): domain Eukaryota; kingdom Metazoa; phylum Annelida; class Polychaeta; order Eunicida; family Amphinomidae; genus Hermodice; species Hermodice carunculata. The sequence continues at coordinate 81,292,501 of OZ026622.1, read as the reverse complement.
GTGTAAAAGGATGGCATGCGGTGATTGAGACAAACCTGACCGGCACGTTCTTGTGTTGCAGAGAGGTTTACAACCTATGGATGCGGGAGCACGGTGGTGTGATAGTCAACATGTTAGCCGATATGTGGAAGGGCATGGTGATGATGGGTCACAGCGGCGCCGCCCGGGCAGGAGTGGATAATCTCACCAAGACCCTGGCCTTGGAGTGGGCGGCGAGTGGGGTGCGTGTCAATTCCGTGTGCCCGGGTAGTTCTATATATTCTGATACTGCTTCCAAAAACTATGGAGTAACGGATATTTTTCAAAGAAGTATCCCACATATACCTGCGAAAAGACTTGGCACAACTGAGGAAATAGCTGCCGCGGTGTGCTTCCTCTGCTCCCCGGGAGCAGCTTTCATAAGTGGCACTAGCATCCAGGTTGATGGGGCTCACACCTTGATGGGCCAGTCACAACCTGTTGACATTCCCATGCATAACAAATTGCCGGCCTACACGTGGGAGAAAGATCTTGCCGAGAGAAACAAATCTAAATTGTAAAGCCGAACAGGCAAAGCATTGTCTCTGACCATAATTGTGAAACTTTGATGAAAGTTTTCCAGAGGACTACATGCCGTGGGCGTGGCCAAGATTTTTCCACATGGAACTGGTTGCAGACAGCAGAGATACCGAAGGAAAAATACAGTAACGCACGGATTGGAAAAAAAAATCATATAGATTCAGGGAAAAAATATTTTAACGACCTAAAAGCAAATGAGTCACAATATACACACGGACATTTATCTGTTCTCAACCAGGGCCCCACTTTGCTGCTGGTTAGGTCTGCAGAGTGGAGGGCAGTCAGGTTAACTCATTCCATGCCAGCCCCTGATTTTTCCGTATATTTAGCTAGATTTAAGACGACAATTGAATATTTAAATTCTTCATGAAAAGGGCTTTCATTCAAGTACCAACATGTTTATGGTCTTAAGTCAGTGGTTGTGGCATTGCCTGGCAAGTCATGCTGCAGTTGCCACAAGGGCAGCTGCAGCAGGACTTGCCAGGCAGTGCCAGAACCACTGACCAATGCCCGTCACCATAGTATGGAATGAGTTACCTAGTCAGCCAAGTGGATTGTTTACAGCAAAGCCCCCCCCCCCCCAAAGAAAAAAAGTTTTGCTGTGATCCAGTTTCAATGGTACTGCATCAAAATGTACTTGACAACGAGAAAAGAAGATTTGCTGCACAGCAAATCTGTCTTGGTGCTTTCAAAATGAGAACAGTTTGAAATGCCACACTTTGCCGTTGTTCAACAAAATCTGAATTTTCTGTATTAGCCTTATTTGCATAAATTAAAATGCTACAACTTTGGTTTTTGGTTCATTGGGTGTGGCTATGTCACACCCACATTCCAAAAGCGGGCAAACTTTCCATGGTGACTCGCCTTCCAGTGAAATTGTGCACCTGGTTTGGAATAGTCACGATGTTTAAAATTATGCAAATTAGGGGTAATTAAAATTTTAAAAGCTCAATATCTTCCAAACTGTTGCAGATAGACAAAAGATTGCAATGGGCCTGTATAGGTTTGTGACACGTGGCAATATAATCGACAGTAAACGGAAGTTGTAGAATTTCAAATAATGCCAATTAGGGGCATTGAAAAATTTAAAAGTTGAATATCGCCAAAAGTATTCAAGATCGAGATAGATGCCATTCCAGCTTTCATTTATGGGTTTATGCCAAAGCAGCATCCAATGAACTATGAACCAAAGTTGTAGGATTTGAATTTATGAAAATTGGGTGAATAAGCAAAGTTGAAATCTTGAATAGCTTCAAAACTATTATAGATAGAGGTGCCATTCCAATCTCAATTCATGGGTTTCTGACATAGCTACATTTAAATAACCATGATCCAAAATTGTGCAATTTTAGTTTATGCAAATAGAATGAATACACAAAATTTAAATCTTTAATACCTTCAAAACTATTATAGATAGAGGTGGTATTCCCACTTCAATTTGTAGGAATGTGACACAGTCCCAGAATTTACCATCAACCAAAGTTATAGGCTTTCAATTTTAGCAAATTACGCAAATGCACAAAATAAAAATCTTGAATAGCTTCAAAACTATTATAGATAATATTGTCATTAAAACTTCACTTGATAAGTTTGTGACATGGCTATATCCAATGAACCAAGAACCAAAGTTGTGGCATTCGAATTTATGCAAATTAGCCTGATACCCAAAATTTAGATTATGTTGAACGACAAAGTGTAGCATTTCAAACTCTTTCATTTTTAAGGCACCCAGACAGATTTGCTGTGAAGCAAATCTTGTTTTCTAGTTTTTTTCTTTTTTCCCTCCCTCCCTTTTCCTGGTGGGGGGAGATGGGTGAGTTGAATCATGCTTATACATTCCGTGATTCTTGAATAGTTGCTGGTATTTGTACTCTCAGAGGTCCCATATGGACAGTACACCTGTCTAGTTGTAAATCCAAGTTTGAATGCTTCATGTAAGAAAGCATATTCACAATTAGACTTTCTCAAGTCTCACTGGATTGTCTTCCGTATTTTATTTAAAATCAAATTCATTGCCAAATTAAATTTTAAGTAAACACACGTCGTAGCTTTACCCAGCTGATTGGCGTGGAACGTGTATATAACCAGATAACATTGACTCCAGATGATTAGCGCCGGGCGGTCTACACTGTGTTTCTTATCACACAGACAAGCGAGCGGTCATAATGCACTCCTCTTCAGAAGCTGTTAATTGAGCTACTGTGTAATGAAGGATTAATTGCAGTGCACCGCGTCAGGCAGAGGGCGTGGTGTTGGCAGCCGGAGGGAGATGGTCAGCTTTGTCTTGCTTGAGTGGCCAGTGACTAGCCATGCATTCATCGAAGGCCACTTTCCACTCGCAATGATAATGGGATTAGAACTGACCAGGACTCAATAGCTGCTACTGTTGAAACCGACACGGCGGCAGTGTCGACCAGTTAAAAAAATAATAATAATAATAGTAGGACCTACTTAATAACACCGTGTAGTTGGCATAATATTATTCAGGTAACTTTGTGGAGGGGAAAATGTATCGCACTTCTGGGTGGGACCGCGGGATGGGAAAATAGGGACATGCACCAGGGACTTGTGCAAGTCTAATCACAATATATTTAAAAGAAACAGTATGAACGGTTATTTTAGTGCAACTATTTAAACTTTGACACCAAAAGTACAGTGCATTAATGGTGATGACTTTATTCATGCATTGAACATATGGTTGCATGGAGACAGGCCAGCATGGAGAGGCATCCTGAGGGCACACATATGACCAACCACAACTCCAATGTTATAACAAACTGACTTGCATATACATTCTAATATGTGACATGGGTACTATTTTTGACCAAAATTGCTTTTTCTATTGCCCAGCAATGGTGATATGCATCTGCTGTGATACCAAAGTAACATCTCTTAAAGTAACGGATACTTGATGTAAACATGATGGTGATTTCAAGCTCACTGTGTATACAAGATTGTGGCTGCCACTTCTCTTAAAGGAATCCTTTCCAAGCGCATATGTTTGTCAAAATTATCTGCAGATACACTTTGTGCTGTTTGATACAGTGATCTGCATGTACACATGGGTATTTCCCTGTTGAGCTATACAGGGTGGAGTGGTGCCGCAGCTAATATGAATGCGTCTTATTAATCTAAAATGTCCAGCGCACCACCCTAATCTTGAGCACGGGTAAGACAAAAGCCAAAATATGTTTGCGATTCTGGTTTTGTTTTGATAGAATTATTACTGCTGGTTGTATTAAAATTTTGATCCTGTTGGATTTTAACACTATTGGTACCAACCAACATCAGGTCACCGCTATTTCAACCCATCAGCTTCAGATTGTCATGGAAACCAATCATCTTCAATTCGCCATGCCAATCAATCAGCATTGTATCAGCATTGCAACCAGTCAGCTTCAAATCACCATTGCAACTAATCAGTAGTTGGCAGAGAGCTTTCTGTGTGTTGCAATGCAAAGACAGGTCTACAAAGTAAGGTATGGGTGAAATGATATGCCTCAGTCGCGATACAATATGTGTCATGATACACACCTCATGATACCATATGTATCATGATATTTTAATGCTTTATTTTGTCTGGACGTAAGGTATATCAATGACATCAAAGCTTCAAAGAATTGCAATTCCATGTTTACTGGAAATGAAATAAAAATATATGAACTAAGAACCTTGCCTTGGTTGTAACATTTTAATTTGGCATTCGATGATAACAGGCACACAGATACCAGAAAATAAATTTGCACATAGAGAAGAAAACTTAATGGCACTTAAAAGTAAACTTTTTATTTAAAGCATGCAGATTGTTAGGATCTTTTTGGTATGGAGCAGCCTATGCTCCAATTATGAATCCATATTTTTGCAAATTGGCATTTCTTTGTCATGGACAGGACAATTTGTTTTTCAATATATTTTTGATACACCTAACATTGTGTGACTTTTATCCCTTGGGACAAAGTAACAAGGCAACGTGGTTTATCATGCACTATACAGTGGTTGGTGAATTATTAATAATAATTGATTTAAAGCCAGTCTATTTTCCATAATGCTCAGTCTGTGACAGACAAATGACATTCAAAAGTTTAATAATTTAATATTACTAATGGTAGGAAAAAAGTTATTTTATCTTCTCTGTATTCATTTTAAAGGCTGTTCAAAGTGACAAACATAATGAAGATTGGCACCTCAATATCAAAATATCAAAATCATAATTTGTCATGGACAGGACATTTTGTCACGGGCGGGACATACCTATCAAAGAGTATCCATGCATAGTGCCCTAGACTAGTAACAGGTTCCTATTACATATTTTTTGTATGTAATAATAATAATAATAATAGTAATAATTGAACATCTTTATACTGGATAGCCTGTTCAGCCCATGGCTGTTTTTCCACAGAGTCCAGTAGGCAAGATCTTAGCCCAATTATCCCAAACTTAATGTCGAAGGAAACCGGAGTTCCCGGAGAAAACCTACGGTGCTCAGCAGGTGTTTGGGAAACAATGTATTTCTCTTTGCTATGTAGAGTTGGTCTCATCTGATGAGTTTGTCTCTCCTGCACTCAATTTTATATATAGTGTTGAATTGTTGATAGATTTATCAACATCTATAAATATCTGTATTGTCCCATACATGATATAATGGTATACGTGTACCATTCACAGTAGGAAAACTATTCAAGTTGTTTCTCTTTGTCTTGTATATCATGGCTTGCTGAAGTAGCAAAGTTTGTGGCACATACAAAAACCATAACTTGCAATGGACAAGACATATTTTTCATGGACCAGACAGAATTAAACAAAATCTTACATGTATAGTCTTAGATTATAAATGCCAGAGAAAAAAGTCAAGTTTTGTTATTTCTCCAGGAAAATAAAAAAGAAAAATCCTGGCTACCTGTAGTGAACTATCTTTCTTTGTTTTGCATCTTGGCAAATTTTTAGCTCAGCTGACTTGTCAGTCAGCTCAGCTTTTTTGAGGGTCCGTCGTGCATCTGTCTGTCCATCCGTCCGTAGTCGTCCACAATTTACATTTTCGACTTCTGATGAAAAAATATCAGTCAGATTTACTTCAAACATGGTGGGGATGTACCCTGGGTGAGTCTCTACCAAGTTTGTTCAAATGGTCACGCTCCAGTGATTTTTGGATTTTTTATGATTTTTTTTGGGGGGGTGTTTTTTTTTTGGCAAATCTTAAAAAATCTTCTTCTCCGAAAGCGGCCACCGAATTGCTTTGATATCCTACAGGGACACTCCTGGGGACTCCTAGTTCCTAATTTGAACACCAGGTGGCACTGCAATTTTTTTCTATTTTTTTATGAACTTTTTTACGTTCTTGCTATTTTCGACTTCTTCTCCAGAACCGTGTCTCAGATTAAGCTGAAACTTGGTGGATATGTTCCTTGTAGAAGGGTCAAACAAAATCGTTCACTACGTGGCACTGCTGTTGATTCCTGATTTTTAACGATTTCTTTCAATTCAGGTACTCGTCGGTCAATGCAGCTTTCCTATGGATTACTATGTAAGTCAATGGACATTTTAATGCTAATTCACATTTTTAGCTCATCTGCCTAGTCAGCTGAGCTTTTTTGAGGGTCTGTCATCCGTCCTACCGTCGTCGTCCACAATATACATTTTTGACTTCTGAAAAACCGTAAGCCAGATTTACTTTAAACTTGGTGGGGATGTACCCTTGGTGAGTCTCTACCAAGTTTGTTCAAGTGGTCATGCTCCAGTGATTTTGGGATTTTTTAATGAATTTTTTTTTTTGTTCTTTTTTTGGGGGGGGGGGGGGGGTAAATCTTAAAATATCGTCTCCAAAACCGCTCACCCAGTTGCTTTGATATCTCACAGGGACACTCCCGGGGACTCTTAGTCCAGAATTTGTTCACCAGGTGGTGCTGCAAATTTTTTCCATTTTTTTTATGATTTTTTGTGTGTTTTTGTATTTTCGACTCCTTTTCCAGAACCGTCACTCGGATTAAGCTGAAACTTGGTGGATATGTGCCTTGTAGAAGGCTGAAACAAAGTTGTTCAAAGGGTTGGCTCAGTTCATTTTTTCATTCTTTTCTTGGAAAAGTTCAAAATAAAAAAAAATTTACGAAACCTGAACATGGAGATTTCTTGTAATGGAAACAACATAGATAATTTTCATCATATTAATGTCACACTTTGTAGAAATATACCTTTGATAGGTCTCTACATATGTTATTTATATGGTCACACTGCATCGATTTTTGCATAAATTTTTGGATAATTTTTTTTAGATTAGCAGATGCATGTCAGCTGAGCACAGGATCATCATGATCCTCTTGTTTTACTTTGATTCCTGTATGCAGGGTACAAATCTGAAACGTGTGCAGCTTCTTTGTCAATTGGGTAACTTGGTTTATGTTTGGTCCTGTGTGTTTTGGAGAACTCCCTGATTAGTTATATCTTGATGTACTATAGGGCAATCCAGTTGAAATAAATGTGTTTAAACTAAAAAAACCTTATTTGAGTATGCACACCCAACTAATCCTTTTACTTAACATAAACAATCAAGGGACAATGGTAATAAATCTTTGTATTGTTAATTTATAATATGATCTCCGTGATCCCATTGCTGGGTACCTGTTGTTCCTGGTGTGTCCACAACAAAGCTTTCACAGCTGCCTGTCTGCCCATGGTCCTCTACTTGTGTCTGTCAAAGAAAGTCAATCAGTCAATCATACACATTGACTTCACTGGAAGAGCTGGTTTGTACATAGGTTGTCAGTAGAAGCAGACACTTCTATTCACATGCCATGAGGGGAAAGAAATGGAACTGATTTTCTCATGCAGGTGTAGTGATGCCCGGAAGAAATTCATGCTCTTCATGCATGAGGATAAAGCATGGATAGACAGTAATCACATAATTGAAAATGTGACAACTGGAAAAGAAAAACTGGACGCGAGAGGACATTATATATTTCGCTGTGATATAAAGACACATTTGTGAATGAAGTGCATTATCTGTCTATTGTGAAATTTGCTAAATGACTTCTGGACAGTAAATCTTTTATTTTCCTTTTTCTTTCTTTTTAATTTCCTACCAATTTTATTTAGACAGGCCAACAACACAAGTACAGAAGCGTGGTATATCGCAGAGTACCACATAAAAAATTGGACATTCGATGTGTCTCTAGTTATCCCAATAGGTCCAGTTGCAACTGTAAAGAAAGTCGCTTTACCTAGACTTGGAACTCGTGGGAGCATTGTTGACTGCTAGAATGACAGTCTTTATGTGCAGTGTGCACAAAGTACCAGGAGTACATTACCTAGCTTGGACAGATTCAACGTTTACTTTTCGCTGGATAAATGGTAATCTAGCAAACTGGAAACCCTCTGTAGAAGAGCTCACAAGCCCTTCACAATAGGATCGGTGCTGTGGTAAAGACAATCCAGCAGACTTAGTTTCGGGGGGGGGGGGGAGATCTTTACAGAACTTCATGCAAACTTTGGCATGAGGGACCAGAATAGCTTGCTCGTCCGTTTGAAAATGAGAGCAGTGACATTGAAAATTGAACAAATGGATCAGATTGCTATTGAAGAAAAGGTTAACACTTTGACAGTAGTGACTGTATCAAAACCTCAGAACACATTTGAGATCACAATGTGGGGTAGATTCCACAAAGTTATCTGCGTAGTAGGATGGTGTCTAAAGTTCATGGCCAATGCTAAATGCCATGCCTCCCGACGCGTAAAGGGTGAGCTTTAATTTGATGAAGTCACAAGAGCTAAGTTTCTGTTGTTCAGGTATATTCAACAAGATGCATACCAGAAAGAGATTGGAGCACTGAGTCCAGAGAAGTCAGTACATGAAACCTCCCCTTTGGCTAAGGTAGATCCATGCATAGGTGAGGATGAGTTATTGCATGGTAAGGGTCACTTACAGCATTCAGAGCTTGCGTATGAGGAGAAATACCCTATTATATTGCCAATGGGACACATAAAAAAGTTTATGATTTGCTTTCAGCATTAATAATTAAAGCATGCTAGTGTAGACGCGGTCATAACCTCACTTAGAGGTACATACTGGAATTTCAATATGCGTCATCTCATGAAGACAGTCAAGTGTGAATGTGTAGTATGTCGCAAGCTAAGTTGGCAATGAATCAGCAGTGCTTCTGCCAGATTTACATATGCAGCAGGCCCCATCCTTCGCAGTTTTTGGCATTCACTATTTGAGACTATTGTTCTGTTGTGATACCCAAACAGAAAATTGTATATTCTGTTTACTGTTCACCTGTGTGGTAGTTAGGGCTATACATTTAGAACTGACAAACTCGTTGTCCCTGCCAGACTTACGTGAGCATTCAGCATTTTTCTGCTGGGTGAGGACTGCCAACTGTTGTGTATTCAGACAATGCAAAGACGTTTGTAGGTGCAGAGCAGAAATTGTTGCAGTATTTTGGCCCTGCCAGTCCAAAAGGAAAATTCAATATTCCTAGGTCCTCATGGCTGTGGGGTGAGGGAGGGAGTGCTGGTTGAAAAGATTTGTCTGATCAGTTGAGGGAGCACTAAAGAAGTGCCTAGGTGGTCGCTGTCTCACTAAGACAGATTTAGAAACTACCTTACAAGAGGTGGAGAGTTGTGTAAACTCAAGGCCATTAACCTTTGTAGTGGACGAGGTAGAAAGTGTTAACCCTGTGACCCCCTCTCACTTTCTAACTGCCAAAAATGCAGGGGTCCAAGTACAGACATCTCCTGTAGAGGACTGAGTAAGTCTACACGATCTTAGTGACAGGGAGGTAGTTTGACAGAAGTGCCTTGATCAGTTTTGGTCTGTATGGAGTAAAAAATACTTGTGTTTAGCACCCAGTATAAATATGTTTTACGCTAATGGTCACATTCAGAAGGGCTCTGTGGTGTTATTTGGGGAAGACAATATGCCCTGCGTGCACTAGCCCTTAGGATTGGTGAAAAAAATGTTCACTGGGAGTGATGGTTTGGCACATAGTGTTGAGCTTCAAACAGCTAGGGGTTTTGTCCTTTGCCCTATTTAAAGACTACATGATTTGTAGGTAAACAGTCATATATGGGATGGTGCAGATGAAATGTAATATCAAGGTGGACAAATGTCAATGGGTGAAACACATGCGGAAACTAGCCTAATCGATCAAAGGCCCAGTGACCCAACATGTGTGACAATTCAACAAAGCATATGCATAGGGCTGGCCATGTGATCAAATGTGCAAAACAACTAGATTTGTGATTCCATGACTGAGGACTACACTATATGCTCTGCTCTCTCCATGTAAGACTCTAATGTCTGACAATATGTGCAATTATGATTACTGCATATTGGTGTATCATTTTTGTATTATAAATAAGACACTGGTCTCCTAGCTGTATGGACCATCTTGGTGCTTTAAAGTATAAGCCAAAGAAACTTAATTTACTAGGTCAGCAGAATGGTGCTAAGTATATATGGAGCTTTAACCAGTCAACACAAGAAATATTTTGGACTGTAACTTCTTTTTTATTCATTTATTTAAAGTGCATTTATACTATTTGGGCAAAGGTCATCCACTTGTAAGAATTAATATGTTTTGCTCATTTTTTTTTTTTTTTTTTGCTGCAACTGTTTGTTGGCATATATTATTTTTTCAGGAAATGTATGCCTGAGGTATGTGGTGCTTCTCCCCTCTCCAGCAATGATTATTTATGGATTTTAAATCGACTTTATGATACTGTAGTCCCCTATCAGGAACTAGGGCTTATATGTTTGCACCTTGCCTTTTGGTCCTTCCAACAAAAGTTGACTGAGCCATGTTTCCAGTACAGTAACACCTACTCCTGTCGAATTTGGTGTGTGGGTCGACATTTCCTAGGATCGGAGTGTGGTGCGCCCCAGAATTGAGGCACTGTAATGTTGAGTTTGACCTTTGACCCCCTAAAGTTTGAGCTGTTTGGGTCATATTTCCAATACTGTAACACCTACAGCTGCTACCAAAATTGCATGGCTTGTGGACAATTCTTTGGAAAGGGGTCTGTCAAACCCAAAAGTAGGTCACTGTGACCTAGATCCTTGACATTTGACCCCTACAACTTTTGAGCTTGTTAGGGCCATACGTCCTACATTGAAACACCTAAAGTTACGAAATTTGGTGTGTGGATACTTCATAGGACAGAGGTATGTGGTGCACCTAAATTAGGTCACTGTAACCTCGACCTCTGCTCCCACTAAAATTTGAGCTCGTCTGCGCCATATTTCCTGTCAAAACTCTACTACCGAATTTTGTGTGTGGACAGTTAATAGGAAAGTGGTATGTTACACACCAAAATTAGGGTGCTGTGACCTTGACTTTTATCTTTGACCCCCATAAAGTTTTAGTGGCCTGGGCAAAGTTCCTATACCCTAACACCTGCAGCTCCCAAATTTGGTGTGTGAACACTCTTCAAAGTTGAGTCACTGTGACCTTGACCTTGACCTTTCATCCCATAAAGTTATAGGCTGTCTGGGCAGTACAGTCAACATCGCAATTAGTTATGTAATGTTACCTCTCGACCTTCATTTGCCAAGACCTCTCTGTGTCTGGGTTGAACGCTCAAGAAATGGAGTTGAGTTCACTCCCTTGATCCCTGAAAACCTAATGGTCCTATGTCGCCATAGCTCAGTTCCTTTGGAAGTGGTGGCGACTCCAATACACATGCTCCCCGTTTGATCCTTCCTCTTTTGGGTGCCATTACTGGCTTGCTCTTTAAGGTTGAAGCTCTGTGAACTTGTTTTCACACTCACTGTTTTATTGCTTTATGCATGTCCCCTTCTGTGGAATATCATTGCTTAGTGGGTCAGAACTCTTTGGAGACCTAGATAGCCGATATCTGTCCTGCAGGTACCTCTGAGGTGGGAGTACAGCTGGTTGATTGGCTTGAAACCTAGATTTTCAAGATGGCGCCTCATTACAGATCACAGAGATTATTCCTCCAAGTATACAGACAAGCAGTAGATCTTAACACAAATTCACCTTTAATTTGTCAATCATCTAGAAATCTGAATCTCATAAATAATCATTCACCAGTGCATGTAGCTTTGGGATCATACACACACATACACACAAACTTTCAAATATTCAAAAAAACTTTTTCATTGACCCCATCCCAATTCCAAAACTCACCATTTTCCTGGAATTTTGTTTGTAAAACTCTATAAGGAGTTAATTTTTTCTTTTGCAGTTGAAAGCTACTAAAGAAGCACTCTGAAACAACAGCTGATACAGATGTGCATATTTCTTGGTACTGCATTGCTAAGAAAAAACAACACCAAAGAAATATATGGAGTGCAAGACTTGCATTCAACATTTCCTAGAAACTGTAGTGAGTGACGGATATTTCCTTACTGATACACATGATACAGACAGCAATAAACTTCTGTATCATCAAATCCAGGAAATCTACCATTGCAAAAAACACATATATGCATGACAAATATACTTGTCCCATATATTTGCAGCATAGACTGTATATACCAGTTTATCAATTTTTGAACGCAAACCAATCTATTCTCTTTGTTTCTAATATATTCATTTTTTATTTCAGTTTTTTTATTTGCTGTTCTTTCTTTGTATTTTTTTTAGTACGTTTGTAATATCTAAAAGAAATTCACAATGACAGTCTGACAATATCCATGTTGTATGAGATCAGACCCTAAGGATCTTTTGTTTATATTACATACAAATTTTAACAGTATTTATATTTCAAATGTTTGATTTTGAAATCAATTTAACTTGTGAAGTTGCTTTTGTGATCATGCTTATGACAGGCATGTTTTTATTCACAAAATTATCAAAGATAATCTGGCACCTGTCTTTCATTAAAATATCTCATTCAACTTAAATCAAACCCTTCTCACCAAGCTAGCAAATTCCTTAAAAGAAAGATTTTTTCTTTGTTTATGTACTTTGTTAATTAATGAATATATTTACCATAGCATGAATGCATATGGTGCTTGTCAAAACGTACTGATTAGTCTGCCATCTAGTGTCACTTCAAGGAATTACTAGAAATGCCATGTTCTTCAAGCTGTGAATGTGAAGATGGAGCCTGAGTGCTGGAGCTTCAGGATTATACATTAGTGATAAGGAGATTTAGTGAAAATATGTTTAATAAACATACAAAATGGAGTACTGTATAATAAAGCGAAAATTTGCAGTTCCAGTGAAGATTTTGAAACATTGGTATATAAAAACTCCTATTATCTCACATTTTGATCCTTTCTTTGAGTTGTGATAATAAAATCACTGTGCTCGAATCATAAGTCCATGAGGTCTGGAGACCAAAGTTCCTTGGCAATTTTCCCGAGCTCCCAGCTCCAAGAGCTCTGATTGTAAGCCAAGGCATGTGGGAGATAGGAGAAAGGCACCCAAGTCTGTGGTAGCACCTTCTGCCATTAGTGGGTCTGTGACCCCTCTGGTGACCCAAATGCCACCTTCAATTACCCCACCCACAGTGTTGGCTTTGCCTCCTGCAACTTTGGTGGCTCTGTCTCAAAGCAAGCAGCTGGCAATCCTGCTGGCTCCTACGTTCGAGCCAGGTGCACAGTCTTCCACCCTTGAAACCAAGCCGAAACCCTAGCTCCATGAGGAACATCGTTTGCAATCAGAGACTATGTCTTTTTCCACTATCACCAACACTGCTGCTGAGCCCAAGCAGCCTGATGGCTGAGCAGCTTGCTGCTTCTGCCTTGAGTCAGCTTTCTTTTGGCCGGAGGCTCGGGAGTTCCAGGAATTCCTTTAGGCCCCCTCCTGCTAGCAAATTTCCCAGTGGACCCAGGCAGCGGTCCCTGAACCAATTCCCTCTGAGACCCAGCAGGTTCCCTCTAGCCAGCAAACCCCCTTGTTGGTGGCCACTGTGTCCACTACTACCGGTCTGCCAGAAGGAACCCCTAAGCCCCATGTTGGCTGAGCAGACAGAGGAGGCATTTGAGGCTATGAGGACTTTCACAAGCATTCTCTAATCTTCTCAACATCTGTGTTTATATCCTAAGAGCCAGCAATCCAAAATAACGAAGTTGACTGCATGTTTTTTTATATTAAGAATTGAATTTTGGATATCCAAAAACGATTTTCAGATATTCAAAAATGGATATCCAAAATTAAGGAAATGAACCTTTGTACATAATAATGAATGGTCCCTTTTGCGTATTTTGTGTGGAGTTGGTATCCATGAAACATGGCACTAATGACATCCACAGCCTCCAAGGCTAGTGATAGTAGTGGATCTATCATCTCCCAAAGACTGAATCACTCAACTGGTCTCAGATGCTGGTCGTGCCCCATGCTGGCTGCAGTGGTAGATGTCATGCTGACCAGAACCGGAAGTTTATTTTTGGATATCCAAAATTCAATTTTGGATATGAAGAAATTAATTTTGGATATCCAAAATTGATTTATGGATATTCAAATTGAATTTTGGATATCAATAAAAACATTTTGATATCCAAAAATTATTTACTGATATCATCAATAAATGAATTCTTGATATCAAAAATTATTTTGGATATCCATAAATAATCATTGACATCAAGAATTGAATTTTTGTTCAATTTGGGATATGCAAAATTCATTTTTGAATGTCCATAAATCTGATTAAATGTTAAAATGGCTTGCCATAGTTTGTTGCATTTGTTAAGCCTGCAATGATAGAATACAAGAAAAATACTGAAAACATGTCTGTGCCCTATTTTTGTGCATCCTTTTTTTGTGCAGGTTAATTTCTTCATTATATTGAATTTATACATGTACTTTGTGAATTTCAAATACTGCTGAAAGATATTCTGTTCGTACACTTATCTAAAATAAGTGAAAAATTTAAAAAAACATGAAATTGCAAAGCCTTGTATAGATACAACTTATAAAATTTTGACAATACAAATTAGTTTTTCCACGTAAATCACATCCCTGTTTTACAGTTCATGAGCTGATAACCACATGCTTTTGTCTGCAATATGTGTAGTAAACGTAAATGAACATGTATCCATACTTAGCTTTGCTATAGATAGCATGACCGCCAGCCAGTCCATATGCATAGCTGAAATTGATGAGATTCATCAATGTCATATTTCTTTTAAATATTCTACAATACGTTAATAGTATCATCTATCATGCCAGCTGAACTGTTTCAGTTTAATATAAAGCTTGAAAGCGAAGATGTGTACCTGTGCAGACGGCTGGAAGAGATAATTAGATCCTTATACTTCATCCTATGTAATATATATTTTAACATTTTGAATATGGCGTTGTACAGCGATATGGACAGTGGAAACACAAGAGAGCCACATCATTCAATACTTTGGGTGGCAAAAGGAAGCTGTTATAGATACATTTATAGACACCCTTTGTGTCCATTTTGTGCAGTATTTCCTTATATATTTGTATTTAATGTAAAACCCATCGTGTTACCATTACTTCGTCCTTTCTGCAATACACATGTAAAGTCATATAACAAACAGCAAAACACGGCAACGTATGTCATGTACAGTTCAGACGTTTACAGTACAATACATTTAACATATATACAGGAGTAATTTAATTGCTATAAGATCACAGTTTTTTTAAATCAACAGCACACAAGGTATCCTATAAAATGCATGAGAAAAATTCACAGATATCTTCATATATAATTCATATACTGACAATCATTTTCCCATTAATCCAACCACAGAAATACCAATGGTTTCCAGAAATTTTACCAAAAAGGGGAACCTATAGCTTAAACATTTACATCCCCTTAACCCTTTATGATCAGATTTGGGCATTGTTTGTGCACATTAACCTAGTTACAGGCAAAATCCTGAAAGGTGGGATCTCTGAAACAATATTGTGTAAATAGGATGAATGTCGACGTCTTTACCTATGCTGTTGATCTTTTGTTGAATCACATTTGTGTATGCATCAGCATGTCCAGAAGCAGGCTTTTCTACATGTATTGTGAAAGTCTTGTCTGTGTTGGTAATCTGTGCTTCGATCCAGACTCTATGCTTGTCCCAAAAGATGAATTGGGTATGGGCTCTTCGTTCAATAGACCACATATGTGCAACAGAGTAGCTCGTTTGTTTGGCGGTTTCTGCAAACGTTTCAACCACTTTGAAAACTTTTCCGTTCCTCAATGTTACCATCTTGTATACACGCAGGAACAAACAATTGCGACACGATCGGTCCACATCCGTCTACTTACCTGTAAAGAAAGTTAATATGGTCATGTAAATTTTACAACTTTACAAATTTATAGGTCTTCCTTCAGCTTGTTTTAAATCTGCTTGCATATACAAATATCCAGAAATTAACAAGACAAATCATAAAGAGTACATTGCCTTTATCAACTGAATGTCTTGGGTATTACTGGTAGTTTTTGAAATGATAATACACATTTTTGGATTTTAAAATCGGGAGTGTCAGTTTGGAAAAGGGGGAAATTACGGATAAATGGTATATTGTGTGGCTCATTCTTTTGCTCTTTCATTGGAGGAATTACTGTTCCTCCAAGTTCTTTCTTTATAGTGGGACAATTTGTGTCATTCCATGTTCCGTTTCAGATACATAACAATAGAAATATATTGTGCATGTTCCTTTGAAAAATTGATTTTGATGGGTTTGCAGATCAATGTTCTGACAGAGGCAAGGCTACAGAAAAAACTTGTTTTGTTATGTTAAACAATACTAGGATAATATATGGATTTGACTTCCACGTTTTTCGCGCTGAATATATTTTTGTGCACAAAAATACAGAGTTACGTGGGATATGCTCCATGTAGTTGGTTCAATGCATTACATGTTAGTGCTGCTCATATAATAAGTCAGATTTGAATGGATTTGAAATGTGAAGGGTTAATTGTTTTGTAAATGTTAATTTTTACATGGCCAAATAGGGATTCGCGGTTCCACCTTCATAACCAAGGACTGGTATCCCAGCTGTTCTCTGATTATCTTCACAAACTTTCAGCCAATCAGAGAGCAGCTGGGATATCAGTAGGGACCCAGTCAAACGTTTGGCAGCCGAAATGTACTGATGGATACAAGAAGCACTAACGGAATCAATTTTGGTCAGGTTTCACGATTTGAGAAAAAGGACACAGGATAAAAACATGAGTAGATTAAAGAATACTGTCTAATTGACAATTGAGGACAGTTGTTATACAGTTAATGCTATGGAACAAACTTGATTCAGGATGTGATTCCCGTTTGGGTTTAGTGCTGCAATGTCGGATTTTTTACCCTAAATGATTTTTGTGGGATATTTGCGACAACTGTAGGCATGTTGTCATCGATTTTTGTAGATTTTAATGGATGATCAGTGTGATATAACTATAAAAATAGTTTTGCAATAAACTGGTGAGTTGCAGTTTTTTTGCATGTAAAAAACAGATAAATCATACAAAAAATGTGAACTGGGATGGGTAGTGGTCCAGATGTGACCCTTGTTTCGAATCTTTCTGTGTAGGAGCCCCGCCTGATGACGTATTGGTTCAAATCCTATCTTATTGGCATAAACTATTTACTGCACACACGAATATACAGTACTAGTACTTCATTGCAGATAAGGCCCTATGTGGGCTATTGCATGTACAGATGTTCCAGGTTCATCAACTCTAACTCCCTCGCCTCTCATTAGCACAAATACGTGACTGATTGAACATTATGAGGGTCTGTGGTGTACACAATGCCCTGCAGGTAAACAAACATACCCGGCTATTTCTCTTTGGTGTTTGGTCAAACGTGCATATATTGATCTCAATTTGTCAGCAAAGGTTGCTTGTAATGGTTGAATCATACTGCTTAAGTTAGATTCTTTTTTATATGTTGAATATAAATTATTTTTAAAAAGGAGTAAAATGATATATAAAATAAAGAATAAAATTACAACAAATGAAATAAACAAGAAAATGATTACTTGCAATGATGTAAAGCAAAACAGAAGCAAATATATAAAAAAATAAAACATGCCTAATATAGAATAAAATTAGGAGCTTAAAATAAGATGCACTGAAAAAAGTAAAATGCATTACAAAATCAACAAACTGAATTACATTTCAAAATAAAACAGAATTTCGCAAGGTAAGATTGAAATAAAAGTGAAAGCCGATTTAAAAGTAATGAAAAAACAATTAAAATAAAAGTAGGCATATAGAGTTAAAAACATAAAACAATAAAACAAAAAACGAGACAACATTATGTACTGAACTTACGTTATAAATAAAATAAAAACAAGTAAAATAAATATGATGAAAAACGTACAAATAATTTAAATAAATTTGAACATATGTAAAATGAGCATATGCATATCGAAATAAGATTACATAAAATATATGTAAGTCAAAACTTAATCTAATCACTCTAAAATAAGAGTAAACATATCTAATTCAAAAATTAAATCGACAAAATAATTTAATGTACAGAAACTTAATCTAAAAATAAATACTATGAGCTTGAAAATAGAACGAAACTTATCTAAAATAAGAGTAAATATACCTACTTCAAAAATTAAATTGGCCAAGAAATTTGATGTACAGATTTTCGGGGACTGTTAGCTTGGGGGTAATACGGTATTTTGCCACCCCCACCCCACCCCCACCCCACCCCCAAAAATACCGACCCCCCCCCCCAAGAAAACCTCAGTGAAAGTTTACCAAAATGACCATTTGATGCTAACACCTGTCAAAACTACATCATTCTTTTATTCAGATTCTGTCCAAATGTACATGGAAAGTAGTTTGCCTCTGGTCAGAAACTGGAGCAATGGGCCACCAAGTATGGGTCGAATGTCCATCCTCCCATTAGGGAAATGGTTCTTGGCGTCAAGCGGCAAGAACCGGAGATTGACCTTGACATTCCCATCCCTGCTTCTTTGCAAGAGTTTGCCAAGGAACAGATCAATCAACTCATACATTCTTTAGAGTCACAAGAGGCCATGGAATTAGCACATGTATGTGAAAAAAGATGGATTGTTTTTGTTGACAGCCTCACCTGAATGTATCTGACTGAGGGCCTTCTGCAATGTAGCGCATGGGACGATGAAAGTAACACATGTTCAATTGCTGTCATTTTGTATTTGAGTTACATTGTCTTATTTTACAGGTATGTGTGTAATGTATTTCACAAAAGTGTTTGCATGAAATTATCTCTGCATAATGTATAATAATTCTGTAAAATATATGTAATGCATTTCATCACACTGTTTCTGATAGATAGATAGATAGATAGATAGATAGATAGATAGATAGATAGATAGATAGATAGATAGATAGATAGATAGATAGATAGATAGATAGATAGATAGATAGATAGATAGATAGATAGATAGATAGATAGATAGATAGATAGATAGATAGATAGATAGATAGATAGATAGATAGATAGATAGATAGATAGATAGATAGATAGATAGATAGATAGATAGATAGATAGATAGATAGATAGATTTTTCTCTAATCATTTCAGATGAAATGAACCGGTCAGCCATGTCCAGCAGTACTCTTGGAATGAACCAGTCAGCTATGCCCGGCATTAGTCTTGGAATGAACCAGTCAGCCAAGCCAGTCTTGGTGAAAAGTCACAGAATGGTGGTGAAATCACAATGATGGTCCAGAAAGAAACAAGATGCTGACAAAAGACAGAAAGAAGAAAGTGAATGCTCTGCACCTTGCAAAAGCTGCAACATTATGCAGTCCGCCAATGGCTGCACAATTTGCCAAACAAAGGTAAAAATTGAGGTGAAAATTGCACATTCACGACACACTTAAAGAACTATTTAATAAGACACGTGATGAAAAAAAGAAAGAAAGAAAGAAAAAGTGACGATGCCTTGAAGTTGAACTTGAAGCAGATGTATCACAGATTGCTGGATTTGAATTGCACACATGGAATACATAACCCTAATTGTATGTAGCTGCTTGTAATATATTTGTTGATTTTGTAGTTAAGAAACTTTGATAATTGCTGTGATTGAAAATAATGACCTAAATTTGAGACAGGCCATTCTAGGCTGTAATGGGATTAATCATCAATGTAGTCTTGCACAAAACAAAAACAAACAAACAAACATAAAAACAAAAACAGAACAAAACAAAAACTTCGAGATTTTAACATATTGAATTTCAGGGATGTAAATAGATTATTTATCACTTATGGATTTGTTAATCAAACACAGCAAATATGTCTGAAGGTGTGAAACCTGGAAGAATATGCATTGCTTTGTGAACTTAACTGTACAATGTTCTACAGATGAATCTTCAACAATCTTCTTCAGCCTTGACAAAAAAGGAAGTATTAACTTATGGCTAAAAAGTAATGCACATTCTTGCTTGGTTGATTCACATGGGGAAGCCTTGAGGTGGAGCTATAAAGGGTTTTTTCCCCCCTCCTGGTAGAGCCATTGAATGCTTTATGTAACATCACTATATGACACAGCTGCAGACAGTCACTGTTATTTTTATACATTACAATCCAATGAAAATTCTTAATATTTTGAGAAAATGTACCCCCAGGCCACTTCTAGTTCTTAGGTCAAAAGTATTCTACAAGATCAGTGGATAATATGCACTATATATACAGGCCACTTTGAGATTTTTCTATAATCTAATCTTTGACATTGCTCAGGTCAAGCATCTTGTTTTCACCTGGCAGGATTCTCGCGGCAATATCATACCAGGGTGTTTTATCTTTCCAGAATGTTGCATAACCAAAATATTATTCCTGTAAAATTTGAAGTTAGAGTTGACACAGTTAGAATTTGGACTATGTATTTGTTTGCAATGAAATTTATTATTTTTGACTTCTTATTTTAATTACTATTTTGATAACTTTTCATGACCTCATCATCAATAATAACCAACTATAACCTGCTAAAAGAGACAAGTATAGTTGCTGATTTTTAAACAGAATTTGTTGATTTTTAAATAGAAGCGATCCATATCAATCTTTTTCGCTTTGTTGTTTCCAACAGTACGGATTAAAGATTATTAAAATATGTATATTGGTAAGGATAAGATGTTAAAGTCTGTTCTTCTTCACAACTGTTAGCCATATTGTGAACGGTGTCACTGAAGCAATGAAGTCTAGATTATTTGATACACACTAAATAGATGAGACCTTGTGGTTATATGCTTCAGAGGCATGGTGCATATGACATAAATATTCATCATCATGAGAAAATCTGCAGTAAACTGATCCATCACACACTTCTCGCGGTTGTGAACATTATGCCGCGAACAGGCCATTCACACATGACCTGACACAGTATTTTTCATCTGTTCCTTTTGCGTAGTTCCACAGTTGACCACAAACATGTGTGTTAAGACAATTGTACCAAACCACGAAGAATAGTTTGCAGCATCCAAGATGTACCCCATTGGTGCAACTTAACAATTATGTAAGTTTGTCAAAGTCAAACAGACAAAGTACAGTGTGCCAGAGATACATATCATGGATGTCTTACTATTTCGTAAATGATCCTGGATCTGACAAGGTTAAACTGGTATTCGGTTTGGTCTCATCACTATCATTGAAAACTGCTATCCACTTCGCTTTTCATGGAACCCTTATATATTTGGTAACAATTTGAACATTCAGGCATTTTCTGCACATATTGCAGTGCAGTAAGTGTTCCAAGTGTAGTGAAACTGATGTTGTTTTTTATGATTGTCTGATGAATATAGTTTGTTATTGTGAAATTCATGTCAGGTTGGCTCAAAGTGTTTAATGTACTCTTTCACTGTCTCTCTCTTGTATAAATAATTAACATCTAAATCAACTGACTGACAAGTTGAACTACGTCTGATTATAAATGAAAAAATTTAAAACTGTTACAGGTAAACAGTTATACTTACAGTCACCTTTAGGAATTTCAAATGATCCCTCTCTCTCTCTCTCTCTCTCTCTCTCTCTCGCTCTCTCTCTCTCTCTCTCTCTCTCTCTCTCTCTCTCTCTCTCTTCATAAAACCGAATTCTTTCTCTGATAAAAGTAGTAGAATTTTACAATAATTATGACTGTTTTACAATTTGACCTTCTGAACTTTATAGAACCACGAGTTAGATGTACATTATGCTTGGCTGACTTACAGATGACTTACAATGGCATACTACATTTTTGGAATTCTAAATTATTACCCTAATAATTGACTTAATAGATGATTTGTGGGATTATATGCTTTCTTGAACATTTGAATGTCCTTTCAAAAATGCTTCTGGAAACCAACTTGAAATGTGACTGCTATCCTTACAAATTTTGACTATTGTAATGCATTTTTGACTACGTTTTAATGATGTGAGGCCTAATGTCACTTGCTTCTGGCTAATGTTTAACATTTGAACCAATGTACTTACTATATTTGGAAATTCGAACACTTTTCTTTTTGAAATACTCTTAGTTTATCTCCTTTAAAACAACATCATGTCTTTAACTCATACCTAAAACACATCGAATTATATAATCATGTTGTTTGGATTCTTATTGATGGTCATTTTAGGCCTAGAGGGCTTTTCTGATGGATTGATGTTGGTGTTGGTGTCGCTTTGTGGACTTATATGGATGATGATCATTGTTGAGATGGTGGTTGCAAGTAGTACCTTTTTAAATACTGAATTTTATTGACATTTTCAACAAGTTAAGAACCTCTGCTTACAAATTCTCTGATGTGCTGCAAATTTTGGTCCCTTTTCATAAATTGTATGGTCCTGCATGTGCATGAATGATGCAACTGTTCAAGCCAATTTACTGAAATAGGCCTATAATTTTAAACAAAACTTTTTGCATTCTGTCATGTGAAAACTAGATAAGGTTTTTTTCCCCCCATGGACCTTTGCACTTACGTTTTGGTCTCTTTTGGGTAGATACGAACTATAAATTTATATGTTTCAGCTATAAATACCAAGGAACATTGCCTTTGGTCGGAATTGACTTGGATTTGTTTCGTTAGGACTACGGTTTGGATATGGTAATGACACTGTCTAATAATTAAAGCCCTGTGTGTATTTTGATACAAAACTGACTTTTTCTGAACAAATGAGTGCTAACTGATCGACCGCAGAGTGACTGGATACATGTATTATCATTGCTCTCATTGCAAGCAAACATGGATGTAATCCTTTATCCACGAGATCAATGCTGCATTTATATTAACTTCCAGTTGCAAAAGACAACTCTTCTTGCACACACAGACAGCGAAATTCAGCTTCTGGTAAAAATCTATTTAAAAGGTAACACAGAAAGAGACAGTTGTTTTTGCAGTAAACAGTCACACTTTTCATTGTAAAGGGATACAATTTGCACCTGGTTACACATGCTGTCATATTGTGCACCCAGTCCATCCTTTCCTTGCACACAAAGCACAGATCACACCACTTGTTGGCCATTTGTTATTCATGCCACTCAAATAAAGGATAGGATTATCTCTAGCTGTGGTTATGGTAACAATTAATGGATCCGATTTTTGTATGTCGAGGGTATATCTGACTTTTGCATCAATCAGTATTAAAAGTGTTACAAGGAGCCAACATCACATAAATAAGCATGTCTGGGAATTAAAGGCTGCAAAATATGCTTGATGGTTTCCCGCTGAAGACCTGTATATATATTCATTTTGCTGTTGGAGCCTGAAACATTTCCAAATTTTGAATCAAATGTGATAATATGTTAAATAATTCATAGTTTAGACAAAGACAGTGACTGGATTGGTTATGGAACGTAGTGAGATTTGATTGTGATATTTTGGGTGGTTGAGCAGTACACGGAAAATGTGGCAAGCTTGCTCTGGGTTCAGATATAGCAAGGGCTACAGAGTTCTCACAAACTTCACCTTGATTTGAAAAATGGTAAAGCAGAATGCGATCTAAACGATGTTCTCATCATATATATATATATATATATATATATATATATATATATATATATATATATATATATATATATATATATATATATATATATATATATATATATATATATATACATATATAATAGCTCACCAAGCTGGAAGTATCGTGCTTGCGAATCCTCATAAAATTAATGTTCCTTACCTCCTGACAAACTCCACCACAATATTGATTCTAAGTAATACCAATTAGGGCTACACTTTGTAAATTCAGCGGACCTGATTTTTGAAAAATGTACGATGTATATAAAAATTGAATCTGGCATGGTATACTTATGCAATCTAAAGTCTCAAAGTGAATTTCTAGTGCTGCTATTTTGAGGGGTGTTGTCTTCTGTCCTCGGAATGTTGAAATACTCTGCTCAGCGAATCCCTCAATCAGTTAAAAACACAGAAACTGCTCATTTTTGAGTGCTTATCTTAATAACCAGTTGATTTGCTTTCCTGTGGCCACATTCACAAAGAATTTGATCTGATTCTAACTTTAATCTCAAAATTAAAATCAATGTGGTTTGCGCCCTAGACTACTTAATCCTTGACCCAATGTTTGACCAAAACTTCGAGGATTAGCCAATATATGCTCTTGGCTACAACATGAATTTAAAGATTTACAGGTGCATTTATTTAAATCAATTTTAGTTTCATCCAGGATTAAAATCTAGATTAAATCAAGATTGCTTATTAAAATGGAAACTTTATTGCCAAAACTCGTTTAACAGCGGAGAACACAGATTAATTAATCCTGCAACTTTAGATCAAACTTTAGGCCAACGATTCAATAGTTGAAGGCCCCAAGGCACATTGACTTTCATTTTAGGATTAAATTCAGGATCAGATTAACTTTTAGTGAATATGACTCCTGGATATTTAAAAATAGTCATAGATTAATTTAAAATGCGCATTTAGCCTAAAACCAAAATACATTCCAATAATATGCTGAAGTGCACTTGCAACAACTGTTTGCAAGTGATTTTCATCACTTAGTGTACACGGTCAAACGTGGTTCCTTGCCATCTTTTAAGCCAAAAACTGTCAAATATCGTAGTATGAAGCATTTTAATCTAGATAGTTACAGAAAAGACATTGAGCAAACTCCTTTTCAAGTGTGTCAAATATTTGATGATACTGACGACCAGTATTGGGCATTTTCCCATCTTTTAACAGATGTTATTGACTCCCATGCACCATTTAAATCCATTACGATAAAGAAAAAAATGTGCCCCTTACATGACACAGGAATGGAAGAAAGCAATATACAAAAAGCGGATGCTCAGAAATTCCTCCAATTATGACAGATCAAAATCAAAGTGGTCGCTTTATACAAAGCAACGCAACTTGTGTACAAATTTGCGAAAACAACCTATAAAAACGTATTTCCAAGATAAATGTACCTCTGAGGCAAACTCACAAAAATTCTGGAATACGGTAAAACCATTGCTGTCTCATAAATGCCAAGCAAATACTGATGATATAATGCTGCTAGAAAATGACAAAATAGTTAAAGATGCTACAGAGGTGTCTAATATTCTGAATGACTACTATGTAAATATCGCAAAGGATTCCGATTTTAGCCCGAATGCAAATTTTGAAAACCACCCCAGTATAAGAGCAATCAATCAAATGGATATTGGTAAGACATTTGCCTTTAGCCCTGTAAAAGCCGAAAATGTACAGAAAATCATGTCTACACTTAGTGTAAAGAAGGCAGTAGGTTTTGATCACATTGGTCATAAATTCGTTCAACCTGCCGCGGACCTTCTTGCGCCATCGTTTACAACTATAGTAAACCATGGTGTTCAAACCTCCTCCTTTCCACAGGATATGAAATTTGCTGAAGTGAACCCTCAGTATAAAAAGGGAGACAATCTATCAAAAATAAATTATAGGCCTGTAAATATACTCCCTTATCTGTCAAAAGTGATGGAAAGAATTGTATGTGATCAACTTGTTCCATATTTTAATTCCATCTTCTCGAAATACCTCTCTGCCTTTAGGAAAGGATACAGCTGCCAATCTGTTTTAATACGCCTCATTGAAGACTGGCGCTCAGCCCTTGACCAGCGAAAATATGTAGGTGCTGTACTAATGGACCTTTCAAAGGCATTCGATGCCTTGCCCCATGGCCTGCTACTGACCAAGTGCAGAGCTTATGGACCAAGTGAGCAAACTGTTGCCTTCCTCCAGATTTATCTCTCTAACCGGAAACAGAGAGTAAAGCTTGGCTCAGTCCGAAGTAACTGGATGTCTGTTATAAGAGGAGTACCACAAGGATCAATACTCGGGCCCCTATTATTTAATGTGTTCCTAAACGATTTATTCCATATTGTGAAGGATTGCAAATTATATAATTTTGGAGATGATAATACTATAAGCGATGTAGCCAACGACAAAGAAACTGTATCTGCAAAGCTGAGAAACGGCTCAATACTATCAATGAACTGGTTTAGCTCAAACAAAATGACGGCCAATCCAGAAAAGTTTAAAGGAATTATCATCTCCCCGACTTTAGAAGACTGTTCCAACACTTATTGAGAATTACCTGGTGTGCAAATAAAATGCGACCAAATTGTGAAATTACTTGGTGTGCTTTTAGATGACAATCTTTCTTTTAGCTCCCATATATCCAACGTGTGTGAGAAGGCTGCAAGACAAATAAATGCATATAGCAGAATATCACACCTTTTAGACTTTCAAACCAGGAAACAGGTTTTTTACGCTTTTATCAAATCAAATTTTACATACTGTCCACTGGTATGGTGCTTGTGCTCAGAGACAGACTACAAGAGGCTTGAAAAACTTCAACTGAGAGCACTGAGATATTTGTATAGAGACTTCAAGTCTCCATACGAGGATCTATTGAAGAGAGATGGTATCCCATCTCTCAGTCTGTGCCATCTCTGCGCATTGGCTATTGAGGTTCTTAAGGTCATCCATAACATGGCACCAGAGTATATTACTGACCTGTTCAATATAAAAAGCTCAGTAGCCCATTTGAGAGGCGGTGTGACTCTCTCCCTTCCAACTTTTAATCGAATTCGTTTTGGAAAGAGATCACTTCGTTACAAAGGTGCTTATGTATGGAACCATTTGCCACACGGAATTAGAAACACCGTGTCTCTAAATGAATTCAAGTCACTACTCAAGATGTGGAATGGAATAGATTGTAGGTGCGTAATGTGTCGAAGTTAAATTCAGACCCATTGTTACTGTAGACCCGGGGCTGCGTCAAGCCACCCTTGGCTGCAGGCTCTGGTATCCTCTTAACACATCTCTCATATTTTACTGGTGTTTATTTAAAGTTATCAGTTTACTGAGGGTAAAAATAATTCTGTAATAATTTAATCAATACTATTTTTGGTGCTTCATAAGGATATAATCACAACCTCCAGGTTATATTCATTATTTTAGCTATCTCGATGTTACATGACCATGTAATTATATTTATATATGTGACGGCAAGGAGCCATGGCTCATGTTTTATGCTTGTTGTAAACCCGTCTTGAAATAAACTTACTTACTTACTTACTTACTTACTTACTTGCAAGTGTGTGAACTAAGCTTGGTTAGATTTTATGTAGCCAAACATATAAGTGTCCTGGCTTAAACGGGAAGAAATTGAATAAAAGCACCATAAACTGAACATAAACAACTACAAAGCAAGCTTCTGAAATTCCCGGTAAAGCAACAAAGTAAACGAGATGGAAGGGTGGAGGAAAATATAAGTTCACAAACAATTTTGCAAACATATTGCTGACAATGGACGAAGTGAGCTGAAAGGTGCGAATCATCTGAATAGATGGGATTACAGGAGGTTTCATGAGACTGCCGAAGTCACGTGACTGTGCCGATACAAAATCATGAGTTCACCAGTTGTAAGCAAAAGGGTTGCTTTATGATGCAGACAGTGATAGAGGTGTAATCCCTCCGTCAAATCACACAGAATAATCAAACTTGTATTCTTGAACGTGTATCAATCAATGTATAAATCTTGATTCTCTCCATGGTGACCTTTAACCTTAAAAAAGTAGATCTGAAGTGATTACATGTCACAGTACTAGGGATTAGAATAAGACTGTACCATGCTTCTGTAGCCGGAGAACAGTTCACCTCAGGCTTAATACGCTGCACGACAGGAGTCTGCTCGTGTGCAGCAATTTGGGCACCACCACTACACACCACTCACTTATCCCTTTCAATTCCAAGTTTACTGGCCAATACATGTTATATGTGCATACATGCAAAGTGACACATTGTGCAATTGCAATACTAAAGATTACGTTCATATAAAATAAATAAGTGAGGAAGACCCCCATGGGCTTATACTTACTCCCTGCACGAGCAAGTAAAATGCACGCACATTGAATTTTGAATTATTAATTTTCAGTTACAAATAACCACAGTGATTTTCAAGAATACAACAAAAACTACTAAATTGCATTTATTCAATATTAACCTTCCACGTGATACTTCGATCTTTGAGCAAATCAGTTTGGACCTTATCCATGTAGCAGTACAGATATAATATATATGTATCTGATTGACAGTGTGTAGGTATGATAACGATTTTCCAGAACCATTCAAATTGAGAGATTATGATTAAAGCCTCTGGCAGTGGCTTTGGATGTCATGTTGGAAGAAACTTTGTTGGGCGTTGGCTCATGCTCACGGCATTGCTTTGTTAGCGCCTACGCTAACATCCATGTCCAAACTATTACAAAGTTGTTCAAATTACGCTGACGAATGACTATAATGTAAAATTCCACACTGGCAAATCGCAATTTTTGTCTGCAGGTCGAGCCACAGAATCTACTAAATCTACTGTTAGCCTTGGCGGTGAGGGTATACAACATGTAAAAAGTTGCAAACACTTACGCTACACCATTGAGTCTTTTGTGTTGCTATGCATAGACAAAATCCATGATACAGTTCAAAGGTTCAACCATGAAACCAACCTATTCATGAGTCAATTCATATATATATATATATATATATATATATATATATATATATATATATATATATATATATATATATATATATATATTATGTCTATAGTATTACCATACATAAATTAATAACGGCACACTGCAAGCCTTTATATGGGTGACAGTTGTGGAATTTTTCTTGGAAAGAAGCGCAACCGTTTGGGTAGCTTGGCGGAAAGCCATAAGGTATATATGGCCTCTTCCATACACGTCACAGTAATTTGCTTCAACTGATATGTAATGATATGATGTTGACATTGAGTCTTAGTTCCACAAACGCTTTTTTAACTGTTTCTATAAGTCATACCACAGTGCCAATAAACTTATATTTTTGCTCAGATGAATTATGCAGGCAGCCTATCATCAGCATGTGACTCCCTCAATTGCATCATGGATTGTCGACGGAGACTCCGTCTACGATCCATGATTGCATCATGTCTTGGCTTGGATTTCATAAGTGTCATTTTCGTAGAATGGATCTCTCATGTGTTATGCAATCCTTTTTCAGCAACCCTTCAAACCATCCAGGCAGCACAGAATTTGTTGCCACATTGATAAATGAATCTCTTGCGT
The DNA here is from genome assembly GCA_964020975.1 of Hermodice carunculata. NCBI lineage: Eukaryota > Metazoa > Annelida > Polychaeta > Eunicida > Amphinomidae > Hermodice > Hermodice carunculata. Next base: position 81,263,497 of record OZ026622.1, on the reverse strand, counting down.
GTTATGCAATTTTCTTTTCAGCAACTCTTCTGACCATCCTGGCAGCACAGGATACACAATTGTTGCCTCATTGATAAATGAACATTGCCAGATCAGAGATGGTCAGATTGAATCCTGTCTTACGTTGCAGGAATGTAAAGACATTTATTTTTGGGGCACCTGCCTGGTAATTGTTCCATTTAATCATAATGCCGCTTGTGCGTTCCAGCGGCGCTAATATTGGGCACTGTTTAAGTAACTGACTGTATATGTGTTCTTCCAATTGTGTGCTATATTTGCGGTACGAAACAAATATATATATATATATATATATATATATATATATATATATATAGATATAGATATACACTGTATAAGTACAAATTTATTTTCGCTTATTTTCCCGAGTTGTGCCATTCGGGAAAATAGACACCGGGAAAACACCCAAACCCTCAATGCGCACGTGACATTATCTGGAGCTTAGTGTTACCGGTCGGTAATTTGGGGAAATCAAAACCGGGGAAATTTTGAATTTACGTATGCACGTAACCGGGAAAAACAGTGTTCCGAAAACTTTGTACTTACACAGTATATATCCATATGTGTGTATAGTTTCTTCCTTAGACGACGCAGGCCACACAGTGTGGCTGTCAGCCGTCAGGAAAATACTTGAGCACAACGGTTTCTCTTATGTGTGGGAAAACAAAGGCAAAGATATCATACCGGATGTGTTCCTGAAAAAATTGAGAATACGCCTGCAAGATCAACACACCCAACTGTTTCACTCATCTCTGTACAACGACAATGTAATAAATGGATCAGGTGCCAAACTTAGAACATATAGAAATTTCAAGGTAAATTATGTAAAAGAAAAATATTTAAGTTGCATCAGATCTTTTAAGTATAGGAAAGCCCTTTCGAAACTACGGCTAAGTAGCCATGCATTGCGCATTGAAGTTGGTAGATACAAACACGAATTAGTTGAAGACAGAATATGTGAATTTTGTGATTCTGGCCAAATTGAGTCAGAAGAACATTTTTTACTTCACTGTTCGTTGTACAGAGACGAGAGAAACGACCTTATATCAGCTTTATCCGTCTCAGCTCTGGAATTCTCCCTAAGTCTATTTTTTCCCCTGACTGCGAGGTGGCGGTGCCAGTCGGCAAGTGTGTATACAGTATGTTCAAGAAAAGAAAGAAAAAATCATTAGATAGGTAGTAGGATTTTAGTTGTGTGTACATAATTCTAACAATTTTTGTTTCTGCAATTGCATTTTATTTGTATATATTTTATTGTACACAATTTTGTATGCTGTAAACCCACATTGGGTACAAATAAAGCAATAAAGTATAATGTATATATATATATATATATATATATATATATATATATATATATATATATATATATATATATATATATATATATATATATATATATATACATACATACATACATACATACATACATACATACATACATACATACATATTGATAAAATTTGTTTTGGCTGACATATTGTTAAGTATAAAAGTCATTTTTAAATTTTTGCATTTCACAAATTTTTAGATTTGTGAAAATACGTTCCGAAATTTAAGCCAAAGATTTTGCTTTTACAAATTTATAACAAAAAGAGCTTCATTGCATGTTATGCTTGTGTGTGTGTGTGTGTGTGTGTGTGTGTGTGTGTGTGTGTGTGTGTGTGTGTGTGTGTGTGATTATAAACACGTCACGCCCATAATAATTCGTCACATGCATGGTTGCCATACCGGCTACAGGTACTAAACTGGTGTTCCTCTCTCTCTCTCTCTCTCTCTCTCTCTCTCTCTCTCTCTCTCTCTCTCTCTCTCTCTCTCTCTCTTTCTCTCTCTCTCTGTCTCTCTCTCTCCCTCCCCCCCCGCCCCACCAAAACACACACACAAATCCCAACCGAAAACCAAACCAAACCAAACAAAATAACAAAACGAAAAATAATAATACATAGTAACGATGATTTGCTGAATTGCAAATCAGTGTGTGTGTGTCTGTGTCTTCAAAGCATAATGGTGTGGCAATGTACAACTAGTCAATAACATAGGAGTTGAAGTTGGAATGGCATCTCTATCTATTATAGTTTTGAAGTTATTCAAGATTTAAAATTTCTTATGGTGCCACTTGGCGTGATTTTAATTGCTACAACTTTTGTTTTTAATTCATTAGGTGTGCATTGGTCAACAACCCCCTAGTAGAAGTTGGAATGACATCTCTATCTATTATAGTGTTGAAGATATTTAAGATTAAAATTTCGAATACTGCTAATTAGCATAATTTAAATTGCTACAACTTTTGTTTTTAATTCATTAGGCGTGCATTGGTCAACAATCCCCCAGTAGAAGTTTGAATGACATCTCTATCTATTATAGTGTTGAAAATATTTAAGATTAAAATTTCGAATACTGCTAATTAGCATAATTTAAATTGCTACAACTTTTGTTTAAGATTCATTACAAGCGCAATGGTCAATGATGCCCTGGTACAAGTTGGAATGACATCTGCATCTATAATAGTTTTGAAGATATTCAAGATTCAAAGTTTCAAATGCTGCTAGTTAAATTAGCATAATTTTAAATTGCTACATCTTTTGTTTTAGATTCTTAAGATGCGCAATGGTCAATAACCCTCTAGGAGAAGTTAGAATGACATTTCCTATTATACCTTTGAAGATATTCAAGACTTAAAATTTCAAATGCCCCTAATTTGCATAAGTTTAAACGTGTACATTCATCTGCATAAAAAGGCCAAACTCCTTGTATGGAGAAACTACAAACTTGGCATGATACCATCATGCCAAGTTTGTCGCTTCCATATATAATAGTGTCAGAGAAAAGTGTTGAACAAATTCACTGGTAAAGGAGAAAGAATTTTAGGAAAAACAGAGAAAGTGTGTGTTGACACACACACTTTTATTATTATTATTATTATTATTATTATTATTATTATTATTATTATTATTATTATTATTATTATTATTATTATTATTATTATTATTATTATTATTATTATTTTTATTATTATTATTGTTGTTATTATTATTGTTGTTATTATTATTATTATTATTATTATTATTATTATTATTATTATTATTATTATTATTATTATTATTATTATTATTATATCAGAGTTTGTGCACCGACATATGATGATTTTGGGGATGATAATGATAATAATAACTAGAAAACAGATTTCTATGAAAACATATATGTTTGTGCAAAGGTTTCATATGTTGATAGATATAACACTCCCTTTGATATCCCTCTAATATACTGTCGGAGAATATTCCATAGTGGTACTCACCATAGATAATTAAAGAAGATAAAATCATATATCTATTCTAATGTGAAACAGTTTAACCTTCAAATTCCGATGATTTGCTTATATCTGTCTCTGTTGATTGTGCGCTTATTTTGATACCAAGAATAGTTTGAAATGTGATTTGTTAAATATCGTCATGGCATTGAAAATAGTACCTATCTGCACCCACTTTTAAAGCTGGTTATGGATAGTAAACAGTTACCTAGGGCGCCATGAGGTCTTTCAAGAGGGGCGTAAAGGGATATTTTCCTAATGGCATACTAGTAATTTTACTTTCCATGCCAGCATCCTGGAAGCCTTCTTACTTCCGTTGTTTTGGAACAATCTTATTTTCAGTTCGCTGTATTGGGTCAAAAATTTTTCCTGTACCAGCGTAAAGAGACCGCCCACCCCCTTTGGCAGTGCATCTATTCCCTGTATTTTTCTAAATTAAGCAAGAAGCCTTCAAATTCCACACCTTTTGAAGTGCAACAACAAAAGTACCTACGATATCTACAAATTTTTCTTCCTGTTTGAATATAGGGGGGTTGAAACTTCCAAATGCTGCCAATTAGTGTAATTGACGGAACTCTATTAACACTGGTAATATAAGAATAAGATGCAACATTCTTACAATTACAACGGTACACTTGCTGGTCACCCTTTTTAACAGCCACATTGCTTGTTGTAGTGACATTTGTTGGACAGAGTAGTCGGGTTCTTTGCAAAGTTACCTGCACCGAAAGGTCACTTGCTTCGCACGGTCACTTTTTCTAGGTTGAAGGAGAGCCCAATCTCAGCGGGTACCACTGTACTTACCATATCAATACTGTTGTTCCTGCTTTGAAAGACCACCCCAGGACGGGCCCAAAGTGGTCATGTACAGCAGGTGGTCTCTCGATGTAGGGTCATATAGAAGGGAAATAAAGTACAATGGACCTCATAATCATGTGGCCTTAATAAGCAGGTTGTGATTATATTTTTTTCTACGGAGGAATTATATCACATGTGAACATGCTATGTCTATGTGCTAACAGACATATTGTTTTTCCGTGAATTCTTTCTTTACAGCGAATTTTGTACGGGGTTTTTCTTGGACACTTTTGTTCTAAAAATCACCACACTTGTCATTGTGATAAGATTGACAGGATCTGACAGCCTAAACTAATTTATTATGCATGTAAAATGTTGCATAACATCATGGAGGTACATGTGGATAACAGTAACCAGTTTGTACATGTGGGGGCGGGGGTAAGTTCAGTGAAGTTAGTATACATTGAAATTCCTCAACGTTTGTTTGCATGCCATAGAAGTTGCATATAACACACACCCATATATTGAACTGGGAATGGCACCTCTATCTAAAATAGGCTAGAAGTTATTCACCTTTAAAATTTTCGCATGGCCTCAATTAGAGATCAATTTAAATTTGACAACTTTAGTTTGTGGTTCATTTGATGTATCTACAACATTAAACTATGAATTTAAGTTAGAATGGCACTTCTATTTATAATAGCTTTGAAGATATTCAAGTTTAAAACTCTACTGCGTTCGCAACTAGCACAAATATAACGTTTGTTGTGTGTGCCTCCAGCACAAACTTAGAATGACGCCTCTGTCCAGACCTTGCATTCAGTGTTTGGCCAAATTTACCCAAGCAGCCACGCCATCTGGTGGCTAGTGCAAGCACTTTGTCCAGTATAGTAGTGACACCGAACGGCCACGTGCTGCACAGAAACACCAAATCACAGCATTTGGCGGCAGATCTCCCGTGATGTAACTCATAAATTTATCTCCTGTCTTTTTGCCTGCCACCAGCACAATCAGATAATATGACTCCCACTTTTTAACCCTATTCGTCAGTTTGAGCTGCCGTTTTGTATGCTCGACAAAATCGCACCTTTGAGTGTGGAATTTTGAAACCAGAATGCCCGCATAGAACTTTTGCAATTCTGAACTAGTGGGGAGTCTGTATGCAGGATATGATAGAGCATCCTAGACGTCATTTTAGGATGTCCGCGGCCAAACTATTTTTTTCTTCGTTTTTTGTCATTTCAGGTAAGAAGTAGATATTTTCATGTTGTGTAAAAAATACAAATCAATTGTTTCCTGTGCTGAGAAATAATAAAATTTTACTTATCGCCAATACAAGTCTACGTGTTCGGTCGTCGCGCCCTCCCCAATTTCCTTTTTTTCACATCATTTGCGAATTGTCACAGGGGCATATTTCATGAAAAGAAATTAATCTGACGTTTGGTCAAAAAGGTTGTGCTTCTCTCTCTCTCTCTCTCTCTCTCTCTCTCTCTCTCTCTCTCTCTCTCTCTCTCTCTCTCTCTCTCTCTCTCTCTCTCGCAGCATTTTACTAAAGAAATGTACCCAGGCTCTCATTGCTATCAGGCCACCATATATGCATTTATTTTTATTTAACACATATGCAGTAAATATTTCTGAAACGAAAAGCATGTATGTGCCTTAGATTTCTATCAATTGGCAATACTTTTTGCTAATACATGTTTAAACAATACTTGTTTCAAGAATGAATTCACTGGCATTTTTTTGAAAAGAAACAATCCTATACTATATGTAAACGCATGTTTTATTTTCATGACAGCTAAAAGATCACCTTACAGGTTTATAGAATAATTTTAAACTTGACGAAGAGCCCAGTTACAGAGCTATTTAACATTTTGTAAAACTTATCATTTATCGCAGGTTTTTATCTATAACATTTAGAATTAGGTCTCACAAAAGATGCAAACGAAATTTTCAGGTATTCAGGTGAACTCAAGGAATGCATTTGTGTTTCTTATATGGAAAGAAGATTCATTTTCGTTTTTTTTTTTTTTTTTTTTTTTTAAATATTGAAAATTGATGAAGAATTCAGTTAATATTTGATGAAGGAAAAAAGGTAAACGCTTCTTTTACAGTATTCGGGGACGTGCCACATTTTCTAAACCTAACCCACATGACAAGATGGCGACGTTTACTGTAATATTATGCCTGTATGACACCCGAGAGTCTCTGAGTGGTCAGCAGGCAGAAACTGCCCGCGCCCACACGTTCATACCTGCATATATTCTATATTCAAATTTATTTCTTTCTTTCTTTCTTTCTTTCTTTCTTTCTTTCTTCCTTTCTTTCTTTCTTTCTTCCTTTCTTTCTTTCTGTCTTTCTTCCTTCCTTCCTTCCTTCCTTTCTTTCTTTCTTTCTTTCTTTCTTTCTTTCTTTCTTGTCCGAATAAAAGTAAACGTTTCTATTAACGCAGGCTACACTGTTTTGAAAACTGCTGCAAATTTCTTTTCTCTTCAGCAAAAGGTGAGTCCACCTCGATGACAGCAATCAACTCCGAAATGAAAGGAAAAGCCTTATTTCAAAACAAGTTCAAGCCTCATGTTTCATGAAATAAAATACACCATGTACAATGGCGGGCAAAGATATTCAGTTTCATTTAGATATGAAATTAGTTACCAATGGCAGGCTACTCCACAACTACTTGTCGATATGATCTTTATTTAGGTCTGTAGTCTACCTTGTCGGAAAATATAAATAAAGAATTATCAAAAATAAGTGACTGGCTTGCAGTAAAATGTCTTTAAATGTTAAGAAAACTAAGTCAATGATTTTTCATACAAATCAAAGGAAATTGCATCCTTGTCAAATAACAAAAAAACATAAGAAACGACCATCTAATAGAAATAGTTGACACTGTCAAGTTCTTAGGTGTCATAATCGATCAAAATCTTACTTGGAACGGCCATGTAAACTATATATCCAGTACACAATCTCGCATCTGTGGCTTATTGTCAAAACGCAAGAACTTACTTCCACATAACATTTTACGTCTAATATATGATACACTCTTTTTATCTCATTTGAATTAACGAATCACTGCACGGAGCTTTTATTCTTGCAGTAGACTAAAAAAACCTGCAGGAGAGGACACTGAGAATAGTAACAGTAAATATATTACACACACATCCCCTCCATTTAATAAACTTGAATTATTAAAACTTAATGATGCATTTAATTCATCGTGTTTGATTTTGTTTTTACAAGTACACAAATAAAATATTGCGATTTACTTTAGACATTTTTCATACGATCAAACTCAACAAAATGAAGGACCAAGAACTTCCGTAACACCAGAAAGAAACAATGAAACAATTCATGAGATTCTTTCCTTAAAACGCTACAATACCAATTTCCTACACCAATAATAAAATATGTCGATGATGTGTAAGGAACACGATACCTGTTTTAGTTCATGAAAAAAATGTGCCAGACTTAGTCATTAACAAAATAAATTCTCATTCTTATAAAGGATTTACAAGTTATGCAAAAAAAATTATATCATTAACAACTATGAATCTATCTGCAATATTGATAATTGTCACATTTACACCTCCAATGCCTAATTCATCTTGATGTTATCATTTACATTTACAATATATATATATATATATATATATGGTTGAAACATATTTTATTTCACTTGAAAATGGATCAGGAAACAAGCTTGATAAAGCTTATGTGAATCCTTCTCCATAGTTACACAATGTACATTTGCGAAACCAACGACTGAAATGCTCGAAAGTACATTCATAATGTAAAACATATAAATGGCAGGTAAAGAAAAAAAAAGAAGAGAGAGAGAGAGAGAGAGAGAGAGAGAGAGAGAGAGAGAGAGAGAGAGAGAGAGAGAGAGAGAGAGAGAGAGAGAGAAAGGCGAGGTATCCTTATACTATCTTGAAGCGTTTGGTCTTGGTGATGTACATTTGTACACTAAATACTGTGTGATTCCAATGGACACTTTTCAGTGGGTCACCTTGCTGTAAAATGGCTGTAGATAGTTTATTACCTAGGTGCAGGGGTTCAAAGTTTTGCGACCGTACTTGAGTATAAAGGGGCAATATAACAAGAAAGGAGAGGTGTTTTCGACCGGTGCGCCACATGAACACTGTGGACTATTGATAAAATTACATCGAAATAGAAATTCATTCAAAGGACTGCAGTTGAGACGCATCCGCGTATTGTGAATTTGTGAAAACCGATCACCGTAAAAATAAGTAGGAACTTGTTCAATGTCTATGTTAAGTCTGCTTTTGAATAAGCCTAATGAATTAGAGCTTTTGGTATCGTTGTCCAAGTCTCGCCATGATTTGATTGTAGATGGAAAAATGATTTCTTTCTCTGTTCAAAGTTGCAGAAAAGTAGGGGTATTTCGCCACTAGTACGACTAATTTTGTTAATATATATATATATATATATATATATATATATATATATATATATATATATATATATATATATATATATATATATATATATATATATATATATATTAACACTAATAATAATACTTGATAAAAGAATATACTTAAGTAAACACCGCCATCTGCCCATAGTTACAGTATAAATTAAATTGACAAATTTTCGTTTAAGTGTAATATTTTAGGTTGGCCTGCATGGCAGTGACTCATCTGAGTCTTAATGCAGTATCTCCCTGGATTCTAGAAAACAATATGTCAGTCTATATCTTGACTGTGACATGAGACCAAATTAAAAAATTCCTCCATTCATTCATTCATTCATTATTTCGATTCCTCGCTCCAAGACATGTTTAATCAAAATTAAGAAATGGTTATAACAGCCTAATAGAAAACAAGCCAGCGATGCAATCGCTTGACTCAATGCAAAATGATGCATAAAAGTTTTTAATATACCTTTAGTAACTGGAGTCATTGTTTGTTTTGGATGCTTTTTAAATGTTATTCTATAAAGGTATGGGGGGGGGCCTCGATATTTCAACAGAAATTAATTATATGTAAGCCGATATTGGTATGAAACTAGAATATATGTAAAGTTCAATTCTGCCTCATCTGGATCATGAAAACCAGACTAATCTAGAGAATGTAATTGATAATAAATCTTATACATGAAGAATCCTATTCAGTGTTCATTAATGTATAAAAGTCGGTACTTTCAGATGAAGAGATGTCACAGCCGTATGAAAATTATGGTGAGCAAAACAGTTTTTTTTCTGTTCTGTCATGAGATGATATAGTACTAGTTTGTAAGTTAAATATAGATAAAAGTGAGTATCACCAATTTAAAATGATTGATTTGCCAATACTGTTTCGAAAGTTCTCAACAAGAGGATCTAGACGATCAAGTGCTCAGCCGGAAGGCAGCTGGAGCATTACCCAAAGCAAACTTACTTCGTAGAAAGTTCCAAGCCCTAGGCTTATTGGTTTCGATTTATTCGGTGTAGACTAATCATTTTAGCTCCTAGCGACAATCACTCAGACTCACATATTAACTGTGATGCATATGAACATTGAGATCTCTCAGTCCAGAATCAGATGAAATTTATTCTTTGTTGAGCAAGGGCTGTTAATTGGTGCACACTTTAAATAATAAGCCACCTAAAAGGTTTGGTTGGAAAAGTGGTGCATTAGTTCCATTTAATGACTAATATTGTACGTTGTACCTTAATTGATAGAACTTTCAGAGTAACAATATGTATTACGATATACCCTTCTGGGAGGAAAAGAATCTTTTTGAATTTATATTTCAATGAACAAATGGCAGCCCATCCCCAGATCACAGACATCAAGCTTGCAGAACTTATTGTGACACATTTTGTCATTTTAAAGATTTTCTGTTTGCAATTATATGTTTAAATCTGTATCAAATTTGTTACATCAGCTTTAGTTAAAGCAGTAGTAGCCAAAACTAACCACAAGGAAAGTTAACCACATAATATCTTTTGCATCGGATATGACTAATCCAGTAGCGATATCAATATCATACCATATCTGTGTGTGTGTGTGTGTGTGTGTGTGTGTGTGTGTGTGTGTCTTCATTCACCACCATGATCATGTATAATGGTTGTATTACAATGTATGCTTCTGATAATAAATTGCGCTTAAGTATGTCTATTTTTATGCAGCCCCACCTGTACAATTCGCACAGGGTCTATGATCAAAGACTAAAGCTGTATAAAAGAGTTGATCTGGTAAAAGAAGACCAAGCCAGGCTCCTGGCTTACAGTTCTCCTTCTTGACTGCTCATCAGACACGCAAATTGCATCAACCTACTTTTCCCTGTCACTGGGACAGAATAATAAGTCGCATCACTTTATATCTTTTCATTTGACTTCATAAGCATATTTCTCGTAACCTTTCTCGGGGTGCACTGCAACAACCCTGTCTGCCAGTTGCTTAATTGCATCACCTTACTTGACAAAACTGCCCAATTTTACACACAAAATTAGTAATAATCTCCTGTTGATCCAAACTGCTTGCGCTTAAAAAGTCTTCTTCATATTACCAATATTCATGCTAAACCATTGACACCCTCATGTTCGAACTTTAGATAAGAAATTCTTAGTTTCCCAGATAGACAAACACCCCGAAGCACTTTGCAGTCTTTGTAAAGCCAGCACAGCTACAAAAAACCTATAACTTTGCCAATATTGTAAATGTAAGATATGTGGAATTTCCAGTTTAGTCTCTCATCAATCCAAATGCCAAGGAATATAGTCTGTAATGTTTTAAAAGTGAGTTAATTACTTATAGATAATCCAAAATTTCTATAGTAATCCACCAGACTGTGTCCGAATGTTCATTATGAAAATTAAAGATCAAAAATGTTTTTCTCTTGGTGAGATAACGACAGAACCAGCTTATATATTAAATGTATCAATTATGAAATTCAGGGGTTTACAGTATCAAAGGCTTTGAGTAGATCATGAAACACTTGACACATGCTCTTTATTTTCAAAAGCCCCGGACACCTTTTGAACCAAGTAACTGACTGCTATATCAGGGCCATAGTTGCACCTGAAGGCAAATTGGACAGGAATGTAGAATATTATCCTCCAGATATGTCAAAATTTGATTGCACACAATTAATTCCTGAGAAAGCAGATAACATTCATATAGGACGATAGTTAGAAAATATCTCTGAGTCATTTTTGAAAAATATTAAATGACAAGTTTTAAGAAAGCCTGGATAACACCTGGTATGAGGACGTGGTAATAGTATGTGTAAAATGTTTCACAAAATACTGATGCAAAATTGTAAAACAAGAATGAATGTTCGTGCTATCCCCTCTGGGACTGGAATATTTCAGAAACATATCAGTACGAATATGATAAGTATTAATGTTGCTCCTAATTAGGTTCCCTCAGCAAAATTCCGGCGATGCCAATTAACTAAAAGGAAATATTGGGAAATTTAAGATATGGTTCCAGATCCTTGACATGTGCAGGAAGACTCCTGCAGTTTATATGCAGGATTCGGAGACACTGAGACGACGGGGCATCAAAACTGCTGGCAATCGTGTCATTGAACGAGTTCCCCAGATAATAAGTGCTATTACATTGGTCATTAATACGATTTGCTTGAGAGCAAGAGGACAGTCTGGATCTATATCATAAATAGGTAACATATTTTTCCGTCGTTTAGCTCATTAGAATAGAGTTTATTGTTCAAATTACTAATACCAATTGTAGAAGTTGTAATCCACATGTCAGATTATATACTGAAATGATAAATCATCATCACCTGTCTGATGAAAAGGCAATACTGTCACAAGGCAATATGGACAAAGCCAAGTATTGTCTAACTCTTGCACAATAGTCAGACACTTCATATGCACAATTTATTCTCATGCAGAACATTTTAAGTGTCGACGCCTTCTGGGATTTATTCCTCTGTTACAAATCTTGCAATATAACGTGATGATGGAATAAAGATATTAGACATAAGCATATATAATGACACAGGAATTGGTGATATAATATTGTAATAAAAGTGCAATGACCCATGTGACAAGGTCATGTACCGTTTCATGCGATGGACGTTCATGCGGATTTAGTCCGCAGATATACAATGGTGCATTTTCGCTGTTTTAAACTTGAAACCACAGGAGAATTCAACTAAATTGATGGGAATCACAATAATTGACAACAAGACAGTAAAAAGAAAAGAAAAATGCTTGGCCATGAGGAATGTGCTTTTTACACCAGAATGCGTCGTTATGGGTTTATTTTGTATAAAGTATTACTAAATTGAATTTTATTAACACATCATTCTTTCTCTTTTCTTACTTTCTTCTTTCTCACTTTGCTTTTGTTTCTTTTTCTTTCTGTTCCACAGTGAATCACTTTTATTGTCCGAAACGTACTGTGAGTCTCCAGGTTTTGCTAAATATTAGTAAGGACTAAAGCCATCGAGTAGGGAGACAGGACACGTGTCTTCGTCGTTAACGTGGATTCTCATGCCGCTTCCCCGTCTTCCGCCGTTTATGGTTCTATATTGATCAAAATAAAGCAATTTCAAAACCCAGCAGTTGCTGGCTACTTTGTCTTGCTTGGAGATAATGAATGGGTCATCATTGTTCCAGTTGGAATTAAAAGCTTGCAACTGCGTCCTTTAACAGGCCTTGCCGTAATATATTTAGAATTATTGCTTACTATCAGGGATTTATGACATTGTGAGCGTCCGCTTTGGCCCTTGTAGCCTTGCAGTTGTCATCCAATATCAGTCAAGATCTAACGCGGAATCATTTCCGTGAACTGCAAAAGAGGTCTGAAATGAGAGAATAACAGGTGTGCCTTTACAGGTGTCTTCAAAAATATCTTCTATGTGTGCCACGAAAAGTAAATGTCTGAATATTAGCTTAATCATGATTGTTAATGGTACATTTCTACTAAAAGGAAAAGAAGTGCGTAGGCAGAATAGAACATCAAAGATGACTTTTCTTTGTTCGAAGCTGCATGGTAAAATACAGTGGTACATTTGACGTTGGGGTAAAGCACCCCCCCCCCCCCAGCACTTTGCATTGATATATATATGCGCTTATTGCCTGGCACATCGTCATATGCAAATACTGTAGTTCTAGAAATTTTCGCGCTCGATTTAATTTCGCGCTACCACTCAAAGCGCGAAATTAAATCGAGCGCAAAAATAAGTTGCATTGCATTCCACTGCATTGGATTGCGCGAATCTAAAATGCCCCAAAATTCTGTAATTTAAGAAAAATGGAGTTTGCGCGAAAAGTTCTAGCACTACAGTATCTGCTTCGCAGGCGCATTGGCATGATATTCAATTCAATGAACGGGTACAGAGTTCCGTGTACTATGCAACTTGCTCCAAAGTACCCCGCTCCCCACTTCCCCTACCCCGCTATGAACTAGTATCCCACCTGTGGATTTATGTGTCTACTGTTGACTTGGCTAATGCTACAAAGTGAATTTTAAAGGGGCTTTGTCCTTTTTTTCAATTGAGATTTATAGATGTGGCACATAGGAGTAATTCTATATTCAAAACAACATATAAATCAATATATTTAAATGTTTTTCTTGTTCAAGTTGGTTCATTTATACACTTGGAAGATTTGGCTCCATGAAAAGGGTAACATGCACTTGGACTCCACGTGTACATTCGAAACCTTGATTGTATGACCAGGGGACCGCTTAAACCCCATGTGCACCTTTGGAAGCCATGGTTGTATGAAATGGTACCGCTCAGACTCCATGTGTACATTTGAAAGCACTGGCTGTATGAAAAGCGTACCACTTTGGTTCTCTGTGGTTATTTTTCATAATAAGTGGTACAAAATTGTGTCCTACAATTTTTGTTGAGCAGAAACAACTATAATGAGATCTAAAGATTACGAACTCTCAAGACAGAACATTGAATGACCAATCAAAAAGGTCTGTTGGGCCGTGTAAATTATACATGGTAGAGGGAAAATCATGCCCATTCGCCACACAAAGGTTATCCAAGTGGTATTGACGACAATAATGACCAACTTATGCAAAAATGATGCACACTGTAGCTGATTATATTCTGAAACGACCATATTAGAAGAGAAAGCCGAATAATCTAGTTTTAATTCTGGAATATGTGTAACAACAGGCGCAAGGTGAATTGCTACTGCCCAGATACAGCTGCTGATTGTACTTTATGGAAGTTGTATTGTCCAAGTAGTCACAAAACCAAGGGTTTCATGTACAAAACCCTGAGGTTAGTCATTAAACTCTGGGTTTTGTACATGAATGCTTAGCTTTTGTTTACAAAACCCTGAGTTTTGTGCACAAAACCCAACGTTTTGTCACTAAACCCTTGGTTTTGCTCTGTCATTTAGTATTTTTACAAAACCCAGGGAATCGTAACAAAACCCAGGGATATGTATTAAAGGGAAACTCTTGGTTTTATGTTTGTAAAGTTCAGTTATTAACAAAACTGTGGTTTGGTAAATTATTTCATCACGAATTTCATTTTTAGTACGTTTATACAGGGTGACTGTTCTTCCACGGGCCCTGTGTCAGTACAAAACATGTAAAACAAAATATGGAATTAGTCATTAAATAATATACAAAAAAGCACGTATGTAATACAATGCAATTAAAATACCAAAGAACGAATGAAGACAATTATAATGAATACACTGTACAATACTACAACTAGCGAGGACTGAAAATCATATCACATATAAGCAATCGAAAATTAAATTAAGAACAATGCCTCCTAAAGTCTTTTAAAAATCAGATTCTTACATTCTTTTAAAAGGTTTGGAAGGGTATTTAAACAGTGGCACCATTATACACAAAGGATCGTTTAAGAACTTGTTTAGTGGGAAATTGTATAAGGACATTTGTATCAGCTGTGTGTCTTGTTGGATAAAAGTTAATTTTATCTAGAAACAACTGGCTTGATCACGTGGGTAGTTTGTGGCTAAACCCCGTTCTATCTATCTTGCCGAATGTTGGTGTGTATTTTGTGCATTAAACTTCAGTTTGGGCTTTGATTCGACGGATGGCTGCTTTACGGATGTTATTCGAACAGTGATCCTTTATATAATGTTTTGTATATCTATCTTCCGGGGAAAGAACTACCCTTTCATGTTTGATGTTGATTACCAAACTGTAATGGCCTTGGTTTGGTGTACATGGCATCATCTTCCTCCTCCTCCTCCTCTTCCTCCTCCTCCTCATCATCATCAGAGTGGAAACTCCGTGTTCAGATCCATATTTTCAGCGTCGTTTTTCGCAAGAATTTGTATACCCATAAAGGTATGTTTAAAGTGATCACCAGAGTGTAAACTCCGTGTTAAGGTTCATGTTTTCAGCGTCGTTTTTCGCAAAGATTTGTATGCACATAAAGGTATGTTTAAAGTGATGTGCCAATCATCTCTGTCGGGTATGTAATTTTCTTTGGCCCGACGCTTTTCAAGCTACAGGCTGGGCTATATAAGTTACTGCCGGTTCCGTCAAGTGTCACTTTCATTTTGATAAGATCAAGGGGTTGCGATCACTGGCAACCTCTGATAAAGATTAATGCCGATTAACTTCTAGGCCTAATGCAAGTCTGTGTAAGCTGTCTGCGATGTGCATAATTTATACCAACAGGATTTGTCTCGATGCTTCGGGCCGCAGGCACGCTGAACAGAAACGATGCACGCACGGCGTCTAGATTGATTCTTTAAATGCAAAATGGTGCGGCCCTCCAAACAAAACCTTCTGCTGCAATCCAGTGAAGCCATTTAACGGGGTTCGATACCACACCAACACCGTTAACCACTCCTTGTACCTACTTTATTCACACATTGATCAGTACCTACGAACTTTCACCCACAGATTTCTCTTACAAAACTGATGTTTACACAGGAAGCCTTTCAAGTCTTACGAGTCAGGAATCTTGTTGAATGACACAACTCCACACAGCAATCCTCTTCTTTTCGTTCAAAATTGCAAAAGCAAGACCTCTTGGCTCTTTCGGATTCATTGTCAGGCATATTTCCATTAACCCCTACTGGACTAGTAGGCCTAACTTTTTTCTCATAAGACACAGCCTGGTATTTAACTTAAGGTTTGTGGACTTCACGTTCAAATTAAAGTTTTTGGTGGACCGTACTGTTACCATGGTAACGTCGTTACTGATTTATATTTCTGACTAATTTATTTGACAATGGCTGAATGAGAGTCGTCTTCCATCCATCCTTACCCCCAGCCTCCCCCCCACCATGCGCCTGCTGTAAATTATTGGGTTCTAGATGGGTACCTCCTTGAAGTAGCCTGGTCACTTTTTCTGCCGTCTTCAGATCACAAAGTAATAAATATTGAAGTCACTGAAATTCAGTGTGAAGGTCATTGACATTGGTCGCCTAAATTAATGTCTAAGGCCGGAGTCTTAGGTCACCAGGTCGACTTTATAGCCGTCCCAGGTCGCAAGTCACCACCCATCTGGACCCCGTTTAGGCCTCTGTGACTGTGGTGTTTAACTTTTATTCTAATAAAGATGTCCAAAGTGCTCTGATTCTGGTGGTAGTGTTATTGTAAAAAGACCGACTACCTTCCATGCTGGATCGCTTGTTTAATGGAACACTTAGGCCTACATGTCTTTGATATCTGGATCCTTTCAGTGCAACTTCAAGTTAGTATGGAGCCCCAGATGGGAGATGAAGAAAAAAAATTATTTCGTTCACACGAAATATATTTCGTGGGAACGAAATAAAATAAGAAAATCTACAATGTCCCTTTAGGGATAAAATGTGGAGCCCCTAAGGGGTCCCTTTGAAAATATAAATGGATATTAGCATATGTACAAGGCATATATTTCGTTCCCCCGAAATATATTTCGTTCCCTCGAAATAAATATTTTGTTCCCACGAAATATGTTTCATTCCCTCCAAATAATTATTTCGTTCTCTCGAAATAATTATTTTGTTCCCACGAAATATATTTCGAGGTAACGAAATATATATATATATATATATATATATATATATATATATATATATATATATATATATATATATATATATATATATATATATATATATATATATATATATATTCTTCTACCACTTTGAGGGCTCTATAGTACCCTTTATATAGTGGTTTTTATATTTATTTCGTTCCCACAAAAATTCTATTTCGTGGGGACGAAAGAAAAATGTTTTTTCTTCATGTCCCTTTTGGGGCTCCGTAAGTTAGAGACCATGTCAAAAATAAAATTCCATCTTGCACTTTGGGCCAAAGTGCGCTGAGGAACGCTGTTGATATGGACCTTTCAGGTTGAAGTAAAGGCTAGCCCTTTTAGCATATATTCCACAATTATACGTATATGAAAACCTTTTTGAATTTATGTAATTCATTTGACATATGTACATTTTTTTATTTCACAAATATGTAAAAAAGATTTACACATATATGAAATTCAGTATCCTACCCAGTACAGACTTCAATTCCCCTGAGAGCCTGAGCACTCACGAGACCTGAAGGGTCGAAGGGGGGATACAGTTCGAGGGGGTAGAAGACTGATTTAGCCACGGGATGATCTTTGTATCCTAAATGTATCTGCCATAATTAGACGAAAAAGGCAAACTTTATGCAGCTTTTGTGGGATTATGTAAGATGCTACATGCCAATTCAGTAGCCAAAACATACAATTTTTGGTTCATAATTTTGTGTGAGAAAAGCCCACCTCCCATTCAGGAAGAAATAGGTCTAAACTACTGTCCTGTCAGGTCATGCATCTTGTGTGCCATGTATCCTTGCAACGTGAGTGACGTCATGGCGCATAGCATCATTTAAGTTGCTGTTGAATACTTTGGACTACACATACAAGGGATTAAAATAAAACAACACTCCTGCAATTGCCTGACCGTAAATTCTGCATGGCACTCGCTAATCCGAGGAGTGGAAGGATACACTCGATGGCCCGCCGCAGCGGGCTGCATCTTGTGTATCCTTCCGCTCCATCGGTGCGCTTGTGCCATGCAGAATTTACAACCAGGCACTCACACTCGTGTAGTTTTATTATTATAGAACGTGAGAGATATACTGACTTTCAATGTTATTTTAATGTGGAGATCGTATTTCGCTTGGGAAGATATTGGCTGTTGCAAGTGCAACATTATCCATGTGTTCTAATTGGACAGTGTCAGTGTCCTCCATTACTTTGGTTTCTGTATCTCCCTGGAAAGACACTCTATGCAACAGGACTAAAAATGCAGTATAAGGGATGTTTTCGTAATACATTTAGGTCACTTTTTTGTATTATTATTTGACAGGTAGCATAAACTTTTAATAAATAAGCCTAAATTCAACAAGAAGATCCGAGAAACCAAGTTAAATTGCTTCATTTTTGAAAAGGAGGCTTTCATGTCAAACTCTATCGAAAGCTTTCGATAGGTCCTGGGTATTGTAGACCTATAGAAAAGTGCTTCATAGCCTCATTTAGGCTATATCAAATGTATAGGCCTATATTGTGTAACATTGATACCAACTGATTAATGTTTATTTTTTAATCACTTTTATCCCATGTATGTGTAGTCCAGAGTAACCACGGACGGGCCGTTCTGTGTCATGTAGAATTTATTGTCGATCCACACGCCCGTGTAGAACGGTCGCGTGCATGCCCCACTTTCACGCTGACAACTTTTTCATGTGTGCGCACCTAGGCTAGGATGTTGATTAATCGTCTCCTGCGGTATTAGTTGTTGATTCCTGTTTCGACACAACACTATCATTTTTTTATTATGTGAAATGGTGGAGAATACTCTGGACTACACATACATGGGATAAAAATAAAACAACACTCTTGCAATTACCTGGCCGTAAATTCTGCAAGACACTTGCGTACCAGTGGAGCCGAAAGATACACTCGATGGTCCGCCTGCAGCGGGCTGCATCTCGTGTATCCTTCCGCTCCACGGGTACGCTCGTGCCATGGAGAATTTACGGCCAGGCACTCACACTCGTGTAGGTTTTTTTTTTTGTTTTTTTTGTTTTTTTGTTTTTTTTGGGGGGGGGGGGGTTGGTTGAGGTGGAGGTGGTGTCTGTCTCGTTTTAGTTTTTGTGCAGTTGCCTGTGCTGTGATTCTATACTCAGAGTCAGAATGTGCAGGGGCATGGTTGCTTATAAATAAAATATCTATGCGCCGTACATGATTGCACTGTCGAATCGATCTTTTAATCCTACATGTAATCCATGGCTTGTCTTTACGCCGCACCAGTATTTCTCGGGAAGGAATAAAGTGTTTGCTTGTGTCTAGGAATAGATCTAGATCAGTCGAGTACTCAGTCATCAACAGAATGGAAGACAGAAAGACAACATCCCAAGGAGCATTGAGTAGTCTATCGTTCAGATCATCAAAGTTTATAATCCCGAATGGTTCGTTTGAAGGAGCGATGAGATTACATGAGAGGACCAAGCGATGGAAAAATTGCAAACGATTGCAGAGTGATCAGGATTGGAAATAGATAGGAAGGAGGGAGCCTGAGTTGAGGACATATCCTTGGGAATCCGTTATGAACACACACACACATCTATCTAGAACCCGAGGAGGCTCTGACTGCACTATGTCTTACGTGTTGGACTTTGTAGTAACTGAAATAAGTTGTTTTGAGTGACGAAATCAAATAGACATTGGCTTAATTCGCATTCACTATGTTCACAGACCCACGATTGACAACACTCATTAATACATAAACTGAAGTCACCAGTCTGGATGAGCAGTTTAATACTAGTAGGCCTAGGCCTATTTTTCTCACTGGAGGAAGTAGTCGACTGGGCAAGAATTTCCACAGCCGAAACAGATCATGTTCTTCAGAGAGCTGACCAGGCGGACAATAATATATGGACACGAAGTAAAACTTCTCCAGTAGCGTACTTAGGATAAATTTTCCCAGAAGGCCTAGCGTAAGCATTCATAATGTTAGGGGCCTATGAATCCCACTGACAGGTAGGCTAGATACACTGACGACAACGCGTCAGGCTTTCCATTGAAAGGCGTAGAGTGCACAAGTAGACTGGTCTAACACATTTGTTACCCGTAGGGCCGGGGGGAGGGGGGGACCGGAGCGCAGTGGATCATATGTTTTATTTTCTCATTTCTACCAGCTTACTGGTTAGACTACAATAATATCTGTCATCTGAAACCCCTATCGTGAGAGACCACTCTTTCATGAGAAACCGCGCTTTATAGACCCCTGTGGTCCTATACTTCCCATATTAACATTTATCGTACCTGAAAAGAGATAACACCTCTCTCCACCTTTGTTGAAGTAGGGATTGTCCCTGGTGACAGAGACCACCTTAGGTTTGCTGCCTCGTGAAACAGTATGAACCAGGTTTGTGCAAATTGTTACGCTCCAGCGACAATGGATTTTATGGTGAGAGAATCCTTTATTCTAGTATCAAACGCCCACTACGGAATTGTTACCGGCTACATCGAGATGTCGCTCTCTTGGATGTTTGGTTTATTTTTGACCAAGCCTGGAAAAATCTTCAACGAAACAGCTTGGCTATGAATTGCGTTGAAATTAAAATAGGAACACCTCTGGGTACCCCTACATCTTAATTTTGTTTAACAGGTGGCGCTGCAACTTTTCTATCTGATTATGATTTTTTGTTTGCTTACTATGTGGAAGGGTCAAATTAAATATAGGCCTAGACCTAGTTGTCCACCAGGTGGTATTGCTCCGGACTTCTGATTTTTGACGAAATTTTCACTTACATTTTGGTAAGCAATGCAGGTCAACTGATAACGGGCTGTTCATACAGCGCTTTATTATATATATATATATATATATATATATATATATATATATATATATATATATATATATATATATATATATATATATATATATATATATATATATATATATATATATATATAATTTTTGAAGTAGTAAGAGAACATGGTGACGAAATTATTAGGAACACAGCATGAGTTGCTATTGACCGTGAATGTATTCCAACGCAATCGTTCTCGTTTTCAGATACTAGAGAATCATTTTGTTCTAACTGAAGTGTGCAGGCTATCAACTGTTACTATTTTTTTTTCGGATAAGGTATTTGCAGGCACAGCACGTATTGTGGACTCCACAAGCCCTTTTTTCTGACCAAAAAAAAAACATATATTGAACTGAGGTTGAGGGAAATGAGAGATTGCAGAGACCGGGCATATGAATGGGAGGGAAGTATCGACAGAATTCAACGTAATGCAATTCTTTGTAAGTCAACGATTTTGCATTTGAAAGAATGAAGTCTTATTGTAACAAGTTGATTAATTTTCCCATGACTATGCATGCTGAGAGCTCAAAAAGTTCCTACCGAAAAATGCTCTCCTGCACCTTATCATTTCCATGCATAAAGCATGGGCCATATCTACAAGGCAAATGCGTTTGGAATTTTCTGACAGGCATGTGCATGTGGAACTTTTAGTCAATTGTTTTTATGACATTGCGCATGGTACTTTTAATGTGACGAACAGGTCAGGTTTTGCTGTACGGAGTGGGAATCTCGTTATAATAATTGTAATAGTGATAGCAATAACAAAAGAAAAAGAATCGCTATAATCATAATGGTAATTAAAGAGAGATAAAAATTGTGACAGTTTCAAAAAGCCTTATCAATATTGACCGTTCAAGGGTACAAGAATAGAATCGTGAACATTTCATTTCTTTTTTACAATCATGCCATGTCATTTTGGTCCACAAAACTGTATCAATTAAAGATCGGAGCCGATGATTGGAGTCTAAGCTGGTAAGCCCACTGAGTTTAGCCAGCGTTAATGTACCGATGGTATAGTCTAGTTCAGTTGAAGTAGACTGATTTTCAAACAACCAGGCCGAGCATTATGAATGCCTTATATGCCAACCTGTAATCATTTATTGCACATCGCCTTTATAATTTAGGATACATCGCTCACCGGACTCTTCATGCGTGCCGTTGAATGTTCATCTTGCACTTACACTGTGCAAGCATACAAACACGTTTCACTTCTCACTAAAGACGTCTCATACTCCGATATAGAAAAAAAAAAAAAAAAACAATTTTGCTAAGGTGGGAGGACAGCAGAAACGTTTGTCATTTCTGGTGTTTCCAGTGTCAGAAAATACCTGTTAATATTGTCATCTGATATGTCATCTCAGCCGATAACAATAACTGACTAGCCTTTAGGCAGCTCACCTGACAGTCCAGCCAAGCTGTGCCTAGTTCGAGTATATTAACGTTTGGGGATCAAATTGACCAAAATCCCAGAATAAGTCTCGCATTATATATATATATATATATATATATATATATATATATATATATATATATATATATATATATATATATATATATATATATATATATATATATATATATATATATATATATATGTATGTGTGTGTGTGTTATATGTTTGTATGTTTCGGTCAATACTCGTTCCACAATATGCTTTGGTGTACATAATATGTGCTAAGAGCAAAAAGCGGGGGGGGGAGGGGGGGGGGACATGTACACCGGATAAAAGCAGATCTGAAGCTGAAACTTCAAATTCTTTCTTTAATAATGCAGCGTTGATACATCTGCAGCTACTTTCCCAGAATGTACTGATTCTGCTCTTTCAGCGTAGACCACTTACAACCGTAACAGAAGAGGAGATGCTCGATACTTGTCTCAGTATGGACACCACTAAAGCGTCAGGTCAAAACTGTCGGAGTCCAGAGTGGACGAAATAAACAGTATCCTTCATTTTATCACTGTCCGGTGTATGTATTGTTTTCTTAAAAACTACACTTACTCCTTCACCATGGAAAAAGGGCAAATTTCTCGTCTCTGGATAAGCTAGTGTTGTCGCTACAGGATATAATTATAGACCTGTTTCTGGGCTTAGTAGTACCCAGAAAAGTTGGTCTACATGTATTATTTCGACAGTTTCGTCATCACTGCTTACCATTCAGGCTTTATTCTCGTCGACTGCAGAGCAAAGCAGCTTCCCACGTCATTGTCTGTGGGGAGTTCTGTTGCCATTGGTCAACAGAGGTTAGGAATAAGTATCCAGACAGAAATAAGGTACTTGCCAAAGTTTGGTAATGTGGCCTTCCTCACAGTCAAACAAAAAGGTTCATAGGCAATTTGCTTCACTATTTCAGCAATTGTAAGCAACCTGCACTAAAACACAGCGTTTCCACAATGTTGCTGGTATGTTGCATTAGGTCATGTCATAAACAAACGTTTTGGCACCGTTGCAGCGACGTTGATCATGAATATATTATATTGCAGATGAATTACAATGGCATACTACATTTTTGCATTCTAAATTATTACCTTAATAAATGACTTATTAGATGACTTGTGGGATTCTATGCTTTCTTGAACATTTAAACTTCCCTTCAAAATACTTCTGGAAACCATACTTGAAATGTGATTGCTTTGCTTACAAATTTTGGCTATTGCAATGCAATTTTTGACTACGGTTTTATGTTTTGAGGCCTGATGTCACTTGCTTCTAGCTGATGTTTAACATTTGAACCAGTGTACGTCCAAACTATGACAATGTATTGACTTTTCATCACTATATTTGATCATTCAAACACTTTTGTTTTTGAAATACTCTTAGTTTATCTCCTTTAGAACAACATCATGCTTTTAACTACATGTCTAAAACACGTCGAATTGTATAATCATGTTGTTTGGATTCTTGTTGATGGTCATTTTAGGCCTAGGGGGCTTTTCTGATGGATTGATGTTGGTGTTTTTGTCACTTTGTGGATGATGATCATTGTTGAGATGGTGGTTGCAACTAGTACCTTTTTAATGCTGAATTTTATTGACATTTTCAACAAATTAGGAACCTGTGCTTACAAATTCTTTGATGTGCTGCAAATTTTGGTCCCTTTTCATGAATTGTACGGTCCTACATGCACATGAATGATGCACCTGTTCAAGCCAAATTACTGAAATAAGCCTATAATTTTAAACAAAACTTTTTGCATTCTGTCATGGTAAAAGTAGACATGGCTTGTTTTTTTTTACCCTATGGACCTTTGTACATACGTTTTGGACTCTTTTGGGTACAGATGACTATAAATTTATGTGATTCAGCTATAGATACCAAGGAACTTGCCTTTGGTCGGAATTGACTTGGATTTGTTTCATTAGGACTACAGTTTAGATATGGTAATGACAATGTCTAATTTAAACACTTTACATGCAGAAAATACTATCACTTAGCATGAAATATGTATTTTTTATTTGGCAAAAAAATGTAAAAGGCAAATGACATTATTATAAACATTTTAAGAGTGTCAACATACACGGTTTGAGAACACTGCAGCAACGTTGCCTGCAAATTGTAGTTGAACAAAGACATTATTATTTTGTATATACACACTACCAGCTGTATCAATAATCTCTCAGGTTTTACCAAACATAACAAAAATATAATTGCTCACGGTTTACCTAAATCATCCATTGGGGTGAAAAAAAAATTATACACCAAACTGCGCTTGCTAATTGATTTAGTCCACCTGTCCACCACTATATTGAAACCAGCAAGAAGTGAAGTGTTGTTTTCGCATATTTCTTGCAGCTGTTTGTGGCTAAGATGATTTGCCTCTTTCTTTACTCCCCACGCATTGTTGGTTGTTGGATTCTTGTTGCCTGCTGGCGCCTTTTCAGTCGTGCCAAAGTCTCTCTTAAACTCTACAGCGTCTTTCTTGATGGAATAGAGTTTCTTTTTTCCTTCATATTGCTTTGTTGCCTGGAGGAGTGGATCGTGATTTTAGCAGGTAAGCATCCACATGGATGGTAGTGGTCTTGAAGATCAAATTGAGTCAGACCAAGCTTTGTCAAACAGATGTTCTGGGCATATGCATGCTGTCAAAATATATATTTGGATGTTGCATTTTCTCCATTATGAGTAATTTCCTAGCCTTTTCATCCACATGCTTATCTCATTCTGTTTCCAGTTGATTATGTTGAAGATGTTTGTCACTCATGAATAACCAGCGTGTCAATAGCTCTGATTTTATTTGTTGCGTTAATTTCACTCTTGAGAATAATCTGCAGTCTTCAATAGTAATCCTTCCTGATGTTCTCCTTTATGGTTGAGTATTAGTAGGCCTGTTTGTTTACTGTTATCCTTCGCAAATGACTTCAGGTCATTCATATAGAAAAGATGGTTTTGTCAGCTACCTTTGGTTTTGTATCTATACATGCTTTTTTGAACAGGCCATTTAGTGGCATAAATGCTAAATAAAAGAGCAGTGGTGTTAATGAATTCCCTTGGAACATCCCAATTTTGATCTTTGCTGTCATTTCATCCTGGCTTACGACCTTTTTGTTCTTTTGGTAGAAAGTTGTTATTGTTCAGAAAGGTGTAGGTCCTCTCAGTGATAATTGAAGTAAGGAGCTTGTGCATTGTTGGTTGGTAGGTAATAGGCTTGTAGTTCCTTGGCTTTTGTGTGTCTCTATGATAGGGAGCAGATAACACTATGCCATTCAGGACAGTTCTCTGGATTCTTCATGATGTTGTGTGCTTGTGCAAGATCTTTATGAGTACCTAGCACATTCTTGATTCGGAAGTTGGCAATTTCATCTATTCCAGGTGACTTTTAGGTTTTGTTGATCACAGCAGTGGTCTGATTGATATAGATGTCTGACCATTCCTGGTTTCCTATTTCCTCATAGAGATGTTGCTGTTCTTGGATCCAGGTTATTGTTTTATTGTCAGTCTTCTTTTTCTCCCATGTCTTGCTCTTGAACTCTCCAACTTCCTTCCTCAATGGAAGATGGAATATTGACCTAGATCGTTCCTTTTCAGATCTTGGTGGAGTTGTTTGCATCCTCTTTGAAAATCTTATTTTGTCTGTATAACTTGCTTCTTTGGTCATATCTCCTTAGTCTTGGAGTCTTTTCTTGTTATCTGTGGCTTCATTTGTCTTTTGCTATATCATTCACTTTTGTGAAAATTAGATTTTGTTCCAGTGGGTTTTCCTTATTCTTGATGTTTCCACCTTTTTGCCATTTCAGCTAGGAGCAAAAGCTGTTCTCTCATCAATCAAATCTCCTATTCAATTTTCTTTATCCCAGCTGATTGTGCTTGCTTGTATTGACTCCTTTTCTTGCGTTTTCTGTCTCTAGCAGCATTTGCAAAGGCTGAAGCCATCACATATACAAGCCAGTTGAATTCTCTGATGGTCATTCCCTGTCTATTTCATGGTTGATTCTTTGGACAGCCTTGTTTCAATTCTCAACAGTTTCTCGGAACTATGTTCTTCAGCATTCTTTAATCGATGTTTCTGTCAGAGTTCCCCATACTTGCTTGATATTATCAATCTTTTGTGTTACCTATCAGTGTTGGGATCCATTTGTGCTACCTCTTGTGGGCGTTGTTTGTCAGGAGGTGGAGGTAAAGGCTGCTCTGTTTCTCTGTTCAGCTACAAGTGGTGTCTTATCGGGCCTACTGATGTTTTGATTTTCAATGCTGATGTCCACTGAGTTGCCCCTAATCTCTATTATATTATATTTTAAACATATATATTTATGCTCGACAGCCTAAATAATACAATGACTAACTCTGGAGACTCTCCAGTAGATCTTTGCCCTCATGTTCTGAGGTTCCATGCTCGTCAGGCTTTCTTGTTGATGATGTCACTCCTGCAGTTGAATAATTTGTTTGCATTTAGGTTGAGTCTATTGTTTGAGTGTTTTCCATGCCAGATGTAGCCAGCTAGAGTTGTTGAAGTCTATGTAGGTTTCATTGTTGCAGCGTATTATGATTCCATTACAAAAATCTTCCCTGTTCTACTTCTGTCTTCATGGGATTCCTGGTGATGTACTTAACGGGCGACTGGGAGGCATGAGCTCAGCATGATATTCCTCAGACATCTCTTCAGTGGGAGTTTGCTCCAGTACAAACTTTTTCAAGCCAAGCCTAGTTCGTTGCTGGGGAACCTGCTCCCCTATTACCTATGAGATAAGCGATACAGCATGGTATTTTGTCGAGTTTGCTCATCATGGTTTACCTTGTCAGAGCACTGTTAGCCATTGACATGAGTGGCGTGACGTGACCCCATTCTGTACCAGTTTTTGTGGAGGTAGGGTTAAACTTTACAGAACTTATCATCATCATCATCATCATCATCATCATCATCATCATCATCATCATCATCATGAAACTGGTTTTTGTGTATATAGAGTAGCACTTTTTGTTTTCTATTTTCAGACCCTGCCCTTAGGACACAAATAACTGAGAAGAGTACAAATGGGCCATGAAGAGTCTCTCATGGCCCTGAGAGGAGCCTGGTGCATCTCCATAGAGTGGATATATGGAAGAGGAAGTTTAAACTATCGTTGAGTGTGAGGATTTTAGAAGTGCCATAGTGTGATCCAACTGATTGATGATACTCTTTTGCATGATTGAAAATGAATTGAAAAGTTAAGAAATACGGGTTAATACATGGTATGCAACATTGTTGTGAGGCTGTTTGAATGTCGTGATACAACATTGGGAAAGAATGTGGTGATGTTGAATAAAACGTTGTGCTATTACATCCTTGTTACAATGTCACAGTGAAATATGCTTCTGTGTTGCAAGGTTCCATACATGGATCTCTACTGTTTTGCAAACAAATAAACAAAATCTTGGACCAAAACAAATAGATTTGCTGATAATACAACATTCTGCTTGCATGTTGAAAACGCCACTACTGCTGAAAGTCTGGTGTTTCATCAGTGCAGCAGTGGTCTGACGATTGAAATGATGCTTTCTCTGAAGACTGATTCAATGCTGACTTCAGACAGACCGAGTGTGCGCACAACAGGAACAACACTTCGCTAGCAGGGGGTGGGTGGTGGGTGGGAAGGTCGCTTCACAGGCAACATTTAATGCTTATATCATTATCTAAACTATTAATGACGCTCAGATTGTTTCATAACCTTATGCCACATTTCTTACCTTCCTTCTCTTCCTCCAAGGCTTGATAAGGATGTAAACGTAGGTATGAAACACGTGGGAAATTTTGCCTGTTTGAGCACAATCTAATCTGTGTGACAAGTCTTTCTTTTGCTCTGCATTTAGGCTGTTGAATAAACGTCATCTTTATATTCAGCATTCAAAATAACTTCAAGAATTTAAATGTAAACTGTTTCATCCTATTGTTAAATTTGTCACGGTTGCAGCTTTGTCTATTTTGGGAAATGTGTTTCTATATATACTTCACTCCTGCTTTCGTCTAGGTACCTGGTAACTCAACTAAATTTCGTTTTTTTTTTTTTTTTCATTTGGTGTCAATTTTTCGGGTAAAAGTCGGCCGAAAACGAGATTAAATTGGTTTATTTACAATGACTTTTTCCTTTCTTATGCAAATTGTTGCACATTACTGATTACTCTCTCGTGTGTTCGTGACGATTTTTTTTTAACAATGAATTTACGAAAGTTTCCTGCCAGAAGAAACAAAGCGAATCTGAATTGATGTAGTAGGGTTAAAACAATCCTTTGGAAAATTTTGCTGGAACCAAACTGTTATGATGTTTTGAGATCATATTCGAAAGGAAACAAAACAACACGGCAAACCAAGGTAAAAGAGAAGCCAACACGTGAATAAGAGCAAACACCGTTTCATAGGGATGATTCTGAAAATAATAAACTTCAGGATTACTTCTATAGTTATTTTTCATTTGTATTCTGTCCGAGCATTAAATCATGGATGTTAAACTGTTCCTCACGTGTGTGTGTGTATGCACTGAGCAAGGGAGAAGAGGGAAAAGAGACTGATGAGAAGGAGAGAAAGAAAACAGGGAGAAGTGGTGAGTATTTTTATAACAGACTTTAAAGAAACTTGAACTGCTCCTTCAAAGTTCCCGTATCAAATTAGAAACTTCTCAGACAACAACAACTATACAAGACACACGGAAACGAATATTCCACGAAAGTTCTCACAAGGTCTTCCTTTTGAGTGAATAAAACTAGTATAATGAAACGGTTCAAAGCAGGAATTTCCAGTTACCTAAATTTCACACTAATAAAGAAAGTCTTTCAAGAACAGTCATAGTTCAATTTCCCGCGAAATCACTGAAATATACATTCGACTGCTTTGACAGAAATGGGGATTAACGTTGATGGGCTGTCAGGAAGCACAAAAGGCTGTGTTGCTATTTTGAAAAAAAAACGTGGAAACCCCACATTTTGTTGGTGCTGTTATTTATGTCAAAGATAGTGTAAAATGTGCTGTCAGATCACACATTCAAACTCTATTTGAACCTGCACCAAACCACAGCAACTTTAATATGTAGAACTGGGCTGCATTGGTATGTATGTATGCATGTATGTATGTATGTATGTATGTATGTATGTATGTATGTATGTATGTATGTATGTATGTATGTATGTATGTATGTATGTACAGTTTTACCTGTTTTGAGAGACCACCCCTACAGCGGGTCAAAATGCAGTCTCAAAACAGGTGGTCTTTCATCAGAGGTACAACAACATGGAAAAGAGCGCAGTGTTCTGAGAGAGCGTTCTTAAAAAGATATGCAGTCTCTCATTAGAGGGGTCTCTAAAGAGAGGTACCACTGTATGTATGTATGCATTTTTGTATGTGTGTATACCCCTGAAACAGAGAATACAGTTGCAACAAAGGATACATAACGGACTTTAAAATATTTTCGAAAAACTCTTTAAATATTTACGAGAGATGTTGCAATAGTTGGAGATGTCAATACAATACTTTTAATTTTTTTTTATTAAATTATAATGCCTTTGGCAACAATGGCTCGCTTGTAATGCTTCCGATACTAATAACGGAAACTTCAGCAACAATGATTGATCATATTTATGCAAACCTCAAAGCAACAGACGTCATATATATCATAAAAAAGATTGGAAAGTAGAATTCGAAGGAAATCATCTCATGCAAAATGGTATGTATTTATTAGAACAGATTTTAAATTGTTTAAAAAAGATATACATTCAACATAAAACTTTTTGTAACGCAAATTAGAAAATTTAACTGAGCAAAATATCCTTTGAATGAGTTTATTGTTACAAAACACACCGACAGGCACATCAAGGAAAGCATATAAAGAACATTCCAAAATATCTCCCAAAATGATTTAAAACGTGATCAAGCAAATAGATCGGCCTCTAACCTTAACAGCTATCTACTCTTTTGAAAAATATTTCTACCCAGAACAAATTAAACTAGACAAAGTAATATCACTTCAGTAAAAACACTACCTTCAAACTACAGATCAATACGTTTACTTATAGCTATTTGAAAAAAAAAGTTAAACAGAGAGTATATATATATATATATATGTATATATATATATATATATATATATATATATATATATATATATATATATATATATATATATATCCCCCAAAAATTATCTTTAATTCTTTCTTTGTGTGTGTGTATAAATATATATGTGTGTATATTTATATACATACACATTTCTTACCAACCGTTACCTATTATACAAATATAATTTGGCTTTCAACAAAACCCATCGAGTGGCGTGACCCTTCTTATAATTACCGACAACATATAAGAATATAGGTAAGTAGGTAAGTTTAGTTGGCAAAAACCAGATGATACTGTCAACCACAGCATATTACCAGGTGGAAAAAATTAAAACACAATGGAGTTAGTGGAAAACCCTTAATTGGCCCATTAGCCACCTATGGTACGTGCTCATAACTCAAAATCACACACTTCAGCATTTTTTGTGGTGTACCCAAAGGCTCTATCTGTGCTAGGACCTCTATTGTTCCTGATTAATGTTAGCGATATCAATTTTTCTATCCAAAGGGAAGATTGCATTCGTGATTTTTAGACGATATCTGAATTTTTATATTAGGGGAATAACGAGTGAAAAACAAACGGACAGCAAAGTTTTTACAAACTTACACTGATGTATCCCGAATAATGAGTTGAAAACGAACAGACAGCAAAGTTCTACAAACTTGCACAGATAAATCTCTAATAATGAGTTAAAAACAAAAGGACAGCAAAGTTCTACAAACTTGCATAGATATGTCTCTAAAAATGAGTTGAAAACAAGTGGACAGCAAAGTTCTAAAATCTTGCTCAGATATATCTCTAAAAATGAGTTGAGAACAAACGGACAGCAAAGTTCTACAGACTTGTGCAGATAAATCTCTGTCAACAAACTAATAATGGATATAGATAATCATGTTTTCGGATATTCACAACCAGGCAAAAAGATTATAAAATTTCTTGGGCTACTATTTGGAGATAACATAATTCAGAAATTGGAATCACCAAATTATTTAGGGCTCTCGTGGGATAATAGATTGAACTGAAACGAGCATGTCGAATGTTCCTATAGCATATTAGAATTCTTGACTAAACATAAACATGTCGATTACCACAACTTCACTTTATACATTTATTATATAGTAGATCTATATACAGGAGCATAAATCTGCGTAACAGTAGATCCATATACTGGAGTATACCTCTGCGCTCCAGTAGAATCAGAATCAAGACTCAAAAGAATGAACTCCACAGGGCCGAGTGCTGCCCTTTTCATGGCCACTTGGCATCTCCACCCTTGCTGATGAGACGGGAATCCCCTCAGTCATCTTTCCTATCCAATGGGGCTAATACCACTGGTTGGTGCATGGCTTCTGTCGCATGCCTCATGCTGCATGCTACACGTGCCATGTGTCATGTGTCCTGCTGTGTGCACAAGCTTCAATAAGAAAGGCATCAAAATGTGCCCTGAACTGGGCAAAGGGTTAATCACTGTGGACTGGACTGGCGGTTAAAGTGACCATATGACGTGTGGCGTATGGCATGTAGCATGTGGCATGCTGTGTTCACAAAAGTGCAATCTTGGTCAGCAAAGGATGTTGTAGATGCCACATGGCCACAGATACATGACTCAATGTTCCTCAGTCCTGTCATCACAACATGGTTATGAATAAGATGACATAAGACGTCCTATTAATTACAAAGTACCAAGGTCCAGATGCCAGGCTTAACACACAAGAGACTTGTTTGATTCTTAGAACTCCACAAAAAGGTACACGTCACTTTTTCAACCTTCTTAAACTGTCCACAGTTTAAATGTAATCTTAAAATTTAGAATTTTACGTTTAACAGTAGCTATGGTGAGATACAGAAAAGTCACAAGGTTTGAAGCTGAAATTTAAGTCTGTGGCACAGAGTTGACTCTGAGTGACATGGGACATCAGACTACATGGGTAGTATGCTAAATAATAACAGATGAAGCACAACAGATGTAGCTCAGTTTCAGTTATAACAGGAATGGATGTAGCATACTTATGCAGCAGTATGCTACATAATAGCAGATGTAGTACAATAGGAGCAGGTGTAGAAATGACATATAACAGATTTAACACAAAAGAGATAGGTGTGGCACAACTCTGCAGTAATATGCTGCATAATAGCAGGAGTAGCACAACAGACATGTAGCACGGTTCTGCAGTAATACGCTACAAAATAGCAGATGCAATGCAACAGGAGCAGATGTAGCATAGTCATAAGCATGTAACAACCCGTATAAATGTAGCACATTCATAACAGATGTAAGTTACACAACATGGATAGGTAAAGCAGACTTCTGTAGACACTCGTTAGGAAGATGTCCAGGGATTAACTGGGTATGCACTCTTGTTGGTTCCACTAAATCCTTGAGAAAGTGGGTTCAACCAGTCTGGATCGTGATCCAACTAGCTTCATATCAACAACACCTTCCATTACACATTTGCTGCAAATGGAACCGAAGTATTTTAGCTGCGATTAGCCCCCCCCCCCTCCCTCCCCAAGACACGTGGAGGTATTCCTTGGACTTTACTTGGAACTGAAAGTCCATTAAGTTGTAATTCACCATTTGCACTCGGGAAAAGTTGTAGGCATATAAAAAGTCCATGTCACCAATGGATGCCACAAAAACATTAAGCTTAAACTCGGGCATTCCATCAACAGTCACTTGCCCACAGTCTGCTACCTTTGTCTTCACATATGCCCTGGGTTTCAATGAATGTGGTCACGTTGTGGTGTCTCTAATTCTGTTAAACAGATTGGTTGACAAAATACTAACCTCTGTACCTGCATCAATCAACACCTTCACACTGGTCCCATTTATTGTCACTGGCAATAGTACAGAAATACCTGCTTAATAGGCAGCCTGTTTCACATCACCTTGGTGGACCGGAATCTGGCTGGAAGGGCTGGTCATCTCCAGTTTTCCTGTTGATCTGCCTCTATGTCAATTTCTGCTATACATTCATGGCCCTTCTCATGGCAGCGAAAATATTATGTGTTCTCTTCGTCCCTCTGCTGCTGGTTTTTCTTGTCAGTGAAGCTTCAGACTTTCTCCAAATATATGCGGTTCTTGCTTCTTGCCCAGTTGATAGATCGAGGCTTCTACATCTCTTGTAAATAAGCACCTTTGTTCATTTGTGTCACACGAGCATGGGATGGCCTGCCAATGCCATTCTTCAGACAGGTGTAAGTTTTATAAGCAGTATGGAAATCTTCAAAAAGTGACCCAGGGCAATGGTTTCATGTGTCTGCTCATCTTTTGCTGAGTAACTCTTTAGCTTTCAATGTCGGCAATGAGCTCTGATGTTTTTCTCCTAGGTTGCATCTTGTGGTTCTGCAGCTGGGCATGATGAGCTATGGTAGCTTGGCGTTCTTTAAATTTTTCCTCAAGGGCACTGGCCAAGAGTTCATATAAGTTAACAATATGAGCTGATATGTGGCCAAATGCATATTCTGCAGCATCTTCATACAAACCATTCAGCAGATGTAGCATTTTCTCTTGCTCATCCCACCCACGTGACAAAGCCAAGGTCTTGAACGGATAGATTAAACTCTTCCTGGGGGTGTTTTTCAGTGTAAATCGGTTATTTGGGAAGTGTTATGTCTTGCACACTTCTTGTATTGCTCAACTGGATACAACCAGTTGCACTTGGTGTGACAGGTGAATAACTAGCATTTGGTGCTCTGAAATGGCTGAATTCAGGGATTAGTTGTGGCCTTGGGTTATACTGTTAATTGATTGCAAGAGTGAATAATATTTAATGGCTCAGCCTGGCCTGAAACCTGCTGTTGTGCGTAAATTCCTGCTGGAAAAGCAGCTGACTGGCTGTGAGCCAATCGAGTAGGGGAACCATGCAACACGGGCCTAATCTCAGTTTCCACTACCCTCTTGGTAGGTTCTGCAGCAGCCCTCTCAGCAGCCAAAGCTTGCTGCTTTGCCTGCTCAGCTGTATGTACAGGGCCTCCTTTGCATTGCACTCGAACATTTCTTTTTGCTGGAGTGACTTGCTTTTTTTGCTGAAAGCACTGCCTCGTCTCGATCGCTGATGCTCAGCTTGCTCAGCTCTTTGTGTATAGTACTATTGGCAGCATCAAGAGCAGCATCTCATTCCTACTGCAAACAGGCTAACCCCTCATGAAGCCCTTTATCTTTCTCTGTAGATTGTTCTTGATCTGGACGATTGTGTGGAAAAGCTGGCAGTGGCGGAATAGCCGAATATTACAGGCATTCATATGCAGTTGCATCAATGAAACATAAAGATTCTGTTAAAGCTAGGAAAATTGTTCCTGGTGTTCAATAATTCTTCTGAATTAAAGTTCAACTATGCATTTTACTTGTTGTCAAACCTCCAAGCACGTTTACAATAATCCACAAGAAATGGTAAATGTCCAGCAATGATGTACAGGCATGTATTGAGTAAGGATGTCCCACCACCACCACCACCACTACCACCACCATTTGACCCGTTCCTATACTGTTTCAGGATTCTTAACTAAGCGTAAATGTTTTTATAACCACAACTGCACTTTATATATTTATTATTTGGGTGACTAAACATGCATTCTTAGAGACAGGAGGTATGTTGAAGATTTGGACCGATTTAGACTGATTTATACCCGCTTCTGTATATTGATGGTCAGGTTCTGAATGTCCGTGATATTAACAATTGAATCAGAAAAAAAAGAGGTCTGGACAATGAATGGTGAACAATGGCACATAGGTTACTTATTTTTGTTGCTTATGGCAGGAAACAGCTGTGGTAACTGGTAAAAGGACCTGTACAGTGCAAGTATAATGTCATTTAGGTGTTTTGCTAGAATTTTAAAAATGTTGAAAAAAAAATCAGCATTTTCCCCAAACAAGGTAGGTTGCATGCCAGGTTCATTGTGGGGGTGGGTGGGTGGCTGGGTTACTTCCATGTAGGATTGTACTGGGTATGTTCCGCGGGAAAGGCCCTGTTTTCATTACTCCCAGGATTAGAAAAGCCCCCCCCCCCCCCAAAAAAAAAAAAAAAAAAATGTACACAGCTGGATTAGGATAGGGGTAACAATTAGGATGCACCAATACAGCATTCCTTTCAACACAATACAGGATTAAGCAAGGGTACCTTTTTACATCTGGTGTAGTATTAAGATACGGTATTGTATAACAATGTCCGAGGCACACACCCACCCACCCTGATGTTGAGTAGATCGGGGGGGGGGGGGGTCATTGCAAGAAGCAGTATTTTTAAGTGTTTCTGATCGAGGCACATGTCATTAGCATAAGAACGCTATTTCTGGTCAACACCTCCCCTAAGTAGCAGGACTCGGTACTTGAGGTGATAGTTTCTAGAGAACATCTGTAACCGTACTCCATGATGAAAACAATGGTCAGTTTGAGCAGCTATTGAATACCATATTGATCAGATACGTTCCAAACAGCACTTGGTCAATTTTTGTTCCTATATATGAGTGTAATATACTGCTATTTCAGCTCACGTCGGTGTTTGTTTGTTTGAATTTAATTTATTTTGGAGGATGAGAGGACTGTAAGCAAAGAAAACTGTATGACTGCTGTGGCTTTGCAAAATACACAGATTTAGGTTAAAGTTCCCTAGCCTGTGATATCTGTATGGTTTGGAGTCGCCAATCTTTTCATATGTACTGGACATAGTGACAGACACATCTCTTCACGGTATCAAGCCTAGGTCTGTATATGATGAGAATTGCACGGTGTTCTGTGTCTGTTAACTCTAAATGATTTTATAATCACGGACGTTCCCTGTAACTTGGAGATGCATCACTTCAATATTATTGTGAATCAAAAACGGAACCACTGTGAGTATCCCGATATTTCTGGGTGCGTTTTAAGCTGGGTTAATGGTCTTTTAACTTGGATATAAGTTAAGCCTGCCTCGACCCAGTTTGAATTGTCGGCCTAAATCGTTCAAAAATGACCCATCTATGTTTAATGCTGGGACGAAATACACTTGCCGAAAGGCTACTTATGCCGACAGTGTAAAAACACGTTTTAACTATAAGCAAATCTAAGCTTATCAGGTTTGTGTGACTAG
Source organism: Hermodice carunculata (assembly GCA_964020975.1). Lineage (NCBI taxonomy): Eukaryota > Metazoa > Annelida > Polychaeta > Eunicida > Amphinomidae > Hermodice > Hermodice carunculata. The sequence continues at coordinate 81,227,007 of OZ026622.1, read as the reverse complement.
AAAACCTTTAAAGATTACCTCCTCAGTATTTATTTAACTCTTGCAAAGATATTTTTTTCATGCAGCTATGTCAAAAACCTATAAATTGAAGTTGGAAAGGCACTTCAATCTATTATAGTTTTGAAGCTATTCAAGATTCAAATTTTGTGTATTTGCCTAATTTGCATCAATTAAAATGCTATAGCTTTGGTTCATGTTTCATTAATTGGATGTGGCTATGTCACAAACCTACCTATTAAAATGGGAATGGCACCCCATTTCTGCAATAGTGTTCAAGTTATTCCCAATTTAAATTTTGTGTATTTGCCTAATTTGCATTAACTAGAATGCTACAACTTTGGTTCATGTTTCACTGGATCATCCAGTGGATGCGGCTATGTCACAAACTTATAAATTGAAATTTGAATCATTCCTAAGTTATATTTTTATTGGTTTGGAAGTTTTTCGAGAATTCAATTTTGTGCCATATCGCAGCATCCAGTGAAACATGAACCAATAAAGTTGCAGCATTCTAATTTATGCAAATTAGGCAAATGCACAAAATTTAAATCTTGAACTTGAAAACTATCATGTCCAGGTTATAGGTCAATGCTTAAGTCACAGGTCACCAAAATCCGAGATCAAACCAAAATCAATTTCAATTACTAAAGGTTATAGAGACCTCTCTATTGGCCAGAGGTCAATCTTAAGGTTGGTGGTCAATGTCAGAATCATAGGTCTTAAAAACTAGTACAGAAAGAGATGTCACTGAATCTGCAATTGGTAATAGGAACAACCAATGAACAGTAAACAACAGTCAATAGTTTCAGTATTTTAATGTGTTCAAGTTTGGAAGACACACAGAGCTTTGCTTTGAAGCAAATTACCTTTTCCATTTTTTTCCTTTTTTTTTTTTAGTGTGTGTATGAGTGTTTGAAGGTTTTTATTTTTTTACTATTTTTGTTGTTTTTTTGTTTGTTTGTTTTTGTTTTTGTTTTTTGTTTTTGTTTTATTGTTTGTTTGTTTTTTTTTTTTGCAGGTTTTGTCGTTAAAATTGAAAATTGTGTTTTTTTTTTATTGCTAGTGACACAAATCCTAGATCCGCAAAAATATTCCTACCCCTGCTCCGTTTCACTTCAGTCTCCAGCCTCACCCGACCTTGTGCCATTTGATTTCACCAATTACCGGCTTCATGCTGGGACTTGCAGAAGGACGGAATTCCCTGTCCTTACGAAAGTGAGGCTGTCGGACCTGCCCTTCTACGTTCCACTCGAGTGAACACAGGCGTGAAAGCCGCTCAATTTATTTTTAGCCCATGCCCAGAGATGACACGGTTTTACAAGACCAGAGAAACTTGTGCAGCGCCTTTGTGAAAAGCAGTCAAAGATTCACGTGAGTAACAACAATTGTCACAGATCAGATGTATTTTATTAACCATGTACAAAGTTGATGCAAGTTTATGTATTTTTGAAGTTAACGTAATTATTGAATTACTGGAAGGAACATTATCAAACGAGCAACGTAAACAGTAAACAGACCGTCATTAAGAAAATATGGCTGACTGACCAAACGCAAGTGGGGCTGGATCCGCACTGGGTGACTGGAACATGATGGGGAAGAAGAGGGTAGGGCCCAGCACGGCCATGTGATCGTCTGTGTCCGCATGTAACATACACAGTCAGTTGTTAACTCAAAAGTTAAATTTACTAACAGACCCTACTGTGAAACATTTTGAATAGGACGAGATGCAGTCACAAGAGCCCAGAGGGGTCTGACTCTACCCCGCAAAAAAGAATGAATTATATAATGAATGAATGAAAAGAAAAAGGTGTGCTTTGCCTCTGGCCAAAGTCAACAGCTTTCCTCTTCACCTCTAGATTGTGTGCAAAGTGCTGACATCATGTACACCTACTTCAAAATTGGTCAATATGATTCACTTCAAAAGAGACTTTCCTGACTTACTTATAAGGGAGGCCCGGATTAACCCTTTTCACATCAAGTCAAGAAAACTGTTGATGATTCTAAATGGGGCAGATTAAATATCTGGTCCCAAGGTCAGTCTTGGTCATGTACACCAGTACTTGGAGAATATACATAGAAGACCTAATATTTGTACATTAGTCCCTCTTTTGGGAGACCACCTGCCTTGTGTAATCATTTTTGCTGTGCAAAAATACCTTCTAATGATAATTTACCTCTTTTAGGAGACCACCTGCAGAACTGACCAGTGACCACCTAAAATGACCTCAGGCACTTTAATACCCATGCAGGAATTACCCATTAAGGATAAGTAAATATTAAATCAATTAGTTTTTACAAAGTTGGTAAAATAATTTGTCAAAACCAGTTTACAAATTATCCAAAATATGTTTTAACACTAATAAATCAGTCAACACATGACCGCGAGATGGAACGCAATGGGCCTAAATGTTCATCTGTCATGTTTGAATCTAAATTATGAAAGGGAATTCTAAGTAGTGGTTAGATGTTGGGCAGGTGGTGCAAGAGTCAAACCTCCTTTGGGAGACCACCTGCTTTATATGACCACTTCTTGGATGGTGGTAGGGATGGTCTCTCAAAGGAGGGACTAATGTATTGCTAATACAGAGCAGTGACCAGTTGGATCCTGGTTACCCACCTGGAACAATGCCTCTATGGCTTCAAAATTATTTGTGGGTAATATGGAATAAATAAACAGGCATACATTGATGTAAAACTTTTACAAATAATGTTGATCACAAAAATCCATACTTTGGTATGGTTTTATAATCAGCAGTGACTTCTTGAGCTTTTTACCCCAAAGTCCATTCAGCATTTCATGTATCTTCTTTTTGCTTATGAATCCGAAAGTTGTAAATAATGAAATTCCACGCAGCAGGGGCTGGAGAGCATTATGATAATTTACGTGTAAATGTATTTTTCCATTACCTTAGTTCCATTTTCCAGAATAGATAAATATGTATATTAATACAACAACCCTTGATTGCTGCAATGTAGGCTACACCACTTGGCCGAGCAAAAACCTGACTGCATTTCACCTCTGCAACCGGTGGTTGATTCTCGGCCAGGGAGCAAGTTGAGAGAGTTCCTACTACTCTTAGTGTGCGTGTGATCTTTTACCAAGTCTTTTGGTTTCCTGAACCATGTGAAAGAGTGTGAAGTATCATTATTATAAACATGAGACATGCATATCAATTTCTTGCCACAACTGCATAGCTGGACTGTTGATTCAGTCCAAAATGGGGCATTGAAAGGGTTAAGAAGTTGGACTTAAGTCACAGTTGGCAGTGAAAGAGTTAACCCTTTGAGTGCCAGTCACGGCTTAAGCTGTGCTGATGAAGCTGGATTACTGTAATGATTCTAGATTCATATTCCTCATTAAAAGACCTTTCATTCAAGTACCAGCATGCCTATGTTCCCAGTGAAAAATTTGGTCCAGGTCAACAGCTTTCCTTGGGGCACTTTCCGCACGTTGTGCGGAAAGTGCCCCCAAGGAAAGCTGTTGACTCGGTCTCTAAATTGGCTCTGTAAGAGTTAACAGCTCTGCTGCATACATTTATATGGTTGTTGTTTAGCAAAATTCAAAAGAAAGATGTTACGCAGTGTAAACCATTCTGACCCACGCAAAACTCAAGAGAGTACTAGTAGCTATCTTGTATCCTGGCGGCCACAAGAATGGAGTGAACCAGGGACAAATAACTACATCGGCTGCCCAGAATGTGTTAGTTCCCTGGATAGCCAGATATTGGATTTGCAGAAAAATTTAGGTTGCAGACATGCATATATACATAAAGCCACACACTACATGTAAGCTGTAGAGGCTCCAACAAAGTGTATGCGAGTTTTTATTGGTCATAAAAATCAGTTTGATTTACCCGTCTCCCACTCCATCAGACAATGCTTGTCATGTGTAAGAATGTTGCTTTTTGCTGCTTGTTTTGTCAATCTCAGTAGCCTCTGGAACTTAAAATAGAAGGGAGATTTACTCTGCCCTTTTCTTTTGCTCCCTGCCCTTTTTCTTTGCTCCCTGTGATACATAAATCATGCTTTGATGGTTTGTGGCATATTTTGTTAATTTTTTTTAACAAATCTTCAATATGTAATCTGACGTCAAAGAAAATATATTAAAAGCAGTATTTTCACCATAGTTTAGATACAGTTATCAACAATTTCTTCAGTTTTGGGTGAAAGATACACAATTTTATCTAGAACATTACTTTTGAAGTGCCCTATGTGGTCCCTACCCTAGTTGACAAGTTGCGCTTTTCAGATCAAACTGTCCTGCCTTTGTGAAAACGTGCAGATACCACGGAATCTTTTCCTTTTTCTGTGCTCTGCCGTTTGGAACCTCTAAGGTTCAAAGAGGATCTTTTGTGTTTCCCTCAACAAAGAGGAAATAGGGATCAGAATTCAATGGAAGACAAGATTTTTAAGAGGTTAAGAATTTCTGGGAAAAAACAGTTACGCATTCGGACCATTCCTTGGCTTGTACACATGAAATACATGTATGGTAGCCATGGTAACATTTGGTCACTATGCTTATCGATTAATATGTTATGTATACTGTTACAAAAATTGTTCTTGTCAGTTTAAGTTGGCTACTGAGATTTGCCACCGGTGGCAAAATCAAATTTGATGTAACTGCTTAAATTAGAAGAAATAAAAATAACACCAAAAAGTAAGCTTTGTTATTTATGGTTTCAGTTTAGTATAATTTTAGATAATACTATTATTGGATGAGAGTGAAGTATTTTTGATCTTGGGTTGAAGTGTATTGAAGCCTACAGGGTGTGCAATACAGTAGATGTAACTATAGTACAGTGAGTCTCAAAATTTTATAGCATGCAGCGTTCTTCTCAATGCATTTTAAGGGGGACATAATTGGAAATTTCCTTGGTTCAGGCAAAAGGACATGACCAATTATGCTGGTCAAGCACAATTTATGTCATTTAACCATTCTCCCCCCTCCCCCTTCCGAAAAAAAAAAAAAGCCCCAAAAGCAGCTAGTGGTCAAATGTCGTCTACTTCAATGTTGTTTCATCAGTACAGTGGTCCCCCTCTTCAAAGGCCACCCCAAATGCAGCCAAAAAGTGGCCTTATAAGAGGATTGGCCTCTCTTGAGGGGGAGAATGTGATGAAAAAAACATATTTTCTGCATAAAAATGCTGGCCTTTCAAGAGGGTTGGCCTTTGCTGAGAGGTGCCTTATAAGAGGGGTGCCACTGTAATAAAAACAGTTTGAATGATAATTATTAGAAGAGGCCTATGAAGATAACTTGTCCTAGGTCAACAGCTTTCCTTTGTGTGGGTTGGGAGAGCAAAGAAAACTGTTGATTGAGTCTTAATTCAAGAAGAAAGGGTTAGTGGGACTTGAACTAGCATTAATAACAACACTGATACGATTTTAAAAACCAGAGAGAGAGAGAAACTGCCTTTCAGGCATACAATATTTTCTGCTTTATATTCGTTTTTGTATTTGAGGGCCATGTTGGAGCAGTCTATTAGGTAAGGTTAAGTACTCTGCCTTTAATTTGTGACATTCAGATCCCCCTTTACTGGTGATCATGGGGATAAAATGTAGACATTAGCAAAGTGCAATATTCTGTTGTGTCGACACATAGACTTATTGATAGTTTCTCAGGGAGACTATACATGACATAACATCCTGCTGGATAGTGTAGAATAGGGTAGTATGGACACAAACACAACATTTCACTTGGTTGTGTTATGGAACAACAAGGCCATGGTGGCTCTCGCAACATGCTTGAATGTTACTATGGTCCTTACAAGTTTGGTGTATGTGTACAGGCGTCAGACTTAGCCTTTGATCTCCACTCGCTGTTTTAACCCTGCCCGTGTGAATTAAGATTGAGTCAACAGCTTTCCTTGGCATGCCAAGGAAAGCTGTTGACCTGGGGCATAAGATCTTGAAAAGTTTCATCTGCAACTCTGAGTCCAATTGTTTTTCATCTCTGTTGAAATTAGTTGAAAACACTGAAGCAGACGGCATTTGACCACCAGCTGGTTTTGGAAGGATTAAAGGGGAAAGGGTTAAAGTTCCAAATTGCTGAAGGGTGTTAAGGAGGAATACCCTTACTCAGGCACATGTAATAATTTTGTCAAGAAAAAGGTGTGGAAAATAAGAAAAAATAGCAACAATGGCTGGTACTATGTTTTGAAAACAAAGTGGCTTCCCGTATGTAATTGCAGTTAATAAAAGTGCCAATTATATTAATACAGACCTTTTTACTGCTTTCTTGTTGTTTTTTGCATGTAATATTCTTGCCTACAAAGGTAGGCCTTATTTCTTTAGGAGAAACTCACCAGTGCTAAACAACGTCAAAGTAAATCTCTCAAACAGGCACAAAATATTTGTGATTATTTGCATTGCAAACATCCTACAAGAAGACCACATATTTACATTTAATGGACTACAGTAGTACCTTTCTTGAGAGACCGCTCTAATGAGAGACCGCATATCTTTTTAAGACTGCTCTCTCAGAACACTGCACAATCTTTTCCATGTTGTTGTACCTCTAATGAAAGACCACCTGTTTTGAGAGACCGCAGTTTGACCCGCCTTAGGGGCGGCCTCTCGAAAGAGATACCACTGTATTTAGAAATACAATAACTGAAGACTGAATTAAATATTTATCAAATTTGTTCTCCAAAAGCATTTGTCACCTTTACACAGTGCTTAAATAAATCTGTTTGAAATTTAATAAGAATTAATGATTTTTTACATTCAGACAACTCAAACCTTAATATATCAAACTAATTATATGCCTACACTTCAATGATTGATAAGCCTGGAGTAATCCTTTTTCAAATTGAAATAGGTCAGGAACATGATTCCAGATGAATAGAAGTAAAAAAAAACCATCCTGATATGGTCATAATATAGGCCAGTCCATTATAAATTATAAAAAGTTTCTCAGAGGCATTACTTTAGAAGACATTGATAACATAAAAGATAATGATTGCCACACTAAGAATACATTTTTACAATTTGTTTACCCTCATCACAAGCATGTGTTCACAGAGGATCTAAATATTATACAAAATACATCGATCGCTGAAAAAAATGAAAAAAGGAACACAAGTTTGTGTATGTTCAAAACTTAACAATGCCATGAGTCGTATTTTTGTCAAATGTGCCTTCATTTCAAGACCACCAGCAGCATAAAACCGCATTTTACTGGCAGTAGGGATCATCAGTCTTATTTAAAGGTACCACTGTTTTTGTACTAGGGCAACAACTTTTCAAATGCAGGTAACAACATTATATTCAGGGTTTTGTCTCATTTTGATATGAATACTGGGGAGTATGAAATGTTCGTATGTGAATCTGAATGGAGTGTTTGCATCTGTCATATTCCTTGACTTGGTTAAAATGTCACTTACTAGCAGGTATCAGTGATTCTCATGAATAGTGAAATACTGTATTACAGTCATTGATGTTCTACAAAATGCCTACCAATACTTCTCATGAATATCTTCTTCCTAGAATGTAGGAAAAAGCCAAGCTATTCAAGTCTCCAATCCATTTTTCTGCATTTTTGCCCAGAAATGTGAGGGGAGAGTAGTATTGCAGCAGACCTCAGAGTTTCTTGGTAAAAATGCTGAGGAGCGCCGAGAGAAAACAGACAAACTTGACTTCCTCTGCGTTTCTCAGCAAAATTGCCAAGAGATGGCAAGAAAGGGATTGTGGTACAAATTTCCTCAGCATTTCTCTGCAAAAAGCGTGGAGGATGGCCCTCTCTCGGTATTTTGGCTCTCCAAGTGTACACCGCAACCATCATTTTGAGTAATCCGCCTTCAAAGGGCAGGGTATGCCTTTGAACAGGGACAAGCAGTCCTAGAGTTAGTTTTGGAGTGGCCCAACATGATTACAGTTTTTTAAGTGATCTAGAGTTGTTAATGTGTTTGTTTACATTGCAAACTGTGTAAAGTTGGCACAGTACGGATGACGTGTAAATGTGACATCAATAGTGAATTTGACTGATATGTGTCCTCGGCCCATTGTTCAAAACCCAACTTGTAAAGATGTAGTTTTATGGCATGAAGTCAATGGGGCAGACTTCCCTTTGTCCAGTGGCTCTGACCTTGGTAACCAATGTGGGTGAGCAGCTCAACAAGTGTCAACCTACATGTTGGAGGAAAGTTTACATCTTTTTTTTTTTTTTACATCTATGTTCAATTTATGCTTGTTTTTTTAAATAACCCTTTTCTGGCCCAAAAATCGAAACTGCTGTATAATTTTACATTGAGCCTAAAGCCTAACATATGTTACCCTAGTATGAATATTCAGATATTTAGTGAAACCTCATTATAACGACACTTAGATATCAGACATATTCAACATAATGACACAAATTTTCATGGGAACAGCTTAATTTTCTTTGTTATTTGACTCAGTTATCTGACACAATTTTTTAGGGAACAGACAGTCTCATGATAACAAGTTTTCACTGTAATAAGTTTGTGTCAAGTTACCCAATCGCTCACATAGAGGTCTCCAACATACTTTGCTGGCAGAGTCCTCCCTGCATTGGATGCTATCACCAAATGTTTTCCTCACGCCACTTTTCACTTTTTTCACCTTGGGCATTATACCAGGCAGGGAAGTAGGCCATGTACTGAGTTGTGACCTGCTGCATTGAGGAGGAAAAACTGAGTTGCCAACTTTGAAATTTCGTACTCAGAGTGTGACTGTCAGTCAGAATAATTCCAGGTCTAATCTTAGTAATTAGTATTAATACTATTGTCATTTTTTTAGCTCAGCTGACTTGTCACTAGCTGAGCTTATCTTGTCGTCCTTTGTCCAGCGTCCGGCGTCAACAATCAACTTCTTCTCCAAAACCATCAACCAGATTCCCTTGAAACTTGGTTGGAATATACCTTAGGTGGATCTATACCAAGTTTGCTAAATTGGTCACGTTCTGGTGATTTTTTTATTTTTTATGATTTTTTGTTCTTTTTTGGGGCAAATCTTAAAAAATCTTCTTCTCTGAAACCACTCATCTGATTGCTTTGATATCACACAGGAACACTCCTAAGGACTCCTGGTTCTGAATTTATTCACCCTTTGGTGCTGCAATTTTTTCCTAATTTTAATGACTTTTTTTGTGTCTATTGGTTATTTTTGACTTCTTCTACAACACTGTCACTCAGATTAAACTGAAACTTGATGGATATGTTCCTTGTGGAGGTCAAACAAAGTTGTTCACTAGGAGGCAATGCTGCAGATTCCTGATTTTTAACGATTTTTTCAATTCGGGTACTTCTCGGTAAATACACCTTTGCTATTGATTACTATGCAAGTCAGTGGGCATTCTAATGCTAATTAATTTTACTTCTGCGAAACCGTCAAACAAATTAACTTCAAACTTGGTGGCAATGTACCTTGGGTGGGTCTCTACCAGATTTGTTCAAATGGTCATGCTCCATTGATTTTTTTATTTGTTTATGATTTTTTTTTACTTTTTGGGGGCAAATCTCAAAAAATCTTCTCTGAAACCGCTCAGCCGATTGCTTTGATATCACACAGGAATACTCCAAGGGACTAGTAGCTCTGAATTTGTTCAGCAGGTGGCACTGCAATTTTTTTTCTGATTTTTTTGTTTATTGCTATTTTTGACTTCCAGAGCCTTCACTCAGATTAAATGAAACTTTGTGGATATGTTCCTTGTGGAAGTGTCAAACAAAGGTGTTCACTAGGAGACAATGCTGCAGATTCCTGATTTTAAATGATTTTTTTTCAATTCGGGTACTTGTCGGTAAATGAACGTTTCCTATTGATTACTGTGTAAGTCAATGGGCATTCTAATACTAATTCACGTTTTTGACTTCTGCAAAACAGTCAGTCAGATTGACTTCAAACTTGGTGGCAATGTACCTTGGGTAGATCTCTAGCAGATTGTTGAATAGATCACGCTCCATTGATTTTTGGACTTTTCGTGAATTTTGGGGGGTAAATCTTAAAAAAATCTTCTCTGAAAATGCTCATACAATTGCTTTGATATCACACAGGAACACTCCAAGGGACTATCAGTTCTGAATTTGTTCACCAGGTGGCTCTGCGAGTTTGTTGGTTTTTTGTGTGTGTGTGTGTTATTGCTATTTTCAACTTCTCTCCAGAACCTTGACTCAGATTAAACTGAAACTTGGTGAATATATTCTTTGTGGAAGGGTCAGACCGGAAGGTTCACTAGGAGGCAATGCTGCGCATTCCTCATTTTACACAATTTTTTCAGTTCGGGTACTTACTGCTAAATGCACCTTTCCTTCTGATTACTATGCAAGTCATTTGGCATTCTAATGGTCATTCACATTTTTCACTTATGCAAAACCATCAATCAGATTGACTTCAAGCTTGGTGGCAGTGTAACTTGGATGGGTGTCTAGCAGATTTGTTCATATGGACACACTCCATTGATTTTTTAGATTTTTTATGAATTTATTTGTTCTTTTTGGGCCAAATCTTAAAAAATTGCAAAAATAGATGTACGTGTTTGCTGAGCACAGGACGGTTTTATTATTTTGCTTCTTCAACCACTGCATGCATTAGTTGCATGACTATAGAACTCAACCAAATTTGCAAACAAGAAGATATTAATCCATGATTGACATATTGTTGTTACTGGTGTCCAAACTGGATTGCAAAAGCCACAGCCCACAAAAGACTATTAAGTACCTAACAATGTTGTGCCGCTGCTTTAAGTATTTTCTAAACAATGCAAAGAAACCACTAATCAAGGTACACCTTTATGTCTGTAGTGTCCAAACAAGCCACACCACAGATCTGATGATTTTATTGCCCTGATTTCACTGCTCTGCCACCATTTGATTGTGTTGTGTTTCATTTATGATCTCTTAAACAATAAAGAATATCTTAAGCCAATTAGCAGACAGTGGAGATTTTTCAGTCATTGTCTGACTTCAAATGAACATGACGACTTCTTCCTTCAGTATGATAATATCTGTTTAACATTGATGGACCTGACTGTGTGGCAGTCCTTATATGTGGTTTTGCATAACATCCTGTACCTTTTATGGTATTTTATTTCGTTTTATGTTTTTCTTGATCATCAAACTCATGTTGTTTTAGTTACTTATTTGTAAGGTTGCTCACATTCAGAACCATGCTTTCAAATTTATGCTGTTCATAAATATGATAACCACCACTGTAACATGTCTGGGTGTCACAGGCTTGTATGACCATTACCATGATTGTGCACTAATGGGCTACTTTGCATGTTGCTAACCTGTGGCTCGTGACCCCTTTGATTGGCAGCAGGTTGTGTCTCATGACAGCTCCCGTCTGTCAAGAAACAAAAAGGTCCATATGTTGGTAAAGGTGGACATATGTTTTCTCTTTTTTTTTTTTTGTGCTTTGTTACTGAGTTGTGGCTTTCAAATTTTGCCCAAGTGTAGACAACATATAAATCTTATCAAAATTAAAAAAAAAAACAAACAAACAAACAAACAAAAAAATGCCTGAAAAATAGCCAAAATGGGTTGGACTTTACCTTAAAAGATCTCCAACAAAGATTTGTAATATATCTGTGAAAGGCTCATCAATACCAAATCTGTTTTAGATTCTTAGATTATGTAAAAAAAAAGAAATTATTATTTATCAAGATTCATGGCAGATGCATCAAATTGTACCACTACAGATCTAGAGTTATTGATTGAGGTAATGTTATGTTTAACTGCCAACAGAGACCAATAAGTACTGTAATACTACATACAAACACAATCAAATTATTTGTTTTTGGATTATTAATAATTCAATTTGGAATTTGCTCCGAAATTCTACATATAAATTCTCAAAGTAAAGTATTAACTGTTTTGATTTTTGTACTTTATATACAAATTTGTCCATAAAAATGCAAAGGAAGCACTTGTAAATTAATCATTAAAATGTTGAATCTTAATAGTAATAAATATATTAATATAAACACATGTACGAAAACTGCTTCTTGGTTTGAGAAATACTAAATGAAAAGCAAGGTTAAATCATATACCACTGAAAATTTATTTAAGTTGAACACTATTCATTTTCTTCTAGATAATACACTTATTCAATTTGGGCCATTAATATTTCAACAAATCAAAAGTATCCCCATTGACAGTAATTGCTCACCTCTGCTGGTTGATTTATGTTTTTCTTGACTTGAGTATGAATTCATGCAGAAATTAATACAAGAAACATTTTCTTTTAGAAAACATTTGTCATTTGATGCTAAATAAATTGATGATGATACTTGCATAAATATTAAAAAAAATTAAAGTGCTCAACAGATTCATCCTGCTGATGACTTTTGGAGAATATTAATACTGTAGATAATAAAAGAAGTGTTTCTTGTTTTATATATTCATGCTTCTAATGTTAGATTTGTTCTTGAAATATATTACAAAATTGATGATTTTAAGCTTGAAGCAGTTAATTATCCTTTCCTTGAAGGTGATATATCTGAACCCATTGGTTATGGTACCTCTTTGTTCCAAGTTTTATATTTTGGTCACATTTATGTTAAGTTTGCTGATACAGTGGTACCTGTCTTGAGAGACCCCTCCAGTGAGAGACCGCATATCTTTTTAAGACCGCTCTCTCAGAACACTGTGCTATCTTTTCCATGTTATTACACCTCTAATGAAAGACCACCTGTTTTGAGAGACCACATTTTCAACTGCCCTAGGGGTGGTCTCCCAAAAATTTAGGCATGTGCTGTCTGCCCTCTTGACTCCCGAATTGCCCCGCAAAAATCTCATGAAAATGACCACAAATGTCATTCTAAAAAAATAATATGGTAAATTGTAACAAGTCCGCATTTCACAGTGATATCTTTAAGGTAAATTAAACTGCTATGTGTCTCATGATTTGTTCAGCACTCATGCCATCACTCAAACTTAATCCAAGTACCCTCAAATGCATATTTTGATGTCTGTTTTTGAAGATTTTTCCAGTGGAGCATGCCCCCGCACCCCCCTAAGAGGGCTTCGCAGCTTACACTGCTCGGCATTTCTTAGTCTCCCTCAAATATACCTGCATCATGTTGGTAACATGTACATGTACTGTTGCTGTTATATTACCAATACAACTGCCCATAAGCACACCAATAAAACATCAGTAGAATGCCCAAACATGTATATTGAACTGACAAAAAATACAATAAATAATGACTGGTAATGGCATAACATTGATATCAAAAGATAAGGAAGTTCACTGACTTTTTGTTGTTTTGTTTGTGTTTTTTGTTTTGTTTTGTTTTTTGTTTTGTTTTTGTTTTGTTTTTGTTTTTAATGTAATGTGAGGGCTTTTCTTTAAGAATTGGGGATGAGGGTGGGGTGGGGTGGGAAGTCCCTAGGTGGGCAACAGTCAAGTGCATATCACAACCTGTAGTAAGTTTAGGATGAGTAATTGACTGCTTGCCTTCACAAGTGTAAAATAGAAAAGCTGACAGCAGCTCAAATTTGTGTCCCAAATCCCACTTCATTCTGCAAGACAATCTGCTTCTAATAAGAACCTTTATGAAGTAAACATTCTGAAGGTGAACTCTCGGGGCCTGCCTGCTCTGATCAGGGTTATGCCTGTCGCTTGCTCACGATGCAGGCCTGTCAGTGTGTTTGTATTGGAAAGCTATCAAATGTCCATTCATCATTTACCTCTCAGCCTAGAAAATAATGAGCCACCACAATTAGGGGACAGAAAAAAAGATAGTAATTATTGTGGGTATTTGCTGCAATTAGGTGTATAATTCCTAGTTTACCAGAGCAAATCACAATTATTATGGCATTTACCTACACAGATGAACATGCTGACAAAATGTGATTAGATTATATACAAATTCTGCAAGGAACTAATTAAAATACAATTTCTGTTATCATGTGAAATTGAAATTTGAAGGCAGATAGCTCTTTATAGTTTAGCACACATAATTTGATCTTCAGATGTTGGTATTTATACATGTTTGATTCTTTTCACAGTTTCACATTAATGAGCCAAACTGCTATTGCTTGTCATACCAGCATGACAGTATGCCTATCAATGGGCGTATTCTGTTTAAACAACACCCATTCCTGGTGAAAAAGGACTTCAAATATTTGGGTAACTATCCTGGGGTTTTTAATCACAGGAAGTGATAAATGTATCATTGTGTTATTTGGTATAAATTTGAAATGATGTTATGTCATGAATTTTCACCATCCTGCACGCCAATTTTAAGGATACTGAATTTGAGCGATGGATATATGTTCCAAGTTGGGATTCCTCCTTGTTCCAGCTTAGTAGTGTTCTAAAGCTAAAGTAGGGTGGGATGGGGGTGGGAGGTGCCGATGTGCTAAAGTTGTATAAGATATATATATTATGTTAGTGTCTATGACCTACCGTTCTGCAACGATCATCTACTTACGAGAAAACATGTTTTTGCCATCATCTGAAAAGTTATCAAATGATTTGCATGCTGTTAAATGCTCAATGTATAACCTTGCACACCTTTTTTACTTAATGCTAACTGTGAGAAAAGTTTCATGGATAAGGTCATTTGGCAGTTTCAAAAAAACATGTCTTTACAGACATTTTCTATTATCAGTGACTGTTGCAACAAAGAGACATATTAGCTTAACCCTTCCCCCCTTTAATTTGAGACTTACTCAACAGCTTTCCTTTAACTTATTCCATACTATGGTCACAGGCCTTGGTCAGTGGTTGTGGCACTACCTGGCAAGTCATGCTACAGCTGCCAGAAGGGCAGCCGCAGCATGACTTGCCAGGCAGTGCCAGAACCACTGACTTAAGACTATAGCCATGTTGGTACTTGAATCAAAGCTCTTTTCATGAAGAATTTAAACATGCAATTGTCATGTTAAATGTAGGTAAATATATGGAAAAATCAGGGACTGGTATATAAACTCATACCAGAAAAGAGCTCTGTTGATGTGGGACATGTAGCCTTGATACGTCTCCTCTAAAAACCTTATTCAAATTGGTTTTCATTCCTGTCATGTTAAATGTGGAAAATATCAAGCAGATGACATTTGACCACCTAGTTCTGGTCTGTATAAGGGGAAGGGGTCAATGTGCAGTCAAGGTTGTTGCCAAAAGGAGAGTGTGGGTAATGAGGGCTTTTTCTTCCCAATGACTTGCAATTGTGGACATTTACTTTTTGAATTAAAGTTTTAATGTTTCTTCAGCGTGAAAAGATGGAGTACATGTATTTCTATGCAATCAGAGATATCCAATTTTGAAATAAGTAATTTTATACTTTTTCAGAATAAAAAGATGGGCTAGTTCCGGAAATACTTTTTGTTTTGTTTTTCAGAATGAAAAGGTGGACTAGTTCTGGTAATACCCCCGAAATGTGGGGGTATTACCATAAATTGTAAAAGAGTAAGTGTGCTTCCTGAATTTCATGAAGTCTTGAAACCTATAAGCTACATGCTTTTCTTAAATAAAAAAAGAAATGGGGGAATCAAAATGCTACATTTTGCCTGTGATGGAGGGAAAAATGCTACATTATTGTAGGAAGAATGTTTTTGGCATACACAGTGAAAAAAAATCACTTAGAAATATTCTACTTGGGAAGTCCAGTTTTAAAGAGACCTTGCCCCCCCCCCTCAGCAGGATACCCTTAGAATGAGAAATGTTGGGATTATGTGGCTTTGCCATATTTCTGTTAGGATCATGCTGGTTTTTGCAGGCTATTTTTTTTATTTTCCTACGTTGGGTTTTTGCTGGGTATGCTGGATTTTGCTGGGTAAACATGTTGAGTTTTTTTCTGGATAGGCCTATTGTATTGAGGATCATGTTGGGATCACGCTGATTTTTGCTCGGTAAAGAAAACAAACTTTTGTCTATGTCAGCTTTTGGTTGGGTAAACAGCTGGTTGTTTGCTGGATCGAGAGGATCATGTTGGGATCATGCTGGCTTTTGCTGCTTAAATAGTTTTTTTGTTTTTGTTTATGCTGGGCATAGAGACAACAGTCTCTCATTTTACAGGAAAATGATGGGATCACAACAGTAAAACAAAGTTAATGCTGAAAAACGTCAGGCATCTAACCCATAATGCTCTGCAATCCTTCCCATCGTGCTTTAAATTTTGAATTTTAAAGCAGCAGTATTACAACAAGTGAATGTGTGATTTTAGGTCTGTTGAAATCATTCAGAGTAATGTACATACGTGGCACATGTTCAGGAAAAGCCATACCAAGCAGTTTGTTGGCAGTCATACAAGTAAGTTTGTTTGGCATATTATTGTGTACACATACATTCTCATTTATTGGCAATTGTATATTTTCGTTTTTGCATACTTCAAGGCAAACAGGGGATAGAGGAAATGCAGGTTGGCATGAATGGGAACTATTTTTCAGAGTGTTTGCCGTGTTGATGCCCAGTGGAATCCAGCAAGATCCCGAAATTCACAGTCTCATATATCGAGCCCAGAACATTCCAGTTAGATGCTGACATACACAGTTTGCTGGGTCAATCCCTGGCAGATTCCAGCAAGATCCTGACATACAGGAGTCTGCTTGGTTGAGGCCCTGTGAGATTCTAGCAAGATCCCAACATGCACAGTCTAAAGGGTCAGAGCCCAGCGGATTCCAGCTGGATCCCAACATGTTGGGATTTGGCTTACTCTTGACATAATCCAGATATTAGTATTTGTCAAAGTCAGCAAAAACCTGGCAAAATCCAGCAAAACCCAGCTTTTTTTTTTACCCAGCAACATCCCGACATATGGTGCCCACAATTACCCAGCAAACTCGGCAAAAACCAGCAAGATCTTGACATTTTGGTTGCGTAAAGGGTGATCACGTGCATGATTGATTTCATAGTTATGGTGTGTCTTTGTTGCTAAGTTATGTCAAGATACCTATTTTGATGTACATCACATGGTTGAACATGCAGGTGGGAAGCTATGGAAAATAACCTGCAACATCCATGCAGATTTTTCCAAATGTCCCTGCTGCACGTCACACAATACACATATATGACGTGATGATGGAAAGTTAAGCATGCCTTTAAATACTGCCCCACAGCCGTTAACTTTTTAGTTCCTGACGAACACATCAGTATTGAACCGGTCGAACTAGAACCTCTCCATTGCGGCCACCAGCCCTTGTCATTAGCTCATCTATATCTACATAGTTAAAAATATATATCATCACCATGTGATATATTCCCATTCACTGTCTATGATTGCAAGATGAACCACTTGCTTGCTGTCCTACGTTTCACATAATACACTGAGGTTGTGGTGTGTGATCCTGCAGGCCAGAATCAACAGCTGGATTTTGATAGTGGAGCATTGATAAGAGTTGTCATTTCTAAACCTTGACCAGCAGAGAAAAATCTGGTAAAATCGTCCTCACTTTGAAAAGAGGAGAGTTAATTGATATTCAGAATTCACATTATGAAATGAAGGTGGTGAAGAAAGAGTCATTTCTGCATTGCCCATACAGTGGGGTCCCTCTTATGAGGTGACAACAAATACAGTCGTCCCCCTCTTAAGAGGCCATGTACTTCTCAATGCAGTAAGGGGGGCTTTGCATTATATCCCCCCCCCCCCATGAGAGATCGCCCCACTTTTAAGGCCAGATTTCTGGTGCATTTGGGGTGGCCTGGTAAGAGGGGGACTACTCACTGTACAGCCCCAATATGGCCTGTTAAAAGGGGTGGTCACTGTAGAGGAGGACAACATAATAGGAATGTCACAGTCTCTTCATATAGGAATGGTGGCCTCTGGTGAGAGGGCCTGACAAGAGGAGGGGCACCACTGTATATGCCAGCCACTGTAAGAGCCAGTACTCCAGGGTCCCTTTACATGTGTACTTGTACATGTGTACATTTACATGTGTACATGCACACACATACTTTCTTTAAGTATGTCTGATAAACTTCTCGGACAGTCTTTGAGGAGGTGCTTTTGTGTAATTTGCAAACATCAAGTCAAGTACATGTAAGTGTGAAGACTTTGTTGGTAGCTGTGACCAAGCTTGATAATTAACCTAGAATCCATTCTCTCTGACACACTGCACCTGCCCACTATTCCTTAACACAATTACAAATACAAGGGTCCTCCTGGGCTGTGGTTGTAGCAGGCTCCGTGTCGTTAAGGTGATGAATTCCAAGCTTGAAGAATTGATTTTGGTCTGAAGTTTCATGGTAATAGCATTTCATCAGCTACAACCAGGCTTTGAGGGGCTCCGGTAAATTCAACAATTACTTTTCTGTGGAAATTTGGAGTGAAGGTTAGTGTTGATGTACCATGTGGCTTATTGCGTCTGGTACTTCCAGCAAGACGAGTCTGTAAGTCTGGCCAAACCTAAAAAGAAATTCTGCTAATTTATTACAGTGGTACCTGTCTTGAGAGACCTCTCTAGTTAGACCTTCTGTCTTGAAAGACTGCACTTTTTGGGAGACTTTGTTCAGTACTATTCATCTTGTTTTTACCTGCTATAAAAGACCACCTGCCTCAACCCTCTCCTCCTTGAATTGAGACTGAGTCAACAGCTTTCCTGGGCATGAGTTGGGCACTAAGTGGCCAACCCATGCCAAGGAAAGCTGTTGACTCAGTCTTTTGATCTTGATAAGTCTCATCTACAATTCACCGTCAAATTGTTTTTCACTGCTGTTGAAATTAGTTGAAAACACTGAAGCAGACAACATTTGACCACCAGGCGGTTTAGGCCGGTTTAAGGGGGAAAGGACTAAGAGACCACAGATTAGTTATCCCTTGGGGTAGTCTTTCAAAACAGATTTCACTGTCCAGTGGAATTTGGATGAGACACAACCTATAAGCCAGGTTAAAAAAAGAAAAGTGGTCTCTTAGGACAAGTGGTCTAAGGTGCTCTCTCAATAGGTACAGTGTGGTATCTGAACACTAAAGACCATTCGTCACACTATCAGGATAGATTGCTTAGCATTTCAAGAGTACCATTTCCGAACATATGAGTACATATTACATTTTTATATCCAATTTACCTGCAATGAGAGACTGCTTTTAGCTCATGGAAGGTATATATTATTATCATAGCTATTGCCATTGTATGTTTTGTCATTGTGACTGTCATATGTCCAGACTGATGGTACTATGTTGATAGAAGTAACTTTTTACAATTAAATTGCAGTCTTCGCACGGTCCCATTTGCTTTTTACAATTAATACTATGTGTACTTGTTTGTTATTCTGATCTTTGATTTTTTTTTATTGTATGTGTTTTCACCATGCACTCCTAATGAGAATAAAATGAAATTAAAAAAAATGGTGTTGGTCATTGGCATTATCATTGTAGTATCTTTTTTTTAAAGAACAGCACTTGAAAAATGAAAAAAAAAATACCCCCCTTTTTTGTTTAAATCCGGCCAGAGAGACAGGGAAGCAGGTAAATGTCCCTATGGTGTTATAGACTTGATTGGAATGGAGAGAATGCAGAAGTTTGTGTTCAGGAGGATGTTAGTCTGGAGTGAGTTCAATATTTATCTTACTTCAGGGCTGTCCAAATTAGGACATGGAGGAGTACCACAAATTAATATTTGAGCCTGAATAGACCGTGATTATAGAGTTATTATTGTCAGTCAATGCAGACTTAATCTTCCCAATCAGTGACATATTTTCAATGCTTACTGACAAAATGAACCTTTCTGCCTCCTCTTGTGCACCTGAAATCCTGATCCTGCAGACAATTGACTGTGGTTCTGTACCCCAATTAAATAAGACTCCATTCTGATAAGCCTGCAGGGGAGCAACAAGCACAGGAATGTGGCATCTTTTTAACCCACAAAGCCACCGCTGCTTCATTAAACCAGGCAATTTGACCTTTCCCTACTCATATTGCCCAAAAGTACCCAGATGTAATTTGTCATTTACTTTAATCCTCATGGTTAAATTTCTTGCTGATAGAAAATATTTTGATTGGGAAATATAGGTGACATGTCAACATGCCCGAGGTCAACAGCTTTCCTTGATGTTGATAAGGTGCATTATACACAGCCCTGCACTACGGGAAGCTGTTGACTCCATTTTGTTCCAAGTGGGATAGGGTTAAGCTTATGATGAGCTTGTGACAATAGTGTGAACTTCCTGGTCATAGCCAAATCTGCATAGAGTGGACTAGTGAGGCTTAAAGAGTTCAGGTATAAAGAACTGCACTTCTACTTAATTGCATCTCGGCCAGTGGAATTAATCTGGGGTAAAGGTAATTAAGACAAGCTTGCAGCTACACTGAAACTGGGTTATAATGACACACTCTCTTCCCTGTAAAATGTGTCAGATATCTGAATATGTTGGATAAGTGAGTGAAATCAACACGGAACTTGGAAGTCCTTCAAAACCTGTGTTATTAAATGAAGATTAAATTCAGGATGTACCTGAGTTGTTATTATGAGGTTTCACTGTAATTAAAAGTAGGCAAGTGTCTAATTAAATGTGCTTTCATACCTTTGATGCATCTCTAATACAGTATATCAGTTCGGCTTTAAAGTAGTATGCTTATGGCTGCCTGGTCATTGGAATGTAAAAAGGAGCATGACACAGGAGCTATGATGGCATGGCACCCTGTAACACTCTGGTATGTCATCTGTGATACCACAGCACCCTGTAACACCCTGGTATGTCATCATCTGTGATACCATGCCACCATGTAATACCCTGGCTTGTCACATCTGTGGTGACATGGTGCCATATCACCATATATCCTGGCTTGTCACCATCTGTTGTGACGTGGCACCATGTAATACCCTGGCTTGTCACCATCTGTGGTGATATAGCACCATGTAATACCCTGGCTTGTCACCATCTGTGATGATATGGCACCATGTAATACCCTGGCTTGTCACCATCTGTGGTGATATGGCACCATGTAATACTCTGGCTTGTCACCATCTGTGGTGATATGGCACCATGTAATACCCTGGCGTGTCACCATCTGTGGTGATATGGCACCATGCAATACCCTGGCTTGTCACCATCTGTGGTGACATGGCACCATGTAATGTGCTTGCTTGCCATCATCTACCATGGCTGTCAGCATACCTTTCAACACCGCCTCCATCCTTGTTGTCATTAGTTGACTGAATGAAATAAATTCTGTAACCAAAGTGTGTTATTTTGATACTACAGCTTTGATCTGGTGTTGCTGCTGTGAATTAACACTTTCAGTGCCAAATTTTGGACTTATTCAACAGCTTTTCTCAGCGTGCATTAAGCGCAATGCATGCTGAGAAAAGCTGTTGACCTGGAATATTCTCTCTGGATCTATAGGCATACTGGTACTTGAATGAAAGGTCTTTTTATGAGGAATACAGCAGACCAGTTTGACTTAAGACATGATTGGCACTGAAAGAGTTAAGTGAGTTGATCTATATGGAGCCATGCTGACCAGCTTTCAGGATTTTTTTTCAGCTTTCTCATAGTATCCAGGACATGTGATTTATGCTGAAGATAATTGTTGCACTCATTGTATAATGAAATGACATGTGAACAAGGTAACAGGACAGCAATGGTGGACCATATTACATGTGATATTATGAGAGATCACAGAAACTTTATGTAAATTCAGCTGAAATTCAAGTGGGTTAAATTAACCTTAAATAAACTGGTAACTTTTGATGTCATTCAAATAAATTTTTTCACAATCATTCAAGTTATACACCTAAATTTAACATGAAAATTTTGGTGTTAATTTATACAGTGGTTGTAAGTTTTTGAGTTGTAAATTACAGGGGAAGTTCAGGGACTGCATAAGTCTAGTCCTCCTGACTGCAGTGCCCTCTGGAGGACTGATACGTACAGCAATCCTCTATACTGAATCCTCACATGTTGTCTGTAATATCTGGACTGCATCATTCACAACATTACATTTGTATGACTTGTTTCCACATTTAGTTGCCATCACTTTCAATATTATGTTTTATGACCACGGAATGACTGAGTCACGAACCAGCAACCTTTGGCACCAATCACCTGTAGCTGAAAATGGGAAAAGCATGTACTAACTGGACCAAAATCCCCATTCTGAAAAAAAGAATGGCTCAATTGAGACCAGTATGCATGAGTGGCATAATCATCAGGGCCCAGTTCATTGTAATTAATATGTATCAAGCTTGATTGAATGCTGAATATTTTCTTTCTTTCTTTCTTTCTTTCTTTCTTTCTTTCTTTCTTTCTTTCTTTCTTTCTTTCTTTCTTTCTTTCTTTCTTTCTTTCTTTCTTTCTTTCTTTCTTTCTTTCCTTCGTTCTTTCTTTCTCTCTCTCTCTTCCCCTCAGTTTTTGTCCTTTCATTCATTCTCTTTCTTTCTTTCTCAGTTTTTAGTCTGTGTTCTTCTCTTTTATTCCATCTTTCCTCCTTGTACCTGTCTGTCAGATTCTCACAGCTATATTTTGGTAATGGTTAGCATGTAGGAACTGAAACTTTTGCCTCAAAATGGGAGTGGATCTCAAAGTCTTCCCTACTAATATTTGGTGACCTTGGGGTACTCAATGTGAACTATGGCCATTGCCAAAATGTCTGTTTTTTTTCCAAGTAAATTGATTACTCATGAACAAATCAACACAAGCAGTTATATTGAAAGTCTGACTCGCAGTGTACCTCTGGTACATTTAAAAAAATTTTGTCCATTTGAAATAAAGGTCAGGGTAGTTATTTTGTAAGAAGGGCACTTTATTGAGAAAAAAAATTAGCATGTGTAATCTCAGAAAACATCACAGCAATTACAAATATCATTGCACTACAGATCAAAGAGCTAATTAATACTTGAATTTCTGCAGCTGGTACATGATTTAGTGACCTTGACCTTCTTTTTCTCACCATGATTTATTTACTTTTAAAAACACTATTCTGCTCATAACTGACAAAATTATTAACCCCTTCTTAAGCTGGCCAAAAATGGGTTGTGGTCAAATGCCATATGAGCTTCAGTATTTTCAACTGATTTCAAGCTAATGAAAAACACTTTGACTGAAAATTGTGGATGAGACCTATCAAGATCACATGCCCCAGGTCAACAGCTTTCCTTGGTATGGGTTTGGCAATATGTGTCCCACCCATGCCAAGGAAAGCTGTTGACTCTCTTAATTGAAAGGGGAAAGGGTTTAACCCTTTCCCGCTTGAATTAAGACTGAGTCAACAGCTTTCTTGGGCATGGGTTAGGCACTATATGATGCAGCAGCTTTCCTCACTTCTAGGCACATTGGATTGCAAAGCTTTTGACTAATGGCCTGCATCATTCTTGATGACATTTACCACAGTGCAACAGTTCTTTGACTTTTTAATGGGTAAAAGTTGTGTCATTGTACATGGATGTTAGGACCCTCAGTATTGAAGTCATCGATTCATTCTATGGGTTGAATCAACCACTATCTAAAAATAAAGCTTGTTTGACTGGGCACAGGTCAGGGTAAAAATGTTCAGTCATAAATCCTGTTTTAATGTTAAGATAGGTTCTTTTTTGTTTGAATTTAGTTGGTTATCCTTTTCTCTTTTAATTAAAAAAAATCACAATTAACCCTTCCAGTGCCAAATTTGGGAATGAGTCAACAGCTTATCTCAGTGTGCATTGGGCGCAATGTGTCCAATGCATGCCAAGAAAAGCGGTTGACCTGGGGTATTATCTCTGGAACTATAGGCATACTGGTACTTGAGTAAAAGGTCTTTTTACAAGGAATATTAATCTGGAATCCCAATGATAATTAAGACTAGTTTGACTTCAGTATATCGACCTAAGACATGATTGGCACTGAGAGAGTTAACACACTGTCACATCTTGTTTTTTGGCCTGTTATGTTCCTGTAAAATGGAAGGACTGCTGTTTCTGAACACTGTTTCTTTAAAAGAAATTCCCAATTCCAGTAGCCTGCAACTTTGAGCCCAGGCATGAACAAGTGGCTGGAGTATGACGTGTGTGGGTTGCTTCCTGGACTATCTAGCATGTTTCACTGCTAACAGGAGTGGTAGTGCTGGATGTTATCAGTTCAAATGGCTGGTTTGATCAATCTGGTGAAGTTGTGACTGGAATGCTTTGTGGCCTGGGATGTCTTTGGTTAGACAAGAGGAGAATTCAAAATTTGCAGCAAAGGATCGCCACTGAATGGCTTCCTGGCAGAGATATCTGTCCCTGGGTGGTGGAACCTTTTTCCCTGCCACTTTTGCATGGCTGCTCAGCCTCCTGTGTGGAAAGCAGATTTCGTTGGCAGTATGAGCTACATAAAATTCATAAATGGTGCCACATGAAATAGCAACAAGGAACATTCCAATCTTTAAATCACTGGATTTTGGAAGGCAATTCCAACTGTCAGCATTATTTTGGTCAATAGTGGATGTATTTTACAGATGGCACCACTGGTAACTTAAGCATGGTAACTGGCACTTTCAAAATGGAGCCACCTAGTAGGTAAACAAATCTAGTCTCACTGATTGGCTACTGGTTGTCCCCCCAGAACTGGTGTCACATGTTATTCAGTTATACGTGGAAGTAGTGTCACATGTAATTAACCTCCCTGAACAGTCCCGAAATGTATTAAAACCATCCTGTTGCCAGGTAGGACTATATGGTGGGTTCCAAATTTGAGTCTGTCAGGGTCTGTAATGAAGACAGACCATCAAGTTGATTTTCCTGCCAAACTATGAAACCTGTCCTCAGATGTGCAGACAGACTGCATAGGCTAAAAATTCATTGTATACTAAATGGTCACATTTTGTGAAAGTTAATCCATGTAGAAGTCAAGTTCCAGGCAGTATTAGCACAGGTTAGGCAAATGTTGCTGCACAGGTATTTCTCACAACCTTCTGGTTCATCTGCTAATGATGATGGCTGGCATAACTGAACATTGTGTCTTTGTAGAAATTAATTTCCCTGTGGGTATGCTATGGTCTCAAGGGCTAGCAAGTAGGTGGCTGTACCTGCACATAGCATGATGCATCTAGCTTTTCTGTTGGTTAGAAGCAGTCATCCTGTCTTGAAAGACCACCTGTTAAGGATAGTGTGCTACATGATTTTTTTCTTTGTATCTTCTGTGAGAGACCACAATTTGGTCATCTGTAGGGTGGTGTTTTAAGGCAGGCTTGACTGCACCAATATGCTAGCCTAATGTCATTGTTTTTTAGCCTTCAATTTAACAGAAGTATGCTTTTTCATATAATAAATTATTCGCACTGACAAATATGTTGAATGTTCACAAAAAATTGACAGTTCATTTTTAAATTTCCCCAACTGGCAACCCGGTGCATTTTTTTCATGTAACAGAAAACATACAATTCTTTTTGTCATGCCTTACCATCTTGCTATGGGAGGAGTGAAGTGGTATCATGTAAAACGAGGTTGATTGATTCCTCAAAGGTAAATTATGATGTACTGAAGGGCATTTTCCT
The DNA here is from genome assembly GCA_964020975.1 of Hermodice carunculata. Classification (NCBI taxonomy): domain Eukaryota; kingdom Metazoa; phylum Annelida; class Polychaeta; order Eunicida; family Amphinomidae; genus Hermodice; species Hermodice carunculata. Next base: position 81,201,659 of record OZ026622.1, on the reverse strand, counting down.
GAATTGCTTAACTCATTCCATACTAGTCCCTGATTTTTCCGTATATGTGCCTAGATTTAAGAGGACAATTGCAAATTTAAATTTTTCACGAAAAGAGCTTTCATTCAAGTACCAACATGCCTATAGTCTTAAGTCAGTGGTTCTGGCACTGCCTGGCAAGTCATGCTCCAGCTGCCGCAAGGGCAGGTGCAGCATGACTTGCCAGGCAGTGCCAGAACCACTGACCAAGGCCAGTCACCATAGTATGAAATGAGTTAATTCTTGTGGCAATCCAGGCACAGTTTAACTCATTCCATACTATGGTGACAGGTCTTGGTCAGTGGTTCTGGCACTGCCTGGCAAGTTATGCTGCACCTGCATTTGTGGCAGCTGCAGCATGACTTGCCAGGGAGTCCCAGAACCACTGACTTAAGACTATAGGCATGTTGGTACTTGAATGAAAGCTCTTTTCATGAAGAATATAAATATGCAATTGCCGTCTTAAATGTAGGTAAATATACTGAAAAATCAGGGACTGGTATGGAATGAGTTAATATTTTCACAAAAAATCTGAAGCCTGTAGAAATTTAATTTCTGTCTTTGGCACTGACATTGATGCATACATGTATTTTTTGACATTTTTTTTACTTCAGGAAGATGAAGTAATTTCTGGCAGGCATAATTTCATTAACATGTTTGGTATCAAATACTGAAGACAGATTCTCTCTGGCTCAAGGGACTGCTGCATCACATTTTGTAATTGCATGCTGCAAATAAAACACTACTTTCCAAGTTATAATTTCCCATTATCTTCGAATGGAATTGCTGGTAGATCCAGATGATATTATGCTAATTTGGTTCCATAGGAATATAATGCAGCTTGAATTTGCAAATTTCTTTATTTTATCTGGACATATTTTGCATAATGATTGATATTTTGATAACAAAATTGGTTGCATTAATCTTTACAGAAGTTGTTCCGTAGAGGTCTGTGTATGTTTGAGTTGAGGTATTACAGCTTAAGTGCGCAATCTTCAGGAATTGATCAGAATTAATTATACATAATTTATCTTTATGGCTGATACTTAAGCCTGCACACAGATTTTAATTTTTGATTTAATTGGTTATGTGCAAAATATGTAATGAGTGTTTGAATTTCAAGTTAAAGGAAAAATTCCTCTGGGTATCTTAATTGAGAAATGTGCTGCGAATTTTAATCAAATAGGTGCAAGATTTCTGATTTTTTTACCACAGGAGGATGCATGGGCTTTGTATATATTTTCTTTCTGTCCTTTTTTTTTTCTTCTTTTTTCTTTGTTTCTTTTTGACAAGGGAGAAGTACATTAGCTTTGTCACTTAAAGTAGACTGTACCTTTGTAGATTTGGCCTGGAGGAATATGACGTGAATGGTTTATGTTCATACAGCAGTGCCCACATTTAAACTAAAGCATTAACGTTTACATATTACCATTTTTCTTACACATTGCATTATTATTTCTAGTTTTGGTCTTTTCTACTCGGAGCATGATTAGGGAACGTTTTTGGTGCTTCCTGTTCCCACATTGATCTGATGATGTGTACTTTATAGCTTGATAACAATTAGAAAAATAACCTGCAGGTTAAATCTCTCCTGCTTAACATAAGACTGCATCAACAGCTTTCCTTGGTGCTGGTTGTGCAGATTATACACACGGAAAGCTGTTGACCCAAAGTTTGTGTTCGTGATAGGTTATATCGTTATTTGTACGTGTGGAATGATGGAGACATTGTTTCAGGGCCCATTTCTTTAGTCTGACCTGCTTCTCCTTCTCCCCATCCTTACATCAACTTTAGATCGTTTTTGGTGCATTAACCCTTCTAATTTGATAAAACTTGGTGGGATAAAGATGATAAAACCAAAGCTGGAATTGCACCGGGGGGTGGGTGGGTGGGGGTGGGGGGGCTTGTACCAGTTCTCAATGCACAGGTCATTGATTTGTTTTCATTGTTCTATATTGTTTGCATGTTTGTTGCAAAGTATTTATCTTAACTCATTCCATACTATGGCCACAGGCATAAGTCAGTGGTTCTGGCACTACCTGGCAAGTCATGCTGCAGCTGCCCTTGTGACAGCTGCAGCATGACATGCCAGGCAATGCCAGAACCACTGACTTAAGACTATATGCAAGTTGGTACTTGAACAAAAGCTCTTTTCATGAAGAATTTAAATATGCAATTGTCATCTAAAATCTAGGTAAATATATGGAAAAATCAGGGACTGGTATGGAATAAGTTAGGATAAAAAAAACAGAAAGAAAAATATATAATACATGTATCTGTGGAAATTTTATTTTTATCACCCATCTTTTTGATTGCTGATGCTAATTTGTTATTTATTTTTTTATTTGTATTTTTCTTAGTTTGACATGTCTTCTAAACAGTTTGGGTCCTGAGTCAAACTTTATAAAACTTGATGGGAATGTGTTAGTGTAGCTTAGTGGTAAGACCGAGATTGGGATTGCGTTTGGGGAAGTTATCTTCCTGGTGAAAGCGATTCTGTAAATGCCTAGATCAAGGAGATCTAATCCATTGACCCTTTCATAGCATACATTTATACTGTGAATTACCCCATTTTTTAAAAAACAAAGATTCCAAAGGGTTTGATGGGAGAGAACTTGTCATCCTGATAACCTTGTACAGTTGTGTTACAGTTTAAAGTGCACTCTTTCTAACCACAAGTTTAGCAAATGATTTACGTATATACACATGAAATCCCATCACTTACTCTGTGCTGTGTTGTGTACAATCTTACCTTGGGCATAGGAATGTCAGTACCTGTTGCAGTGTTATTGCATTTGATCCATTAGAAAATTAATGTTTTTTATTGTGTTAGTTTAGCCATAGGAGTGTCAGTTTCTGTTACTGTACATGTGTTACTTTGGCCATAGGAATGTCAATGTCTTGCCATGTTACATTGGCCATAGGAATGTCAATGTCTGTTGCAATGTTACATTGGCCATAGGAATGTCAGTGTCTGTTACTGTACATGTGTTTTGGCCATAGAAATGTCAGTCTCAGTTACTGTGTTACTGTGTTACATCGGCCATAGGAATGTCAATGTAACTGTTACATTGACCATAAGATTGTTAGTGTCTGTTACTGTGTTACATTGGTCATATGAAAGTCAGTGTATCTTATTATGTTGCATTGGTTATAGGAATGTGTGTGTTACTGTGTTACATTGGCCCTTGGTTTATTATATATGTCCCAGCATTACTTTGGCCATAGGAATGTTAATGTCTGTTGCTGAGCATTGACCCCTAAAAGTTCTGTAAGTGGAGAACTTTGGTTTATTTATTTATTTATTTATTGTATTTGTTTATTTATTCATTCATTTTTTTGCACAGGAATAAATCTAAATAATTAGTTCCAATAATGTAAACCACAATATGAATGCATGAATTCCATGTTGGTTCATGGAAGCAATCTGACCAACCAAATTACACCTTTTTTAGCATTTGCATCGAGAAAAAAATTCTCCAAGGTATAATCTACTGTGCTCCATGTTTTTTCATTAATCTTGCTTGGCCTGGTAGTGTCAATTTTCACGTCTTGAATAACAAGACTGGCACATTTTGTCACTCCCATCTGGCTAAATTGGCTGTTGAGTAGTACAAAGGTAGACTTGGGAGGGACAAGGGTAAATAGAATGGGAAGTTTAAATGTGTGGCTAAGTAGGTTTAGCATAGTCAACAGGAAGCCTGGAGAGTTACGCTGCATCAATGTTGATCCCAGTCAGGAGTTGACCCAGAGCTGCAGTCTCAAATTTCCTTGACTAAGTACAACAGGACGTCCTCTGCCATCATGACTTCCGGAGTAAAGTGAACTGTAAACTCTCGTAGAAGGCCACCGCAGGAAAGAGAGGTCAGGCATTGCAACACGGGGAAGCCATAGTGAGGCTGGTTATGAAAGAATCTGTGACAAAGTAAGATTGAATTGAAGGTCGGGTACTCAGTCATTACAGGTGGCACTAATGATGGAACTTCACGCAATGTCCAGCACGATTTACTGACCGGAAGAAAGTCCGCCTAACCTGACATCCAGGTCAGCTTGTTGTGTCTCTTACAATATAAAGGCGACAATAACCCTTTGACTGCTCACAGGAACTTTCTGTCTGTATCAATTTTCTGCTGCTGTGAAATCAACACAAAATGCAGTTTCGGGGTGAAAAAAGCATAGTCAATCAATTGCTGATATTCTACATCAGGACAATATTTTACCACATCAAACATGGTTACTACCCTGGTCAAATAATGTTGTGACTGCATGTAGCAGATCCATACATGTAGCACTGTAGCCATTATAAGATATCTATGTAGCTAATTGAACATGCAGATGATAGGAGCTGTTATATAGTGGCTCTACTGCTGCACATTTTAAAAGCCTGTGGGATGGCATTGGCGCTGCTATATGGAAGCTGTGTAGTAGTTGCCCCTGGGGAGGAGGGTACTCCCCATTGCTATGCAGGTAGCCACCATGGGAAAGCAGGGCCAGAATTTCGACGAGAATCCAAGAATCCATTCTCATAAAGATTTTCCTAAACTTGTCTTTCTATAAAAGGAAAACTAATTGACAAAAATTCAAATAGATTCTCGCAAAATTTTGCGAAACTCTGGCCCTGGGAAAGTCCCTTTGTTGTCAACACAAGCACTCACAAAGACCCATTTTTTAAGAATTATTCTCTGTCAAAAATCCCCACCCCTTTTTTGCCACTTGCAGGGTGATTTTTTTCCAAAATTTATATAATAAAAAAAATCCAATGCATGGGCCAGCCCCTGGGAACTAGCTGCTGTCCGTGTTGTTTCCAGGTTTACTGGTATATAAATAGATTGCAGCTTCTCAGTAAAACTCTGTGTCACTGGTGCTTCCAAATGGGAGCTCGCAAAGACCCCACTTTTCCTTTCTTCATTCAGCTCTTGTTAATTGGGTCATATCATACTCCAGATGCAGTCTATCTATCACTCTTTCTGGGGAGTACACCCCACTCCCACCCTCACCCCACCCCTCCCCTGTAGTAGCTATATGGCAGCTCTGTGTGACAGTTCTTCCTCCAAAGTGATGCCATTCTCAAGTTGTTTAGTACAGTGGCCCATGTCTTGTAATTATGACCACTCCAATGAAAAACTACCTGTTTTGAAAGACCACCTATTGGGGACACTTTCACAGTTATGTTCATGTTATTTGTGTCTCCTGTAAATGGCCACATTTTAAGAGACCACAGTTTGGTGATCCCATAGAGATGGTCTTTCAAGACGGGGACAGCTGCACATGCAGTCCGTACACAGGATGTCGCTTGTTGCATTTATACATACTTTTATATGGTGCATGTGGAGTCAAGTGTAATGAGATGTATCATGGTTCACCAGGCAACAATCTTGGGTCATTGTGAGCGAATGGAATATCTTATTGTCTCAAAGTCATAATCCATTATCTGTTCAATAGATCGTAATAATTAAGGGTTTGAACCTGAAATGTTTAAAGTGATAAAATATTAGGAATTACATCTGATGTGAATAGATAAGGTAGAAAATTAGTCATTGACGGCTTAAAAAACATTTTTCAGAGTTTCTCACCAGACAGGCACTGTGCCCTGGTCCCATGATGTTCAACTTACACTGGGCTCTGCTTGAGGTGACACCTTGTGGTAGAGGCTGAACTAACAGCCCAGATAGATCCTTTTCCACACATACTAAAATGCAGCCATGATAAAGTGGTTATGCTGTGTAGGTAGAACCAGCTGCCTGAATGTACATGTATCATGTATTTTGAGCAGGATACCAAAAGTTTGTTCTGTACATGTTAATATAATACAGACATGTGTATGAGATACGCAAAAAAAAACCCCACCTTCATGTATTGGGTCCATGTTGCATGTATTTATCCTGATGGGTAAAAGATATTGCTAATTTTTCCAAGTGTGGAGTGGTCCTACCCATAATTAGAAGTATGAGCACAAAATTTAATATTCATGTTCATTGTTCATATTCGAACATAAATTCCCCTGATAGGCAAATCCTGTACACATGTACTCCCTCTCAAGGGGCATGATGTCACCTTGACCACAATGTCACCTTGACCATGGAGTGTTAGTAAACATTGTATGGGTAAAAGGCTCCGAAACATGTTGAGTAGTTACCCGCTGAAGACCCTTTAATTTATTTGGGCTGATACAGCCTATTTCAAAATTTTACAGAGGAACGCGTGCAATATGGACAATAGTAATTCCATATGTATATAGGTTAGACAGGGACAGGTTAACTTATGGTGAGCAAAGAGTTCAGACTGCGGAATAGGGTAATGACTACTAGGAAGTGGTTCTGGGCAAAAAGACACAAATACAATTGATACATTTGCCCCATCCAATTAACCTGCATGACAGTTGGTACTCTTTATGTCAAAAACAACAGTTGTTACATAAAACCCATGATGTAAGAGTCAATTACCTTTGCCCAGATAAACCAAGGTATAATCCAGGTACAGCAATCTTTGCTTGTCCTGAAGAGTTCAGCTAGAACAAAACCGAAACTGGTCCAACTGCATTGCCAAAGTCTTACCAGGCATGAAGCTGCACAGACAGGCATTTCTCATCCGGTCTTGGCCTTTGCCCAGTCTTCACACATACCTGCATATTGTGGGTAACACATACCTGGATACTGTGGGGTAACACATACCTGCATACTGTGTGGTAACACATACCTGCATCTTGTTGGTAACACATACCTGGATACTGTGGGTAACACATACCTGCATACTGTAGGATAACACATACCTGGATACTGTGGGGTAACACATACCTGGATACTGTGGGGTAACACATACCTGGATACTGTAGGGTAACACATACCTGGATACTGTGGGGGTAACACATACCTGCATACTGTGGGGTAACACATACCTGCATATTGTTGGTAACACATACCTGGATACTGTGGGTAACACATACCTGGATACTGTAGGATAACACATACCTGGATACTGTAGGGTAACACATACCTGCATACTGTCAGTTAAAACATACGTGCATACTGTAGGGTACATACCTCCATACTTTAGGGTAAGACATACCAGCATGCCGTAGGGTAATTGTATGTTACACTGATGGATGGATATGTTTGAAATGTAGACCTTTTGGACACGTATGGTTTTGGCTTGGGGGCTTTGATATTGACCTTGTTTACCATAGACACACTAATTTCAGGCAAATTAATTCCTTATGTACATATAAACTAGCATACTGGGCATTGCAGTTTACTCTCTAACACTCAGTTAAAGGTAAATGTTAGAAGATTTGAGATAAAGTGTGGATTCACATGACTCAGTAGTCGCTGCTGTATAGCAGCTGTTTTCCTGATGCCATATGAATCAATAGGTATGGGTTGGAATGTAGCTGCTTTATAGCTGCTAGATCCAGAAGAAAAAGTCCTGGCACCTTCTGGACCAGTACTTCAGTGTTATTCTCTGTGGACTTGTACATGTACTTAAGTGTTTTACTTTGTGGACCAATATCTGTACTTAGGTGTCTTACTTCATGGATCAGTAAGTGCACTTGCATTGTAGGTGCCTTACTGTATGGACTTGTATATGTACTTTGGGGTCTCTCTTTGTCAGCCAGTACTAGTATATGCACTTAGGTGTTTTCCTTTATGGACCAGTGTGTGTACTTTTGGGTCTTTCTTTATGGGCCAGTACTCATTGTCTTTCTTTATGGACAAGTATATGTACTTTGTACATGGTGTCTTACCTTACGGACCAGGATGTATATATAGGTGTCCTACTTTATGGGTTAGTATAAGTATATGTACTTCAGTGTCATACTTTATGGAATTGTTTAGTATAAGTACTTCATTGTCATACTTTATTCACCAGTATGTGTACTGAGGTGTCATACTTTATGCACTTAGGCGTTTTCCTTTATGGACCAGTGTGTGTACTTTAGTGTCTTAAATTATGAACCGGTATGTGTTTACGTAGATGTCTGTCTTTATGGACAAGTATATGTACTTTGTACGTAGCGTCTTACCTTACAGACCAGTGCAGGTATGTATATATAGGTGTCTTACTTTATGGGTTAGTATAAGTACTTCAGTGTCATACTTTATGAAATAGTATAATGACTTCATTGTCATACGTTTTTCACCAGTATGTGTACTGAGGTGTCATACTTTATGGACTAGCATGAACTTTGGTGTCTCACTTTGTGGACTGGCATATGTACTTAATAGGTATCTTGCTTTGTGGGCAGGCATGTATGTTGGTGTCTTAACCCTTTCCCCCTTAAACTGGCCAAAACAGGCTGTTGGTCAAATGTCGTCTGCTTCAAGGTTTTCAACTAATTTCAACAGTAATGAAAAACAGTTTGACTGAGAATTGCAGATGAGACCTATCAAGATCACTTACCCCAGGTCAACAGCTTTCCTTGGCATGGGTTGGGCACCCATGCCAAGGAAAGCTGTTGACTCAGTCTCAATTCAAGGGGAAAAGGGTTAATTACCATATGGACTAGTATTTTAATCAGATGAATTACTAAGTACATTGTATGTTCTAATTTGGTAGTATGCAATAATTAGGCCCATGCACTCTATATCAGTGATGCCAATAATACAGTGGTGTCTGGTGTATGTGGGCACCCCTTCGGACAGGAAAAAGTGGCCACATACAGCAGGTGACCTGTCACTGCAGGTAAATTTACAAAGAAACTGACTCCTATGTCCAAGCATAGTGGTCACAAAAAGCGGCGTGGCTGTTGACGGCAGTGGTAGCATGCAGTAGGTACCACTGTCACTGCAGATTTACTTATAACTTTTGAAGACCAAGAAGTCTGGAGTATCATATTTTTTGTTTCATATACATGTACATGTGCGAACATAATTACCTATTTCTCTAAGTTCTGTTTTAGCATTGTTCAAAACAACGGTTACCAGTTGGTAACCTTTGTGTAGAACAAAAGCTGTGGTAAGATGGATGGCTACACCCAAAGGACCGGTAATAGGACTTAATTGTCAAGATTGTCAGGACATAATGTGCGAAGCTCTTCATGTGCAGAGGCTCTGAAACTGTCAGCCAGAACAAAACAATAACAGTTGGATCAGCCTATGTCTCCAGGTAGCCTCAGGGAAGACACGTTGCTCCGTGTTCTGATATTATCCGGGTTGCTGCAATGTACAGACACAAACATGTCAATTTTTCAGAAGACATACATATCTCATTACATGAAAAACAGAAAATGCTGTTTGCAGAAAGAGCACAAAACAGAACATGTTTTCTACTTCTTCCTATGTAACCCCTGCAGGCGTAGTAGACTTGTCCTGTTCCGGTGCCAAAGTTGGGGCCATGTTGGGAAGCCAGAGCAATAAAAAAAAAAACCATGTGGATATCAAAAGTACAGTGTCTCTTTGCACAGATTAACCCATTCCTAGTCAGACTACGACTGAGTCAATAGCTTTCATTTACAAGGGTTGGGCACATTGTACTCAACCCATACCATGGAAAGCTATTGACTTGGGGTGTGCCATCATGGATGGCCTCACATACAAATCTCAACAAAACTGTTTTCTAGTAATGAGAGATTTAAGTAAAAATGTTAAGGCAGAGGACAATTAACATTGAAATGCCTTTGGGCGATTTGAGTGTGGAAGGGTTAATGGTGCCACGCTGTGACAAAGGCAAGGCTGGTCAAAAAATCTTCATGTGTTGCAGAGAAACAGGTGAGCTGTTCACAGTTTCCTGTCTGCCAGTTATACTTGGTTAGTCTCTGCCATGTCTGCTGTTACATGGGGACAGAGGTAGCTTGCTAGTCTAGCCTCATTGTCAATCTGACATGGTATTTCCATGCAAGGAGTCATTAGCTTGCTAGTCTAGCCTCATTGTCAATCTGACATGGTATTTCCATGCAAGGAGTCATTAGCTTGCTAGTCTTGCCTCATTGTCAATCATACATGGCATATCCATGCAAGGAGTCATTAGCCTGCTGGTCTTGCCTCATTGTCAATCGTATGTGGCATATCCATGCAAGGAGTCATTAGCCTGCTGGTCTTGCCTCATTGTCAATCGTATGTGGCATATCCATGCAAGGAGTCAACAACTTACTAGCCTTGCCTCATTGTCGATCTTATTTGTATTTGTGTCTTTTTGTCCAAAACCACTTCCTAGTAGTCATTACCCTATTCCGCAGTCCGAACTCTTTACTCTCCATAAGCTAACCTGTCCTTGTCTAACCTATATACATAGAACTACTATTGTCCATATTGCACATCTTCCTCTGTAAAATTTTGACATAGGCTGTATTAGCCCAAATAAATTAAAGGATCTTCAGCAGGTAACTACTCAACATGTTTCTGAGCCTTTTACCCATGTGGTATTTCCATACAAGGAGTCAATAACTTGCTAGTCTTGCCTCATTGTCAATCTTACATGATATTTCCATGCAAGCAGTCAATAACTTGCTGGTTTTGCCTCATTGTCGATCTAAAGACTCTGTCTACAATGCAATAAAGTTGAAGACGGATTACATTCTATCATAAATTGTTCAATGTTTAGTAAGGAAAGAACTGATTTGTTTGAGAAGGTAACTATGCAGTGCCCTAACTTCTTATCACTTGATGACCAGAACAAATTCATTTTTCTCATGACTGGTGAAGAAGAAATAGCCCGGGCCACAGGAAAATTCTGCTTTCTGGCCATTGAGAAAAGAAAGGAAAATCTATATCCTACAAGTGTAAATCCCACCCCAATATAAAATACCTTGCACCAGATACATGTCCATGGATTGAATCCACTTTACATTATTTAGGTTGTAACAGGTGTCCTGTAATTGACAATCTAATCATATATGGTGCTACTCTGTATGTTTTAATTGTAATTAGTGTAGCTATGTTATTTTATTTATTTATAAGCCCATGGGGCAATTGCTCAATGTGTAATACGGGTAATGTTGCCATATATAGTCTTGAAATATTTTTGATAAAATGAACATATGTCAGAGTAGTATCTTACAGTTTTCTTTTTATGCTGCTGTTTTTTATGTTGGTAGTCTTCAATTTTTGTGCCAGAGGACACCACTCTTCTGTACTGCTTTGGTCCTTAGTGGACATTTATGCAATAAAAGTATTAGTACTCTGATGTGGTGTTTCCATACAAAGAGTCAATAACTTGCTAGTCTTGCCTCATTGTGTATCGTACATACTATTTCCATGCAAGGAGTCAATAACTGGCTAGTCTTGCCTTATTGTCGATCTAATGTATTTCCATATAAAGAGTCAATAACTTACTAGTCTTGCCTCACTGTCAGTTTAACATGGTGTTTACATGCAAAGGGTCAAAGGAGAAATCTGATTGTCTGTGCTGTTCCTGGTACCATGCGGAAACAGTGCACCCAGTTTCCTGTCGGGATCATTTCCGAAATATTCAAGCTACTTTGGTTCAAATTCAAACCATCTAAGATCTAGACATGTATGTAAAAATGTCAAAAAACAGATTGATGCACATATGGTATGAATTTATGCTACCAGAAAGTAATAAACTGTGTTTAAAGTATTTTATGGAAAAAATTGGTCAGTCCCAGGATGTGGTTTTGTTGGAGCTGCATGGGTAAATGACTACTGCAAAATTATAGTTATACATGAATTTCTATCATGCATAGCTCCATCTGAGGATGGGTCTACTTGTAGATGGAATATAAATGATGTCACAACGTACATAGAATGATTATATTCTGCTGTGTTCTGGTGCATACGGTTATACAAATTGGCCCAGCAGGGCAAACAAGTGAAAACTTGTGTCTGATCCTTTGGGTGTATGTAGCCCCATGCATGACAGGGCTTGAAATTAGCACAGAAGGTGGCCAGATGCTGATCGACCAGTAGAAATTGGGATTGGTTGGTGCAGATTTTCACCTGGTTGGTGAGATTTGTCTGTGATGTAAGTGCTTTTATTAAATTAAAGTTGACTTGTGAATGTTTTAACCAGTTTGGCTCGTAAGCAAAATGATAGTTTCATGTCCTGCCCTTGTGGAATAAACTTGAAGGTTTAATGTGTGGATACCTAAGAGCTGACACCTATGTACTTAGCACAACAGAACATTCAAATCATAGGAGTATGAAAATAAAAGCCTGTTACAGATATTTTCATTTTTGACGTCTTTATGCATTAGACTAGTGATCGATTTTTTTATATGTTGTGTGACCTTGACCTATTTTTCAGGGTCATTAAGCAATAAAAAAAGGACACTAATGCAATATATTGATAAAAATAGGGCAAATGATACCAATATGTTCCATGTGGATGTTTGATATTGCATAATAAGATGACCTTGATTTATTTCTGCAGGTCAATGAGGGAATGCATTTCAGGAAATTATTGGGGGGGGGGGGGGGGGTTGATGGTTGCCAGCAGAGCATTAGGCCCATGGGCCTGTTGTTAAAGTATTCATTTTAAAAATTATTGCAAAAATACATATCAAGAAAAACTGATAACTAAGCTAACAACTTGAACTAACTGAGGTGACAAAAATTACTTTTGTGATGCATTTGGGATGAATAATGCCCATTTTAACATCACCAGACTATGCTGTGCCATTTCAAATTTGAAACTGTAAAAGCCAAATCATGCATTTTTGAAGGGTCCCAAATATGTGCTCTTTGTTTTATATGTTGTAAAAGCTTTGCATACATTCTCTCTTATTTTGTACATTGTAAAAGTTTCAAGTACATTCTCTTTAATTGTGTTGTAATTGTTATACATGTACATTCTCTTTTATTTTGTATGTTGTAAAAAATCCAAGAACATTCTCTTTAATTGTGTAGGTTATAAAAGATCCAAGTACATTCGTGATTATTTTGAAAATTTTAAAGGAAAAACATATTTACATTCCTGTTGCCAGTGCTTTCTTTTTTGTGTGTGTGTCTGTTTTGTTCTCATTTAGCTGACTTACTGGTCAGATGAACCAATAGAATAGATGATGGTCTGTCAATGCAGAGCTGAAGTTTCCACTTCTAAAAATAGTTGACAAAATCCTCAATATTTGAGTGAGGCTGAACTTAAGTATCACATGTGAACAGGGATCTTGGTTAAAGTAATATTTGTGATGGAGCTCTATATCTAAACTCAGTGAAACCGGCTGGACATTTGTACTATGAGCCAGCCCTATTGACCTGGACATGTAATTTTGTCAGGACAAATTAACATTCTTAGCTGTGTGGAAACCAAGAATTGTTCAGAAAGAGAGAGAAATGGCAGTCCGGCAAGTACCATATTCTTCCTGCTAAGTGCCCCCTCCCAATTTTTCTGGCAAAAAGGTTTGAAATATTAGAAAATTGTATACATTCCATGACAATTTACCTGTTTATACACCTAAAATGTTACAAATTTACGTCTTCAATTGTTGTACACCTCACTTAAATTTCCACAGCCCCCAGGGTGCTTAAAAGGGAGAGTACGGTAGGTAAAAACTTTAATGTCAAGCTCTGTTGGAGTCAATTATTATAAATGTTTTCTTAGACATAAGGACTGTATCACACTACAACCTGGAAGCAACCATTGATCAGGATGAGTCAGTTGGTTCTTTGCCTGGTTTTGTGCACAAAACAGATTACTTTTGGTGGTAACCTTGAACTTACCTGAAGGCTTGGAGTCAGCAGGGATTTGGTGGCAGCAGATACATGTATATATAAGGTAATGCTGATCCTGTGCCCCCAGGATTATCACAAACCTAGACTGATGCACCTCATTATGGTGCCAGGAGGAAACCCCAGAGAACCCTTAAAGCCACTTACAGACGGTACGTCTCCTTGTGAAGATGGAGCGAGACACATTAATTGTGGGTTAATATGTCATCTAACTGAGTCAAATCAACAAAGGTCTCTTATTATAAGTTCTTTGTCTTCCTTTGGGAATGTGCAATTTATGATAAATGGGGAATATAGGATTTGTCTTACGTGGCCAATTCATTGAAGCTTTCGCAAATCAATTCTAACCATGTAAATCCCAGTGAATGCTTATTTGGAAAATACTTATGCAGCACATCTGTTGACTCCTTCCCCCCTTGAACAGGCCAAAACTGACAGTTTTTCCTTGGCATGGGTTGGGCACTAAGTGCCCAATTAACTGTTGCTGAGGAAAGCTGTTGACTTAGTCTTTATTCAAGGGGAAAGGGTTAACTCTTTCAGTACTGTGATTTTTTTTACAGTCAATTAGTGCCCAATTAACCGTTGCTAAGGAAAGCTGTTGACTTAGTCTTAATTCAAGGGAGAAAGGGTTAACTCATTCCATACCAGTCCCTGATTTTTCGTATATGTATGTAGATTTAAGACAATTGCATATTTAAATTCTTCATGAAAAGAGCTTCTGTTCAAGTACCAACATGCCTATAGTCTTAAGTCAGTGGTTCTGGCACTGCCTGGCAAGTCACAATAGTATGGAATGAGTTAACTCTTTCAGTACTGTGGGGGCTTTTTACAGTCAACAGATTTCCTGAGCATAGCATTGTGTTGAAAGCATGATGAAGAAAGCTGCTGACCTGGTCATATTATTCCTTCTGGGAAAGTACAGGCCTGCTGGTACTTCAATGAAACACCTTTTTATGAACGTGTTAAAACTAGATTAACTATAGTATTTCAGAAAAGTATGACTTTTGTTGTGCTCATCATGTAAAGAATCAGCATGTAGGTGCTTTACCCCTTTCCTGCCAAGACAGACCAATCACCATGTTTACTTGCATAATTTTAACAGTGCTACACTCTCTTAAAGTGCAGTTAAAATTATCAACTGCAGAAAGTGAGTTTATTTAGCAGGCAATTTTCCCCACATTGTGGTCATCCTTTATTTCAACTTAACTAGGAATTCTATATACTTTTGTTTTCACTTGAAAATCATGTGATATGAACTTAGCTTTTTTAATCTGAATTACTTTTTGGTGAAATGCAGCAGGTTCGGTACACCCCCCCTCCCACCCACTCCCCACCCCCAAATATGTTATTTTGTATCTGACAAGGAAAATAAGCTTCTCAGGCATTCATCACTAGAACTGAGACAAATACTCAAACATCATATCTATAAACTGATGCATAAATGGCCTCATCTACATGACATCATAAAAGGAAAAAGTATGCTAAAAATGGCTTTCCAGATCAGCTGTACAGTGGGAGCTGATTGACTTAATCAGTCTTGCCCTACAGAAGGAAGCAGTGCTGAGAGAGGTGCTAAATATAGATGAATCTAATGAGCACTTTGCTTAAGGTGACATTTGAGCCTCTTCAAGAAAATTGCACGTCTAACACCAAAATTGCTGGTTCTGCATTATTTTGAAGACCAATTAGTGGTTCACAGTTATAATGTCTGGAACATTGTTGTGTGTTTCTTTTGCTAAAGTTTTGATTACATTCTTGTTCAAATAGCAGATGGTTATATTGTGTTTAGCTGTGCTGACCATAGATTGCCGAGCTAATTATAGCATCAATCATGTCTGTTCGTCCATTATAATTATTGTGTCTGTTTGTCCTTCTGTCCATAAATTTTTGCTTTTGAAGATAATGCATTCCACACTTTTGTTTGCAAATGTGAAACAGTCCACAGTTCTCAAGTTAACTGTATAATTTTTAGTACTTACAAAGGGTGTCAAAGAGTTTGGTATTGGTGGTGCCACCTGTAGTAGTATGTAATGTACGAACCAAAATGTGAAAATGGTGAATGATCATAAAGCACTTTAGTAAAGAACCCAAAATAGATGTGTGAAAGTATCATGTAATATATGGACCAAAAAGTGAAGCTTTGGGAAAGTCTTTTTGAAGAGTTTCCCATGAATCATTGCAGAACGTTATTAATGTTGATTGGGTGAAAAGAGAAAAATGCAGCAAAATTTTATTTGTTATTGTCACTTGCCGACTTTCATTTCGGAGATAAAGACTGAAATGTGTTGAAACAGATTACATTCAATATTTTGACAAATAATAATGCTAATGATACCAAATATACCACATAAGTGTATCATATATGGAAGTTTGATATGATATGGATGTCATTGACATACTTTCCCAAGGTCACAGAAGGAATGCATTTCAGGAAATGATTTTTTTAGGTGATGGTCATTTTGCATCTTCTCTTGTGTACAGCACTACATATATCCATATACCATTACAGGAACATTATTCATTTACAAACAAAACAAAAACCCCAGACAAATTGACCACTGACTATAAGCACATGCTTTTTTGTGATGGTCATTACTTCTTAAGTTGTGAGCATCCATATGCCATTGCAGTACCTTATGTACACAGATGTAAGGCTGTGACACGTCGAGTCATGATGACACCACTAGTGGTATTAATTGAAACTAGCATTATAGTTAAATTCATCATAGTGTTAATAAATTGAGATGCAACAAGAAAATTTACACCAAGTATGTGTTAGGATAGTGGTCAAATTATGTAAAAATTTTGGGTGACCTTGACATATTTTCAAGGTCATAAAGCACTTTAGCAAAGAGCACAAAATAAATGAGTTGAGAAAGAATAATAATGAATGTGCGACAAAAGCGTATCATGTGAACATGTGATATTTTATAGTGTGGATGACCTTGAAGTACTCTCTCAAGGTCACAGAGGAATTGCATTTCAGGAAAGAATATTTTTGATGTTCATCCAATTACATGTCAGCAGAGCATTACGCCCATGGGCCTCTTGTTGTGATTTTTGTTTGGTTTCATTGATATGTTGATAAGTGGCAATATTAGTTCCAAGTAGTGTAATACATCCTGGAAAAAAAAAAGAAAGTAAAAAAACTTTCATGTAGTAATAATACAATAATAATGCTGTAGCTCTCCGCTTCTGTGCCGTGGTTCTGTGTGACACAGGTGGCCTAGGAAAAAGTAAGGGAAAGAAAAGAAAAAATAGATGAGGTGGAGGAAGCCATGGTTATCCTAATCAGCTCATGCTGTCATGTTTTCCAGGACCAGAGCCGAGGCAAAGGGCCCACCACACACACTCTCACAGCTGCGGTGGGCCCCTGGTCCTGGATATATCCCCCTGCACTCATCCCTTGTAGCCATCCCCCCCTCCCGCCAAAAAAAAAAAAAAAACAAAGAAAAAAAAATTCCCTCATACACCCTATCCCCGCCTCTAATGCTCAGGCATTTCCCATGGGGCACCCCATGGGAGCCCTTATAAGCGCTACCAACATTCCCTTTCTTCCCTGCACTCTGAAGTTCTAATTTACCCTGTCGCTATCAAACCCTATCAATTCATTTCTTTTCTCTCTGCACCCTACCAGGTAGTCCTGTATACTTTTTGCACCTTTCCTGCCTCCCGGAAAGCCACCCTTCAAACCTAAAACCCATGGTACACGTTCCTCTTCCTCTAAACACTGAACCTCTTCTAGACCCTTGTTATAACAGTCTTCCCTGCGCCACTTTCTGAAAAATTCTTCTCTTATCTCTCTATATGCATCACACCACAATAGCAAATGATCCACTGTCTATCTGCCTGTTGTCTACATACCTTACATTTACCATTACTACCTGTTGTCCACTTCTGTTTTCTCTTTTCTAGATTGATCACTCCTGCCATACTTTGAAAAAGAAGCCTGAATCCCTTCCCTCCATCCCAACACACTCTTTTCTTTGGCTTTTCTTGTACCTTGTAAGCTTTTAATGTACTCTTATCCCTGACTCATTGTGGTGACTTTGAAGCTATGCATAAAACAGGTAAAGTTGTGCATGATCTTGTCCTGCAAGGCAGTTTGGAAGTACATGTACATGTTGGATACAATATTTTGCATGGTGGCAGCACATGCTACCTGTGTCACATGACATTTTCAACCAATGAGTGAAGTATGTTTTGTTTTTCCATCAGATGTCTGTACCTGCAACAGGTGAATTTACCTGTGCTGCTATCTGCAGGTGACATGCTTATTGGAAACTACCTGTCCAGCACACTTATTATTAGGTATAATCAGAAAAGGTTGGGGCTTTGTCAAAGAAAAATAACTCACTTTTGCCTTTGCTGTTATGAAAAGAAGATAAAGTTGACAGTTGACAGTTGCTTTATTCGGTCTAAATATATATTGTGTACATAGTATAGTCTTCAGATGTTTAAACTGGGAGACTCTGCACTAAGACTCCAGTGAGTCACTATCGTGCAGGACACCCTCAAGATGCATAAATTTGTAACAGTACTTAACAATGATTCATACACTGCACGCAAAATGAAATTGAGTAGACCAAGTGACAGAAGAAATATATAGAGTTTAAATGATTATGGCTTATTACACATATAACAGTTAATGTTACAGTTGGTCTCATAATTGTTAACAGTATAACTCTTAGCATACTGCGAGAAACCTTTAAAATAGTGTTGATCTTTGTCAGGACTATCTCTGGTAAGTAATTTTCATTAATTAATTAATTAAGTCTCGTAAAAGTGACTGAGCGATTGTATTTTGTGATTTAAGTGGTGTCTTCGTGTCCCTATCATAGTCAACAAAATGTTCAAGTTACTCTAAATTGAACTGCACTTGGTTTGTGTCTTCTGTGCATGAACAATATTTATATCTGAAAGGTCACAATGTCATCTTACCTCAGGAATTCTGAGGCCAAAGTTCCATGCACATCAAGGCAATGGCGAAACAGATCAAGAGTTTGTTGTAAGCTTTCAAAATTTATACTGTGGTTGAATCTTATGTGAACGTATTATTTTGTATCTTATTGCCACTTTTGATCATTTTGAAAAGTTTTAATTATGTCATTATTAATCTGCCATGAGAACCCAGGCACAACTAAAGGTTTGCACCCTGTCCACCTTTCCTTCTATGGTTCTGTCCCAAAATACTGGATTTGGGCGATACTTCCTTCACTTACAGATACCAACTTGGTGTGTGCTTCTCATGATAGTGCTGTGTCAAATACTAAAATTAGGTCATCACAACCTTTAACACTTGGTCTTTCCCAAAAAGAAAAAGGGAGTTTGTGACGGTACAGCTGCTATATAGCTGCTGCATTTTGACAACCTATTTTGAATGCAGTCAGGTTTCACAGGTTGTTGCTATGTAACTGCTGTCTGACAGACTTTCTTAAAACTGCAGCTGGGTTGTGACTCAGGGGTTGAGACTCCCAAAGAAAGTGGCTGCACAGCCACTCAGGGCACACAGGGAGGCATTAGTATTAAATTTTACTAGTTTCCTGGACAAAATTCGATGAAGGCTCCAAATGGAAGCCTGAAATAAAGTCTTCTGCAACAGGAAGGTCAACAATGTGTGACTGTTCCTGAAAAAAAAATACTGAAATAGAAATTTTTTTCAATGTACACTGCTCCTGGTATAGTTAGGAGGTGTGGCAGTGTGAGGGTATGAGTAAAGCAGCCGGTAATAGTGTTATGGAATAAGTCAGTTTATGTATGTAGGTATGCAGTCAACTATGTGACAAGAATGATATGTCAAGGGTTCCATAAATATCAGCATTATATATATATATATATATATATATATATTTACTATATACATGTACTATGTACTTGCACCAAAAACACATTGTTTGTGTCCAAAGAGCTAGTCCCAACACAGGTCAGCACCAGGCTTATGTTGTTGTACCAGCTGGGCTATCCTTCATTGGAGTGGCTGTAGAGCTGCTGTATAGCCGCTATACAGCAGCTCCATTCTTTACAAGTCTCAATTGCAACCTAATGCCTACAAGGACAAGGCAGATGGTGGCTTTATAGTGACTATATAGCTGCTGTATGTATAGCCACAATACAGCAGCTCCAGTATTTTTAAATCTGATGTATCACCACTATGTGGCTTTATATGGAGTTACTACCTGTCAGCTACCAAGTGGCTGTATAGCCGCTCTGTCATTATCAATTATATAGAAACCTGCTGGTACTCTCGCACCTGTATCCACTATCTGGGCAACCTTCTCCACTAAGCTCCATCTTTGACTCAGCAGGGGCTCTTGCCTCGTGTGCCCTGTGCTGCGACTTAATTCATGGCCTGGGGGCAACTTCAGTGTCTGATACAATATCCTAGTTCTGGGGCCCACCACTGCAGACAACTGGTAATTTCAAGGCATCATGATTACTGTTTTAGGTAATGCTCACACTGGAAAAATCTCATTAAATATTGTACATTAGGTAATGCTCAAACTGGAAAAATCTCATTATATATTGTAGATTACGTATGACAAATTAATATTCCTTTAACACTAAGCATGCATATATTTTGGATACTACCTCTTCAAAATATCCTATCGGGACTAACCCACAAACCCAGTCTTGGCTGCCATTATGAAAATTTTGGATTCCGCACCCAATGGTTTGTAAATGAGGATAATGTTGGGACAATCGGGGGGGGGGGGGGGGGGGGGGGGGTATAATATATGAAACCAAAAGTTTGCATTTTGCAAATATTTTAGAGCATAAGAAGTGATAAAAAAATACACTGTGGTCGCAATTCACTTTGATGTCTGTTACAAATGTATTTTTGTGCAACTGTCCCACAATGCATTGCGTCATGTACAGATTGTTCCTACGTGCATGATTAGGAAATGGACCAAAAACAGGAGTTGTATAGAAGTGTACCATTGTAGATCGTTGGCGGAGGGAGTACAGAAAGCATTGATAGTTAGAATGTTGAGTGACAAGGCAAATTAACATGGTAAACCACCACTGACTGTTGTGTAGTGGGCTGTAATGTTGATACCAGCAACGTCAAACTGACAAATATCAAAAATAAAAGTGCCGCTTTATTCCTTCCATCAACTGAAATTCCTTTGTCTTTCAAATACTTTTTCAGCCACCCTAGATTCTGTTTTTTGAAGAAATCATATTCCGTGTTTCACTCCTTGTTACTTGCTTTATTCAGTAGTGGTGTATCCTGTGCGGTAAGACTGAGTGGCCCGCAAATTACCCAGAAACCTGTGCGCGCCTGGCTCTGACATCGGAATCTCCGCTGGGGTTTCCCCTCTTGGTGGACTTATGCATAGACCGTATTGGAGTGTAACTAATGATGATAACTGCTTCAGACACAACCAAGCAGGCTGATTAAAGTTAAGATAGTAAGTTATGTTTTAAAAGTACTTCAATGACAATTTGCCCAGGTAACTGACACCTGGAGCATTGCGAAATATTACAATAATGATCACTGTGACACCAAACAACCGTTACTGGGGCTATGCTATTTCACAGAACAGATGTGGCTATGCAGAGCTGATGTTTCCTTGGCCCTAGTTAATCCTCCATATAAGTTGAAATAAAATGCTGTGTTTGAGTTGACTTAATTGCAAAATAATGGCACATGATGGCCACATTCTCCATAAAAAAGTCTTTCAACCAGGGTTGATCAAATTTTATTAGGGAAGGGCAGCTTGAAACTGTATACATGTAATACTATATATATTTTTTTTAATGATTCATAAATTTTATTTAGGGTTGGGCCTTTTCAGTAGGGTTTATCAAGCTACTAGAACCACACATGTATCTGTGTTAGGCCTTATATTAGGAAACTTTGACATTTGTTGAAACATGTTTGAAATGGATGCCCTCTTACACATTACCTCCTTTGCCGTCAGTTTAATTTGCTACCTGGGCACAGCCGAAGGCACTTGTTTGTATTTTAAAATGGTACATAGTGGCTATAGGGCACTAGGTATGCAGCAGCTGTATAGCTGCTCCATACTGCAGCTCCCTGTTTGTTTGTTTTTCTTATGGGAAACTCCGTCATAGAAAATGCTTGTGTGGGCTGCATTTTCAATAGTATGCGTCCCACAGATGCCAGACTTGATGTATGCATACTTCCTGGGAAAGTGGTGTGGTGCATATAACATCAAGCCATCTTGACCTCTGACCCTGTCATAGAAAAAACTTGCCTTGGCCAAAACTCTTATACTATAAGAACTGCAGATATACCTCCAACCTTTGATGGAGTAGTCACTGTCTATTGGCATGCAGCATGACTGTCATGTTGTAATCTGATCAAAACACATTGTTTCCTGTATCTTTGATGCTGATGTATATATATATACATGTATTTATAAGAATCATATTTGGTCTGTGTATTGGTGTAGGGTGTCTCTGGGTGTTTCTTGAGTGAGTACTTTTAGTATATCCAAGTTGTGTGAGTTAATTTTCACACTCCTGTGATTTTATCTTCTGTATTTCCTTGTGATTCAGAAATATGATGATCATATCAGCATTTAGGACAAGCTGACTTACTTTTCATGCTAAAAAAATGAAACTGTGAAAATAGAAGACGCTTTTCTGTGAGGTCCTTCTTCATAAGATTCACTCATGTATATTTGATGTTCACATTCTCTGAATGATGCTCAATATTTATAGAAATTAACTTTTTTATATGCTTGCGGGAGTGCCCATTACCCTCCCTCTCCACCAACAGCCCAACTGATTTTCCCAGCCCAAGCTCCCCTGTTGTTAATTATTGGAACCACCTCAGATTGTAGTCATTTGGTTTGGAAAACCTCTCATGTAGAACCTTTTTTTAAGATCACAAATTAATATGATTATCATGAGAGAAAGTTCTTCCAAGCTGTTGATTTCTCTTTGCTTAAGATTGAGTATTCGTGAATTCGTGTTTTGATCATCAATGCTCACCTGGACGTACAGACTGACCTATATATATATAGGTAGATGGTGGCTTGCACAACAATTGGGTTGTGCATGCTGGGGAAAAACTAACTGTCAGCCCAGCTTTTTCAGTGTCTGGTGAATTTCTGATCCAGGGTTTTCAATGATCACTGTTTTCATTGTTATGGTCAGCTTAGCCATTTTCTGTATGCTGGGTTGCATAGACCACCCAGCTGCGCTCACGGCAACATTCTGAAAACACAAAAATAATGTTTTGCCAATTTGAGAACACTTTTCCTCTTCTGTGTGTTGCAAAGATGAGAATAAACGAGATCCAGACAGCTCAGAGTCAGTAGAAAGAACACACTCTGTTTACATTACCTTTGTGAGTGGAAATTCTGCGATAGAGAGTTTAAGCAATGCCTGATGTCAGAATTGAATAAAGAAGGTTATAATGAAGGGAACAAACCTCACCTTTTGCTCAACCCTGGTTTGGAATGGAGGGATGGACCAAGATGTTGAAGGCTGTTAACTATTACAATAGTGTCAAACATTACAAAGTTAATTGCAGACTGGGGTGGAGGGGTCTCGTTATTGTTCATGACATGCTGTGTCAAACCGCAGTGCTTTAAGGTTTCATGCCAATAAACCCAGGGACAATAAACCATTTTTGGCATTTGTTTGGAGATAAAAGTAAATAGTCGGTGGTGGTATTTGGCATATTTGCCTGACATCTGTGGCCGGCACAGTAACCACAACCTATGTTTACAGGACTGGCGGGGGATGTTTTGTGCAGGATTGTGTGCAGTGTTTGTTGAAATTCTTGTTGCTGATCATGTTTTGCAGAGCAGAAGTTGACAGAGATTAATTGAAAAGTGCTGTGAAAGAGCTCTGCTTTGTAGCCTGTGAGTTTGACTCAGCATGTAGGAGCTCCGTCCAAAATGTTTCTCCTCAGATAAAGGCAAGACCTTACAGCATAGACCTTTTCAAATGAGCAAAAGTCTATATGTGTCAGCAGGATGGCCTGGTTTAACACTTTAAGTGCCAGTCATGACTACAGTGGTCCCTGTCTTGAGAGACCACCCCTAGGGCAGGTGAAAATGTGGTCTCCAAAACAGGTGTTTTTTTAGTAGAAGTACAATAACATGGAAAAAACAGCACAGTGTTCTGAGACTGTGAGAGAGCGGTCTTAAAAAGATATGCGGTCTCTCATTGGAGGGGTCTCTCAAGACAAGTAACACTGTAGAGTCACTCTACTTAAGTCATAAGGATGCCAGATTCATATTCCTCGTAAAAAGACCTTTCAATCAAGTACCAGTATGGGTATAGTTCCAGAGAGAATATCCCAGGTCAGCAGTTTTTATTGGCGTGCATTGGGCACATTGCACCCAATGCACGCTGAGAAAAGCTGTTGACTCAGTCCAAAATTTGGCACTGAAAGAGTTGGAATAGCCACCTCTCTGATCTGACTCGTTATTGAGCGATGGCCAATCTATGGCCTCAGTCAAAAGTCAAAGGGTAGTCTGTCTGGCACAGTAGTCTGCCTGATAGGTTCCTTAATGAGTTTACTCTCCCATCTCTTCACGCTATACTTTTCAAAGCAAAATGTTGACTTGCTACTATAGGGTGGAGTCCAATATCAACTCAAGTGACTGATCAGTCACCTGAACTTATATTGTCTGTCATCTGGCTGTCAGTTCACAAATTTCGTATTGTTGTCTCTCCCTGTGTACCCACAGATGTATTTACAGGGAATTCCTGCCGGTGACATCCCTTGAAAACTTCAAACAAGGACTGTGCATTTTATATGCAATATTAAATTACTTGGGACTCTCAAATCACTGATAAGCAGGGACAGATCAAGACTTAAAAAAATTAGTAGCCATGTACAGCATGCATAATGTATGAAAATTGGGTCTTGGGTCTGTAGTAATCCATTTAAAAATATTTAAGCCAGTTTAAATTTCTTGAGCCAGATTCAAGAAACATTTGTATCAGGCTAATTGGTTAATGGTCAGAGCAGTCCCTGGATAAGTGAAACTGATCAGACATACATGTTTTATGACCAAATTCTAACCAAACGCTGCATTTTGATTGTGCACCAGATGTGTCAGAGCTTGTCTGGTTAACCCTTTCCCCCTTAAACTGGTCAAAACCAGCTGGTGGTCAAATGTCGTCTGCTTCAGTGTTTTCAAGTAATTTACTAACAGTAATGAAAAACAATTTTGACTGAGAATTATAGATGAGCCCTATCAAGATCACATGCCCCAGGTCAACAACTTTCCTTTGCATGAGTTGGGCACTTAGTGCCTCATTCCAAGGAAAGTTGTTGACTTAAGTGTCAATTTAAGGGGGGAAGGGTTAATTAGCATGAATAAACACAAGGCAAGAGGGCAACAATATTATCAGCACCCGTAGTTGGGTTTTGAAGCATATTGGGATATAAGCACAACCTCTAAGCATGAAACTCATCATGTCAAATAAAGCCTTGTAGTATTACTACACTTTGTTAGTTAAACACATGTTTACTATTTTTGACTCACATACATATTAAATTATTGTTTCATAGATCATTTATATCTGAATATGAGGAAAAGAATAGTCCAGGCTTGTTACCAAACATTTTCTGTTTCTTATGTATTCCGTCAAGCAGAAAATAACATGTACATGGGCATATGACCATGCGGTGTTTAAAAAATCCTCATGGCAGGTAGGTTGCCCTCTATGTCAAAGAACATCTTTGAAATGCTTGGGTTAGGCTTTTTATACATATAGTGGTCCCCCTCTTATAAGGCCACCTCAAATGCAGTCACAAAGTGGCCTTATAAGAGGGGTGACCTCTCTTGAGGGGGAGAATATAATGGAAATACCTCTGGGGAGATGGGCCTTATAAGAGGGGACCACTCTGTATAAATGTTCGGCTTTATGAACTGAAGTTACTTGCTCGTCTTTAAAACATATTTTCCCAGCATACAGTTAGATTATGAAATTTCTATTTTCAGTTAAGATGTAATGTCCAACCAGTGAGCTGCCATTTTTCAAGGCCATGACTGATACCAATGTGCAGTTAATTTTCCAGACCCTCAGACCTACTTAACGTTATATTTCCAATGTCATTGTTGAGCAGTGAACACGTTAGTACGTGTATAATCTGTTTCCCAGTAAAGACAGGACCAGGTTGCTGTGCACTGGGAAACCCCAAACAAAAAGGTTACTGTTTGGTGGCAGATCCACCCTGGAGATCACGCTTGCTGTATTGTGGTGAGGGTTCGCTTCCTGGTGAGGGCTGACTGGCTGGATAGCTGGGTCTTTGAGGCCAATGAATGTATGCACTTTATTGAGTGGTGGTACTATTCAAACATACTCAAAGAAAGCTTTCTTGCTAAGAAAAAAAATAAAATAAATAAAAAGAACTAAAATGTGGTGCCATCTGGGAATACACTGCTGGCCTGTGTCATGTGGATTAAGCCAGGAACAGAAGAATGCACAGTTAAGCGTGCATGGCATCAGATAATGTGTCCCAGGGACCTGTTTTGGGATCCGTGTATGTTCGTGTATAAACTTGTGTTCAGCTCTTTCACCTGGCACATTTAACAATTGTACACAGACTTCCAGCTGGCTGGCAGGTTTACCTGTTTGACTGCTACCTGATACCATGTCACAGGACAACCTGTCTGTAAAGAACATTACTGCATGGAAACTTTAAAAGAAGAGGTGTCGTGCAGGATATATATCCAGGGCTAGAAATAGGGCATATCCACTTGTCCGTACTAAATGAAACTTGTAACGCACAAATAAAGTTGCCAATGCACTTGTCCAAAATTTACATATAATTCAATCAGAATAAGAATCCACTCAGTTGGCAGACAAGTGAATTTTTTACCTTGTTTCTAACACTGATATTAATATGTAATGATGACAGAGAGTGCATTCTTGATAACCCTTGGGCAGGTCTACCCCATGGGGCAAGTGTCATCACTAACCCTCAGGGCAAGTATCATTATCTTAAGCAGAGGTAGAAATATAGGGTAGTACATTACATTCTGCGAGGGTAAGTATCTTCACTACAGTTTAGGCATCTGTTCTGATTATTTGGGTCAGTATTAATAATCCAAGGGAAAATTATAACTGTCTCTGGGACAAGGATTACTAGCCTTTAAGGCAACTATCACTACTATCCTCAGGGCACGTGATATAAACATATTCACAGCTAAGACTCACGGCAGACAGGTTCCCGTTGAGCTGCCAACATCTGGCTACCTGAGGCAGGGGCGACTCCTCCCGAAGCCGGATGCCCAGGAGGAAGTGGTACTCTGCGCCAGAGCAGATCTTCCAATCAGGTTCACTGCCGGTGGACCTTATATATTTCATACATCAGTATGAAATATATAAGTTCTTATGGATATATATGATCGTGAGCTTTTGGATATATCAAATTGTCAAGTGGTGCTCCTTAAGGACTCAAATAAATCCACTGTTCACAGTCAGAGTGGTAGGAACTTCCTCCTCCCCCCCCCCCCCCCCCCCCCCCCCCGCATGATGGTGTAAGCATGTCACCTGTAGGCAGATAACTCTTTCCCTGGTGTCTACCTGTTGCAGGTGGAGACACCGGGTGCATAAACAAAACATCATTCATTCTTGGTTGAAAATGTCATGACCAAGGAAGCAAGTGCTGCCACCTTGCAGGATATAGTGTATCTGACATGTCCCATTGTGACAGCCTAAGAGGTAAATGGGATGGGAGACTCCAGCATGAAACAGTCAGGTAAACATGACAATGAAAAAGTTGGCACGGAATTATGGGAAGGATTCTCAGAAATATGGACTTAATTTTGAATTTGTGATCAATAAAATCGTGTTCATACTGTCATCATTTACAGATGATATATGTACATATCTGACAGGACCCTATGGTACACTGGATTTGTATCACTCACTGTATGAGTCATGGACCTGGCCAAATGGTTTAGAATGCAGATCACATGGGACAAGTATGTTGGGTTTTTTTGCAATCTTTAATCCAGTTAGTACTGCTGAAAATTGTAGAATTTGTGGCATGAAATGGGAAGCAATTCCTGTGTGTTCTTGTTTGAATAGTATCAGTGTTATGGGTTCAGTGCTGATGGCAGACTGTTGCAGGAGAAGCAGTGTACAAGTCCAAATTACCTGCGCGCCTCAGTGGACCCTGTTATCATGCACAGCCGCCCAGGAGTGTTAACATTGGGATTTCTCTCTTGCATGATGTCATGGTCCCTCGGGTCCCTCGGGTCCCTGGCCACGGGGTCCACAACCTTCATCAGCCACCTGTTTTAAATTTTACCCGATATAACGTGGTGAGTCCTGCAGTGCCCACATCCAAGTCATTTGATGCTCATCAGCAGTCTCCAAAGAAAACAATAGAATTCAATTATCGCCACTAATTTAGGCTAATGTCACATCAAGTTGTGTGCTTTGTCATGCAAATTGGGCTGTTGATATTAATTTTCACTGTATGAGACGTTTGACTCCTGAAAAGTAATGTAATTTAGTTTAAGCACTTTGCTATTTTTGTTCTTGGTCCACAGCATCTGCAGTGACTGGAATGAGAGATTTGAAGCTGCACAACAGTGACAAATAAACATGTCACTATCACTACATTTTAAGATTAAGATTAAGATACTTTTATTTCAGACACATTTTACAGGTCCATATATAATAAACATAGATAATAAAAAAGCACATTTGTAGTTTAAAATTAAAAATAAAAGACATGAGGTACATATAAGTTCAAGTGTTAAGCATGAGGAACAGTAAAAGTTTCAATCAGATGAGCACTGGGCAGTTTACACAATAGCACTCAAGATACATGTAGATACAAGGCTCTTTGCCATTTTTCATATGTAAATAATTCACGACACTTCATTGAGTTACCTGCAATACTTTCAATAATGGGGTTACTACTACATAATGATGCATATACCAAGCTGCACAGGGGTATATTCACAACTAACAAATCTGTGGATACAAATCTGTTATAGCACACCTACCTGTTAATAGTGGTAGAATAATATATATTATAGTCTTGAAACAAAGCCTTACGTCACATTTTATGACAGTACTATGTAGTCAAGAAGGGAACTGGTTTTTATGTTGTGAATTTATACCACAGTTTTTGTGTGTGGAATGTTTCAGTAAATGTTATTTTTTCTGCATGTATTTTAAAATTAATTCCTGATAGTTGTGGCTGAGTTATATTAAATCAAAACAAAGACAAATGTCTGTGTTGTTATTTTGATGCATTAACACATTTTTGGTTGGCAGGTCAAGGAGTGGCCTAACTGGATGAACCGTCATTTGGCCACCAGGTGGTGCATGATCTGTATGCTTGTTGCTCTTTAGTTCCTGTTTTAGCTCTGCTGACTCTAGGCTGCAGAGCTTATACTATCAGGCATTTCTGTATGAGTGTCTTTCGGTCTGCCATCTTGATAGCATTTACGATTTTTAAGTTAGCCCATTGCAATTTTTGGACATAGTGTGTGGATAAAAATCTAGGTTCCTTTTGATATTGGTGGCGCCACCTGGTAGATTACATAGTACAGGGGCCAAAAAGTGAAAAAATTGCAAATGCTCTGGTGTTTTTTAATTTTCAATGGATCCTCATGAAATTTGGTGAAAATATTCTGGAAGCCATTTAATATCATCTGAACAGTACTAGTGGCACCACCTGTAGGTGAACCAGACATATGACTTATTCAGTAAAAGTTATGAAATTCATTATTTTGAGAAAATATAAGGTTAATTTCACCAAATATACAACAAATGTGTATGATGTGTGGAAGTGAATATTGCATAATATGGGTGACTGTGACTTTTTCAAGGTCACCCAAGGAATACATTTCGGGAAGTGATATTCTTGTGATGATCAATGCATCTGAATTTGTGGACACACATCCATATAGCAGCACTTAAGACTAAAGTCTATGAGATATGGAGTCAAAATGGTGCCACTGGTGGTAATTATTGGAGCTAACATCATAGCTACCAAAAACAAATTAATTTTATTATTGTGATAATATGTTAAGAGACAGAACTACAAAATTTACACTAAATATACATGTTAGACCAATGGTCATTTAAAAAAAAAATTTGGGTGACCTTGACCCATTTTCAAGGTCATTAAAGGACTTCGCAAAGGACTCTAAATTTGGTATTTTGTTAAAGAATAATGAGCTAATGATGCCAAACATACATGTACCACAAATAGGTATTATATGTAGAAGGGTGATACTGCAAATTTGGATGACCTAGAACTACTTTCTCAAGGTCATGCAGGGAATGCCTTTCAATATTTTTTTTTTTTTTGTGATGGTCATTACATGTTAGCTTTTGGACATACGTATATTTACCATTGCAGAAACATTTTACAGGCAAGATTCTTATTTCATGTGGAGTCCTGGTGGTCCCACTGGTGGTAGAAATTGGAACTACTAGTGTAGGTACCAAGAACACATTAAATTCATTATTAAATTCATTTTTGTAGTAATGGAAGTACCAAAGTTACACCAATTGTGCATTAGGTCAATAGTCAAATTTTGCAAAATTATGAGTGACTGATCAATTTTTCAAGCCAATTATACACTGTAGAAAAAGACCCAAAATTCAACGTGTTGAAAAAGAATAAGACAAACATTGCCAAATGTGCCACAATTTTTTATCATATACAGTGGTACCTCTCTTGAGAGACCCCTCTAATGAGAGACCGCTCTCTCAGAACACAGCGCTATCTTTTCCATGTTGTTCTGCCTCTAATGAAAGACCACCTGTTTTGAGAGACCGCATTTTGACCCGCCGTAGGGGCGTTCTCTCAAAAGAGGTACCGCTGTATGGAACTTTGATCTTGCATAATATGGATGACCTTGACATGGTTTTGTCAAGGTCACAGAAGGCATGCATTTCATGAAATTATTATTATTATTTTTTTTTGCAGTGCTCATTACATCTCAACTTGTGTTCATATATCCATGTACCATTACAGGAAGATTATACAGGCAGAAATTTATGACATAAGGAGTCATGGTGGTGCCACTGGTGGTAATGTTGGAACTAACAGCATATCAAAACACATTAAATACATTATTGATGCTAAAAAATTGATATGGGACTGCAAAATTTACACCAAATATGCATTAGACCGACCCAAGTCTATGAAATATGGAGTCAAGGTGGCATCAAAATTTTCCATATGTGGTGTGAGCTTGACCTATTTTTCAAGGTCATTAGCGCTAAAGAAACGAACACTAAATGCAATATAGTGATAAAGAATAAGGCAAACGGTACCAAATGTACCACAAATGTGCACCATGTGGATGTTTGATATTGCATAATATTGGTGACCATGATGACCTTGACTAATTGCTGCAGGTCATAGAGGGAATGCATTTTGGGAAACTAGAAAAGAAAATTTGCTTCAAAGCAAATCTGTCTGTGTGCCTTCAAAATTTGTAAATATTAAATGCCATAACTTTGTCCTTTGGTACTTCACATTCCATTAAGCTTATGGTTGGATGAAAATTTCAAAGTCCAAATGACTTTGACCTTTACAGGGCACATGTAAATTGCAAAAATGTACAGTGTTACAATACGCACAATTTAAGCCCAACATGAACCAAACCAGATGAAAATGGACAAGTTATGGCAAAATGAAACTTTAAAAGGGCCATATGACCTTGACCTTTGCCCTTTAGAGGTTACATGTTCTTACAAAAATGTGCAGTGTTACAATAGCTACAATTTGAGCCCAACATGATCAAAATTGGATAAAAATTGACCAAGTTATGGCTAAAAGAAAGCCACTATCGAAAGTGGCCTTTGACCTTAAAATGACCTTTGACCTTGAGATGGCCTCTACCTGAAGTAAACCTTGACCTTTAAAATGACATTTTGACTTAAAATTGACCTTTGGCCTTGACATGACCTTGACATTTGAGATGACTGAATTCCTATACACTCAGAACCACATCTTCTACAGTATATAAAACATTGAAGATTTAAAACTTTAATTAGCCCTCATTTGCATAATTTTGAAAAGCATGACCTTTCATTATAAAAAGGCAAGACTCCATCTATAGATGTATAATTGTACCAAGTTTGGAGTTTCTACATATAATATTTTTCAAATGAAATGTCAGACAAATTTGCCTGTAAAGAAAGTAAGAAAGAAACAAAGAAAGAATTCCTAGAAAAACAATGTGTCTGTGTTGGCACACAGACTTTTTTTTTTTTTGTGTGATGGTTATCAGCAGATGATTAGGTACAGGGGCCCCTTGTTTCCTTATAAAGGCAGCCTTTTCCCCCTTTTATATTGAGTAAACATGGATGCACCCAAATGATACCTACCCCCTTGAAAGCAAGTTAGTGGTTGACAATAATCACAAATTACAGAAGAATGTTATAGAATGACTTCATCAAACTGTTTCAGAACTCTTTGCAGCATAAATTTGCTCAAATTGTCCAATTTACAATTTGCCAGTATAAGAAATGAAATTTGTTTTTATCTACTGTCTTGCAGGTACTGCATGTCAGATTTTGAAAAAAAAGTGTTACAATTTTATCCCGGGAGAAATTCTGTCATGCACATGAGTATTTCCAACACAGATCGCGTGTTGTTTCACATGCAACTCTGTCAAGATGTGTCACTGCTGGTTTGTTTCTTGCAACTGATAACAATTTGATGATGATAGCTTCCGACTTCAAATTAAGTTGAGATGAGCTTACAACAAATCATTACTTGGCCATTCTGTGTCCAGACAATGGGGGAGCACCAAGTATCTCTGGTGAAGTTCACCCAAGATGGATGGTGCTGGCATTAACAAGGCTTCCCCTATCTCCTTGTCTTCCTGAATCATGGTCCCAGAAACCCACGTGACTCCACTACTCTAATTGGCAATGTTTTCCTGTCCGCTGCAGTTGTTTTATATCGCTTAAGAAGCAGATAATTGATTTTACCTAGCCAGAGCCTTGATTTGATGTTAAACTTGCTTTCCTGGTTCTTGCATTGTGATTTTACAGCAAAATGCACACAGCACATTGATGTGAGGGACTAGTTTGATATTATGTCTCTTTTTTTTTTGTGAGTTGGATTAAAAAAAAAAAAGTAAAAGAAAGAAAGAGTTTGAATAATAGGTCAGTGTTGCAATGGGTGAAAACAATACAGTTGGTTAAGACTCATTGATGCTGAAAGCAATATAATTCAGAATAAAGTTGGATGGAGAGAGACCAATTTATACGGAGGCAAAAGGGCATAAACACCAATTGTATTTACCTACAGGGGTACCTGCTCTCAAGACCACCTCTCATGAGAGACCACATATCTTTTACGACAAGCTTTCATGACATTAAAATTGATTTCTGTGATAAGTTTACATGTGCTTGCAATGCAATATGAGACCGCTTTTTACCCTTCGGCCTTATGAGGCCAACGGGTATTGTCGTACCCGGCGCCGTCCGTCTGTCCGTCCGTCCCATGGTTTTTACCACCATAACTTCAAAAATTTTTGAGACAGGACTTTCAAATTGCACATGATATTACACTTCTATATGGCCTACTTTGTGTGTAAGCATAGTTAACCTTGACTTAATTCTTAAGGTCACACAGTGGTCACATGTGCTAAGCAACGTTACCACTCTAACTATTGAAAGCCTGCATCTAGCAATCTAAATCTTACACACAAGAAGCTTCATAGAGTGATCTAGAAGCCTATTGAAAATCGAGGTCATAGCTTTATATTTGACGTACTTTTTGAGGTCAAAGGTCAAGTGCACAATGGTGGTATTGGTATAACTAAGGAAGTTTTTTTAAGTCAGTTACATGAAATTTTATACACACATGTATTACAGCCAAAGAATGTGTCATAAATCAAAAGTAGGTCACTAGGTCAAGAAACTGGGTCACAGTGACCTATTCATTGAAATTTTGTTTACCCACTATAACTTCAGAAATTTTTGAGACAGGACTTTCAAATTGCACATGATATTACACTCCTATGTGGCCTACTTTGTGTGCAAGCATAGTTGACCTTGACTTAATTCCCAAGGTCACACAATGGTCATGTGTTGAGCGATGTTACCGCTCTAATTATTGAAAGCCTGCATCTAGCAATCTAAAGCATACACACAAGAAGCTTCATAGAGTGATCTAGAAGCCTATTGAAAATCGAGGTCATAGCTTTATATTTGAGGTACTTTTTGAGGTCAAATATCAAGTGCACAATGGTGATATTGGCATAAGTAAAGAAGTATTTAAGGCAGTTACATGAAATTTTATACACTCATGTATATAACCAAAAAATGTGTCATGAATCAAAAGTAGGTCACTAGGTCACATATCTGGGTCACAGTGACCTATTCATTGAAATTTTGTTTACCCACGATAACTTCAGAAGCTTTTGAGACAGAACTTTCAAATTGCATATGATAGTACACCACTGCAAGCATAATTGACCTTGACCTAACTTTCAAGGTCACACAGTGGTCACAAGTTTGCTGAGGGACATTGTGCCTCTAGAAATCTAAATCTTAAAACAAAAGAAGCAACATAGGGTGATCTAGAAGGCTATTGAAAGTCAAGGTTATACCTCTATATTTGACCTAATGTTTTTGAGGTCAAAGGTCAAGTGTACAATAGTAGTATTTGTGCAGGTAACTATACCTGATACTATGGGACACTATTCCTATTCACTTACAGCAAAAGAGATTGAAGGCGGGCAAAGGGTACCGCGCTCTTTTCATTAAGTCTGGAATTTTGTGTCTTATGCATAAACGATTAACATTTGTAATATTTGTATTAGTGGCATAGTAGGAGTTGAAATGGGAATGTTATGAATTGTTGCATCATATCTTTGTGGGGTGATTACATTTCTTCTAGGTCTATCAGTTTGTTGTATCGGGTTATAAGTGATAAACAAATTATAAAAATAGTCAGGTAATAAATCGCTTTTGAATTTATAATATATTTTCATACAAGATAAGATGAATATGTCAGCAAGTTTGAGCAAATTAAGTTTTTTTAAAGATTATAGTTTATCTTATATGTAATTCATATTGTGTGGACCCTTGGGCCAATAAAATATAGTATTCCACCAGGATACAACCTCTAGGACAGTGGTCACACAAAGCAGGTGTTGTCTCAGTGGAGATCAAATAACATGGAAAAGATAAGCGCCAGGCATCTGAAAAGGTTGCTTTACACAGCAGGTTGTCTCTTGTCAGAGTGGTATTATTAGAAAGGAAGGAATTTATGTGTTGTAAAAATGCTGGTAACAGTTTGCCACTATAACACATAAACAGCAACTCCTAAGCATGAGTCACTGGTATTCATGATACTGGGTAATATTAGATATGCCCATTTGATTGACTGATTACAAATGAGCACATTAAATGAGATAATTTAGGACACTTGTTGTAGATATAGGTACCACCATTTCTTTAACCATTATAATTTAGTTTGGTTTATCAGTCAGGAGTCCTCAAAATTTTAGGAAATCTAGTGCAACACATCCTGGTCTATGTATTCGAACCAGAGCAGAATGGCTGGATCTATTGACTTGGAAAGCAAGAAAAAAAAAAAAAACGAACAAAAAAAAGAAAAGACCAGAAACAGAAAGACACCTCCCCCCACCGATTTAAGTTTAGTTTACTTTAACAGTTGATGACAATATACAATGTAGCCTGCTCTCAACAGATGCCGCGACAAATTTGGCTGTTTATAGGATTAGGGGTTTGGTATTGATGATGTCACCACTGATTGTCATGATTACAGCGGTTTAAATGAGAGCACACAATCATGATATGTGAAATATTATACGTTAAGTGCAGCCAGGATAAAAGAAGGGTGGCTCAAAGGTCATTTAATATAAAGCAAATTTAGTTGTACATCCTTTTGCAGCATCCTGTCCCCCCAGCAAGTTTCCGCTAGCGGGCTTATTAATTTTTGACAAAAACATGGTCAGATGTGAGACCCAGTGCTCTAGACAAGCAATTAAGCACGCATCATTACTATCGAATGCATTTATGATGTGTCAAAGCAAAATAAGCCCTGTGGAAAATTATCAATTTTTACATAAAATAGAATATGACCTGGCCGTTTGATTTTGAAAACAAAATAGTATCTTGATGTTTGAAAGTGATTTTATGCTGATGTACTGATGAGTTATTCGATACCAATATCAAGAATATTCTCTCACGGTGCTGTATTTGTTTCTGACTCAAAAGAAACCCCAAGACAGTGTGTGCTTAGAGGTATGGATGTCTGCAGGTGTTGACCTGGCTGCCTGCAGAGATCAGTTTTCAGTTTACCTAATGTTTTAAAATTGAAATAGTATTTGCAGAGAAGAGGATGCATTGTGTTGTAATTGGGGCAATATTAATGGACTGTTAAATGGAATTGTAATCTCCTTTCAAGCCTGACTCAGCTGGACTCTGTCTGTGGCACTGAATTTAAATTTAAAAAAAAAAAAAGAAAAGAAAGGAAAGGAAGTCCAAGAGTTACATTGAGTCATTGTTTTATTGTTCCAGATGATAATGGATGCAACTGAGTTCCTTTTTCCCCACAATTTGAGCACTTACCGACAACACCAGCTGTGAGTGCAGATCACCGCCAAATCATAGCTGTGCCTTGCACGTACCCAGATAGTGCCTGCTTTAGCCTGAAGCCCATTCGATGCAACGAAATGATAACTCCTCCAAAGTCATGAATGTGTAAAATGAATTACCACTTGAAGGGGCATTCTCATCAACACATCGAAACTCTTCTCGCTCTCTGAGATCTCGGCTTGTGGCAAATTGATATTGTGCCATTTTGAGCCCAGGAAATTATCTTCTGATTTAAATTGCATTCGGAAGGACCTGTGGTGAACTTAAATTTGCACAAGTAAAAAGGATATTTGATGTCGTTTATATTCATATTGGAGAAAAACCAATATTACCGGGGTAGAATGTGTGATAGATGATGTAGTTTGGGGTGATTACAGGCAGGCATCGATCTAATAATAGCATGTACAAGTTGCCAGAATTAGGTGAAAAGTCCAAGGATTCCTCTTAATTCTCCTTCTCTTTGAAAAACTGTCGGGAATGGAACAACTGTATTGTGCATCGCCAAAATTGTTCAGTCTTTGGAATGTAAGTAGCTTTTGCTGGGATATAACTTAATCCTCCTGCCTTCAACTCACCATTCATCTGTACACAGAAACTTCTTGTGGGATAAAATATTAGACCTCAAATTGGATCAGCATTTGCCTGCTTTGCTGCCTCTTAAGTATGCGTAGCAGGCAAGATCTACATATAGAGGCATTTGAAACAGTATGTTCAGCAGGCAAGATGTGCATGTAGAAACATTGTAATAATTTGTATGCTTAGCAGGAAAGGTTTGGATGTAGAGTCATTGTAAACTTTAGTGTGCTCAGCAGGCAAGGTCTACATGAAGAGGCACTGAAAACATAAGTATACTCAGCAGACAATGTGGTCTGCATGTAGATGCATTGGAAACATTAGTGTGCTTAGCAGGCAAGATCTGCAAATAGATGCATTGGAAACATACATGTAGTTTGTTCAACAGGCAGAGTTTGCAGACAGAGCTATGAGATACATCAGTATGCTCACAAGACAATGTGGGCCACATATACAGGCATTGAAAACATTTATATGCTTAGCAGGCAAGGTCTGAACAATGTATGTCGAGTCATTGTAAACATTAGTATGCTCAGCAGGCAAGGTATACTTGTAGAGGAGTTGGACATATTAGTATGATTAGCAGGCAAAGTCTGCATGTGCAGTCATTGGAAACATGAATATGCTCAGCAGGCAAGGTATACTTGTAGAGCCATTGGAAACATGAGTATGCTCAGCAGGCAAGGTAAACTTGTAGAGCCATTGGAAACATGAGTATGCTCAGCAGGCAAGGTATACTTATAGAGCCATTGGAAACATAAGTGTACTGTGCAGATAGATGCATTGGAAACAGTTTGTTCAACAGGCAAAGTCTGCATGTAGAGCTACTAGAAACATTAGTAGGTTGAGCAGGCAAGTCTACATGTAGAGGTATTAGATACATTAGTATGCTCAGAAGACAATGTGGCCCAGATATAGAGGCATTGGAAACAGTGGTATACTTAGCAGGCAAGGTCTGCAATATATATATAGGCATTGAGAACATTGTTGTGCTCAGCAGGCAGGGTTTGGTTGTAAAGACGTTGAAAACAAAAGTATGCTCGGCAGGCAAGATCTGCATGTTGACATTTGAAACACTAAGTATACTCACCAGGCGAGGTCTGTATATAGAGGTACCAGATTAAGCGATGGAGTTGTGACCCTCAGGTGGTACTTGTCCACAGATTAAACTATGCAACAGTGAAACTCCTTATGGTGAGGGCATTATGTTTAACATACAAGTAGAGTGGTCACTCTGGACAAGTCTTGTTTGTGTTCTTTGGACCGTCCTTTTATGAAGAGGGAGAACTGGGTTTGGGAAAGTGTCTTATATCACAGTATGCCATGCTACCAAAACTTTAAAGGAAGAATCACTAAGGTGTGTGGTACAGGCAAATCTGATGCCTAAGGTGTGATTGCTTTCTTGGTTTTTAATTTCCTGTAATGTGTGCATCAGTGGATTCAATGATTGAAGAACTGGTGGTTCCTGAGATATCAAGTGGCCTGTTGATTGGTCTGCCCCACTTAGTAAACTCAGCAAGAATGTAATAAAAGATATGTCCACTATATTTGTTGCAATTTGAATTAACATGAAAGGACAAGTTGCCCATTTGTCTGGAAATTTGCTAGCAGAGTGACAATATCATGGAAAATTATTTGCTTAGTTTGCAGACTGGCAGACCTGGGTTATTAGATTATGATGGTCATAATTGGGGTTAATGGTACAGTGATGAATGAGGTATTAAGCTGCTTGCGTTTGACACTAGGTGGCACTCCAGTGACTGAGTGGCCATTATGTCTCAAGTATGCAAGTGTCATATTGTTGGTCATTCAGACTAGAACCTAATTGCTTTGTGCTGTGTGTTTTACTGGTGGAACTGGTGGTGTATAATGGTACACAGGGCACTGACATGAAGGCTGAATGCATTCTATAATTAGAAGCTGAGTTCTGCAGTGCTGTGGAACCCCTGTAATGAGCCACTGCGGTACCCGTCATGGGCCACCCTCTTACCAACCAGACGTGCCATTTCAACTGTACTGTCTGCTCCTGCTGAAAAGGTCACCCATTAATGTGGCCTCTCTTTTGGCTTTGTAGGAAGCCTTGTATTTGCTGCAATTAGGCCCAATCAATGTAAATCGTGGATTAACATACCTTTGAAAAGACCTTAATTTTATGCAATTACCAAAAAGCCTGGTTGAGAGTTTACATATTCTACATTGCCTGCATAACAAGTCTTGTTCAAAATAGTTATAAAGGCAAATGAAACAAATTTCGTACAAGTTATCCAGAAACACTGACCACTTGAGGCCCATACCAGTTTAATGGTGAGTGATTAAATGACAGGTGTCAACATTTGAACAAAGTTAACATTTTAGCCACCAGAAAGTAGATGTCCAGACACCAGATGGTCTGTCCTTATGTCCAGTCATCTTAAATTGCTGTCTGTAACAGATCTTCATTATGGATTTTATGTGTAATTGATGGACTTTGTAGGAAACTTGCTTAACTGTTAGCCTCCAGGAACACATTTCTCATTATATGTTGGTCTGGCAAATTTGTGCTTTGTTGCCTTTTTTTTTTTTTTTTTTATATATTTTTCTAAAACAAACATTTTACATCATGACAGATCAACAATTGTGTGCTAATGAAAGACAATTTAATGTTTAAGGCTCAAAAGAAAATTTCAGCCCCCAAAAAGGAAGGTGTCTGGTTTCTAAAATCTCTCCCCCCCCCCCCCCCCCCCCCCCCCAATCAGAGTGCTTTCAAATAAGTGAAACTATATCTACTTTGGATGTTTCTGTGTTCATAAAAAGACCTGTGTGATCCTTTTGTACAGAACCTTAACGCATACTGTGTTTCTGAATGGGCTGAATTGACTTGCTTTCTATGATACATCAATAAATCTGGAATCATAATGGCTCTGACAAAAGAACTTGACATTGTGGCAAAGTGTAACTTTTTTTTCTCAACATTAGGGACTCCATTGTACACATAGTAAATTGGCTGTAGCAATTTTCAAAGCCTATGACATTTGCTTCTTTGTTTCTTTTCTGGTCCATACATGTGACAGGAGACTCCCCACACTTTACAAGCAGTAGCACCACAGCAAGAGACGGTGTGTCACATTACCATCTCCATGACCTCCACTCTTCCCCACTAGGGATCCATCTATTGTTACTGGGGTTTAGTCTGTGTCCCATTCAACTTTGACATGATGTCGTCTTTGTTGTGCTGAGCTCACATGGTGATTGCATATGTCCCGTCGTCTAATTGGATTGCTGATGTTGAGGAGCTGGATGCATAGCTTAGTTTTAATCCGGAGAAGACGGCTGAAGAAAGGACGGACTTAATACTGAATTGCTGCCTTAGTGTTGTGTACCTCCTGCAATCAACAAATAATATTGGTGGTTAGAAAGATTTCTACAGAACTTGCATCAAGTGATTTGTCTTCACACACAGTGGGACAAGTGCTTCTCCAAGTTCATCACAACTGTTTTCATCACAGCTAATATTTTTGTGTGCTTTTGTATGTTGTAGAGCGAAATTGGTTCACGACTGATGTGCATTTTGGCAGCAATGCCACAAGATTTAATTGTGGAGTTCCTGACCTGGACCAATTGAAGACCACGGCGGGACTACATTTTCCAATAAGTGTGACAGAAAGATATTTAAACAGATACGGTTGAAGAGGTAAGTTGATTTACAATTGCAATTTTTACTAAGAGCTGAGGGCTTATATAATGGGACATTATTGGTCACTCTGGGGTTTCCAATTGTAGTTTGTTTATATAGTGGTACAGTGACACCTGGCTTGAGAGACCCCTTCGGCAAGAGACTACCCTTCTTCTCTTGGGAGACCCATTTTGTAAATCCCATGTCCTGTTCTTCTAGTTTTATTGTATCTCTAATGAGAGACCACCTGTCTTCCATGTGGTCCAACAGGTGGTCTTTCAAGAGAGGTTTTACTGTATGTACATTAAGGATATACGTAATCAAAGGTACATGTAAATCTTGTTTGTTGCTGGTGTAATTACTTTTTTTTAAATGTGTTTTTTATAGGCTAGAATCTTCTTATCTGTAGCATGACTTGAATGCCAGTCTTAAAAAAAGGCATTTTTCTGACTCTTTCAGTGCCAAATTTTGGACTGAGTCAACAGCTTTGCTCTCTGGAACTATGGGCATGCGGGTACTTGAATGATAGGTCCTTTTACAAGGAATACAAATCTGGGATCCTAATGATAATTCAGACTAGTTTGACTTAAGCAGATCGACTTTAGTTGTGATTGGCACTGAAAGAGTTAAATTGCAGTTGTTATAGTCTTACCCACATCTCTGCTTTATGGAAATGTCATATTAATGGATGTGTTGCATTTAAAGATTAATACACGGTTGTTAAGTGTTGCTGTGCATTAACCTCCCCACCGTTGTGTCCCTAGCTAAGTAATGGATTTGTAATCAAAGGGTACCATGTTGCTGCAGACAGATATGTACATGTTCTGTCACAGTGATTTGCCCAGGAAAACTATTTAGGTAATTGACCAGACCCAATCATGCCCATCATGGATTAACTTTAAGAGAAATATGTGTTATCGGGTTCTTGCTGCACAGATGGAGTTGCTTCGTGAAAGTATTATACGTCATTACTACTCAGCTTGCCTTGTATCAGAATTTTAGATTTGGGTTTCTGCTTGTCAGTGTTTTTTTTATCACAAACATTAGTAGTTCAGAGAGGTATTGAAGAACAGATTATATGAAGGAGCATCTTTACTTGAGAGAGAGAGAGAGAGAGAGAGAGAGAGATAGGGGAGAGAGAGAGAGAGAGAGAGAGAGAGAGAGAGAGAGAGAGAGAGAGAGAGAGAGAGAGAGAGAGAGAGAGAGAGAGAGAGAGAGAGAGAGAGAGAGAGAGAGAGAGAGAGAGAGAGAGAGAGAGAGAGAGAGAGAGAGAGAGAGAGTATGTTAAAGTGATTTTTTTTTCAAAGTTTCTGAGAGGTAAAGAAAGTTGTTATGCTAAACTGACGGGCAGTTTCGTGTTTGATCTGTTATTTTATCTTTGTGTGGAAAGCATACTTGTGTGCAATTAATGCATCAAGGAACTGAATTATCTTTGTGCATTGGCTGCCTTGACAAGTATTAGCATTAGATTCTCTGCCAGAAGAAGACGCCCTATCCCCCCGCCCCCATCCCCTGCAAAATACATGTAATTCATAAAAACTTCTCAGGCGAGTGCATGAAATATGGCAGGGAACCCATGCCATGGCCTGTCATTAGATGCTTATTTCCAGATGATTCTGGCTTATCAATTATCAGAATGAGATAGCTGTTAATGTTAGTCCAGCCCAATGAAGCTGAGATGTTGCTATAGCACTCGGCTTTGGAAGCCTGAGGACCTACAGCTATCACTGAAATCATCCATGCTCTCTCAATCATCTGTGACAATATTTAGCTCGCATGTGAGCCTCCCGTTCCAGATTTTCATTGCCTTGACTTACCAGAGTCATCTAATGTTTAAAACATGTCACCTGCATGACATGCATGGTTGTTGTATCACACAGAAAGATAGACAAGTTGAGTGAGTGGATGTGTATAAAAGCTAAGAGTACAGGTGCTGTCAGCTGGCCTATTTGTGTAGTCATTTGTGCTGTGAAGTTAAAGTGCATTGTATTTGTAAGCGTTCCAAATAGATGCGAAGTTCATCCTTAAGCCAAACGAGCAGTGACAAGAGCAGTCATATTATGGTAGAGATCTGACTTTCATTTATTTTATTGAGTCAGGCTGGTTAGTGTGCCAGACAAGAAGCACAGGGTGACTGCCCACTGCTTGGTGTCTGCATCAATCACAGCGACACA
The DNA here is from genome assembly GCA_964020975.1 of Hermodice carunculata. Classification (NCBI taxonomy): domain Eukaryota; kingdom Metazoa; phylum Annelida; class Polychaeta; order Eunicida; family Amphinomidae; genus Hermodice; species Hermodice carunculata. The sequence goes on along the minus strand of OZ026622.1, from coordinate 81,159,054 downwards.
CCGTATCACATCAATCACCGCGACACACCGTATCACATCAATTGCCAGGGATTTTGTTACTTGTCCTACCAAATTTTGGACAAGTAATGGGTTCAATGTCAATTGATAGCAAATATTTTACTTGTCCTGCCGAAAAATTTACTTGTGCTGGACAACAGGACAGTCTTTAAATGTAGCCCAGATTACAGTGACACACAGTATCACATCAATTATATACAGTGGCATACATTATAACATGTATCACAGTGATATACAGTATCATATCAATCACATTGATACACAGTATCACATCAATTACAGTGATGCACAGTGTCACAGTCACACACAGTATCACATAGGTCACAGTGACACACAGTACAGTCATATCAATTACAGTGACATACAGTATTACAATGTCATCAATTACAGTGACATACAGCATTACAATGTCATCAATCATAGTGAAAAAAAGTATGGCGCCAATTACAATGACACACAGGGCAGCCTTTTCTTTCAGGAAGGTCTTGTGTATCTATAACTGTGTTGAGGATGTGCGTCAGGTTAGTTTCCACTGTAAAAAAAAAACAAAACAAAACAAAAAACAAACAAACAAAAAACAAAACCCCAAAAAGCACTAAAAAATGATAAAATCTCCCACAAAGTATATACATGTATTTCTGAAAAGTAAACAAACTTGAGATTCAAATGACACCACTGTCTTTGGTGTTAAGTACCTTGTGTTTGTACAGCTATTGGAGAAAGACAACCAAACAATTTCATGGAAAAAAGGAATTCAACTTTTTTTTTGTTTTTACCCCTGGACCCATAAGCCCGGAAGGGTATTGTCGTCACCTACGCATCCGTCCGTTCATCCATGCCTTGTCACTGCCATATCTCCAAAAATACTCACTTTACAGAGACCAAATTTACTTCACAAGGGTTCCTTGAGGTGCTTCAGGTGCCTTTTGAAAAGTAGGTCACTAGGTCTCATTTTTAGGTCACAGTACTACATTGCCCTCTATGATAAAAAATTTTCTACAGAATTTATACACATATATGACTATATTTTAACCTTTTTCCTTTATACTTTATGTCATGTTAATTTCTACTATGGACCTGATTACGTAAATACATGTACCATCATAATCATGTGTCCGAAATAAACCAATATATTGCAGAAAAAAACAGCGTTAACACAGTATCTAAAAAAAAATGAATGTAGATTCATCAATTATTTATGACAGGTGGTCCTAAGAATGTCCCAGATGCCTATTGAGTCACATATTTAGGTCACAGAAGAAAAATGGCCATGCCATGATATCTTCAAATATACATGTACCATCATAATCATGTGTCCGAAATAAACCAATATATTGCAGAAAAAAACAGCGTTAACACAGTATCTAAAAAAAAATGAATGTAGATTCATCAATTATTTATGACAGGTGGTCCTAAGAATGTCCCAGATGCCTATTGAGTCACATATTTAGGTCACAGAAGAAAAATGGCCATGCCATGATATCTTCAAATATTAAATTAATCATTGTGGCAGCACCAATTATTTATGACAGTTGGTCCTAAGGATGCCTCAGACACCAAGGAAAACTAGGTCACTGGGTCAGATATTTAGGTCACAGTGCTGGATTGAAGGAAAATGGCCTTGCCATGACATATCTCCAAAATACTCACTTTACAGAGACCAAATTTTTATCACAGAAGGCCATTGAGGTGTGCTTCAGGTGCCTATCGAAAAGTAGGTCACTAGGTCACATATATGGGTCACAGTACTACATTAAAGAAAAAAACGCTGTTAACACAATATCTAAAAAAATATTGAATGTAGCTTCAACAATTATTTATGACAGTTGGACCTAAGAATGCCCCAGATGCCTATGGAAAACTAGGTCACTGGGTCACATGTTTAGGTCACAGTGCTGCATTGAAGAAAAATGGCCATACCATGATATCTTCAAACATTAAATTACTCATTGTAGCTGCACCAATTATTTATGACAGTTGGTCCTAAGCATGCTTCAGACACCTAGTGAAAACTAGGTCACTGGGTCACATAATTAGGTCACAGTGTTGCATTGAAGAAAAATGGCCTTGCCGTGATATCTCTGCTCATTGCATTTGCACCAAAGCTTTGTCATTAGGTCAAACAGAAGTAACCTTGATCTACCAGAGGGATATTGTTGTCACCTAATCGTCCGTCTTGGCTGAGGGATTTGGGGTCACTGACCAGGTTCTAGTTGAATTTAGCATTAAAATTTCTTTGGAAAAACAGTCTACTTACTAATACCTCTCGACAAAAAATGGGTCCTGTTTTTTTCGCTTTTTTGTTCATTATGGAGCAAGGAATACCCAAAATTGTGCTTATGACATCACATTCATACATCAAAGGGTGATGACTTTGGCTTAGTGTTGTGACAAAAATAAGCGCTGTGTGAAAAATTTGAGACCCGCTTTTTAGTTACCCTTCTCAGAATGAGATTGCTGCAAACCAGATGTTTTTATGACTAAAACTGTTGAAGCTGAATCCAAAATGAGTTTGAGGGGGGGGGGGGGGGTACTGTTGAAAAAGCAGACATAAGAAAGCAAGCTTCAAGAGGATGCCGTCTTCAAGCAGATTAACATTACTTACTCAAGCATAGATCCTTATGACACCTTCCCAATTCCACAGGAATGTGTTTTTAACGAGTATTTTGATATGTTTCGTTGCAAATACTTCAAATATTGCTTTATTCTGGTGACTTTAAGCAGAGAAAGCAAAGTTCAGTGCCCGTGTGTCACCTTGCTTGCCTCACCATCTGGTTTCGCAGCCAGCCGTTGATTGGACAGTCACTAGTGGGACATCCCAGATAATGATTGACATGTTGCTGCCTAGCAACACATGAGATGCGTGGGTGAAGCTAAGCAGCTAAACCAAGATAGATTTCGAAGCCATTTCAAAACAAACAGGTGCTGACCAACTTTTTGGCTTAAAATTTAGTTTAAAGATGAAGTTAGCTAGAAATGGATTTCCATATATCTGAATCTTTGGTATTACTAATACAAAATATATGAAAACTGCAAAAAAATTCAGTTTGAAGCCATTTAACCTGATGCACAACATTAAGGTGGTTCTGCAATGCCTTGGTAAACAAAGGCTGCTGTCCCCTTTTGGGCTAAATAAGGTGAAAAGTATTCAGGTGACACTGCAATTTTGTTTGTTTGTTGGGTTATTTTTAAATTAATTTTTGTGTGTTTGTAATCTTTGGCTTTTTCTCCTGAACCACAAGCTGGAGTCTGATTAAAAATGAAAATATACATTGACTGCGTGCCCACCAAAACTGTTCACTAGGTGGCACTGTTGTCGTGTCCTAACGTCTGATCCATTTTCTCAACTGTATAATGGTCAATGAGCATACATGAAAATGTTGATATGGTTAATTTAGGAATTTTGTTGTGCATACAAATTTACATATATGTAAGATTAACTCCAAAACTGTAGACCAAATCCACCTCTAATTTGCTGGGTATATGCCTCAGGTGGGTCCATAAAATTTCAAATAGTTACTTTTATGCTCAAGTAATTATGAAACTTTTTATATTTTTTAATTCCATTTTGGGGGCAAATCTCCAAAACATTTTATCACCAAAAACCTCCTGACCAATTGCCATGAAATTTCATTGGAACATTTTTGAGTTCAACTAGACCTTAATTTGTTTAGAAGGTGGCATTAAATTTTCCGATACTTTTGATGAATTTTTGTGCATTACATAGCTTTTCAACTTCTAAAGGGCGAGCTGGATTCTTGTCAACTTTCATTGAAATGTAGCGTGGCTGCACTTACCTACGCTAAAGTTGTTCACTAGGTGGAGCTATTGTCACTTCCTCATTAACATTTTTAAAAAGTCACATAATGATTGGTAAGGATACATGCATTGCTAGCATATTAGAGGGATATTGATGTAGATGCATGTGTTTGTTGGCCAGCTCTTCATGTGTACACTGAATATACAGGTGCCTTGGGTGAGTTGTTGCTGGGTATTTTTGAAGTGCCACGGTGATTCACAAAGACGCATGTTATATGGCACAATAGTGAAGCAGTACAATCATTGTAAACACTTGCACGTGTGATTTTCTCGTCAAACTATTTAGATGATCCTCTTCAGACTTAGTTGGGAAGTACATGCACAAGGTTAGGTCAGCTGAGCACATGCTGTTCTTAAAGCCTTCTTTTTATGGTCATATACATGTTGCAAAAAATCTTTGCTAACTCTGAAGTGTTTGTTGGGCTTTCCGGGCAATACTATTGTCATGTGTAGAATACATTATACATGTACATGGCAGACATACAAATCCGTTGAGGAAACTCCTTGATTTGATGCCTAAAGTGTATTCAGTCATAGCATCAATTATTCGAGTGGAGTCCCAAAGCCAAGATACTGCCACCAGAGTTCCTACATGTAAGTACTCTTTTTGCATGTCCAGTGTGGATCTTAATAAAAAGTTCTCTACAGTGAAATAGTGCCTGGTCAGAGCAGTGGAAATAACTCGAGCATCGTTTTTGACAGAAAAAAATTAGGAGTCGGCAATGCAGAAGCATGCCCTGGTGACTTGCCAAATGCGACAGTGGGTTAATGCATCTGCTAAAGAGAGTGAGACAGGGCGTACATGTATAAAAAATAATAAACGTGGACTTGACAAAGGTTGTATAAGTGATCACCTTGTTTATACCGTCACCTTCGTATATGGAATATAATACATCAACCATGTCTTCGGGGACCTTGGGGTCATGCTGGCCCTGTCCAAGGTCGGCATTTTTCAGCTGAACAGTTTTAACAGTGTCTGCTCTGGTGGTAGTACCGTAGTGGATTGGACGCTGTACACCCACTTACCATTCCATTAACCTGTGACCCGGCTACCACCCTGTCATGTGTCCCGCGATGTGCATCTTTGGGATGACTCTATATGGAATATACAAGGACGCGAGTGCTCCTGCCAACTGCCCGTAGAGTCTGGGCTGCACTGCCATGTCAGGAGCAACCTGTAATATTTTCCTCCAATATCGGTGATTACTTCATGCAAGTACACACAAGTTGGCGTCATGCAGGTGTTGAATGTCTTGAAATGGCCCTTGAAGCCACAATCTAAATTGAAACTTCAAGTTGCTCATGCAATCATCATCTATAAAATGGTATTTTTTAGCTGATGGCTAGGAGTTATGTGGATAGACTTCGATGTGGTGAGATGTGTCATTACACACTGCTGTGATGAGAGTTGGCCCCTGTGACCTCAAAGTAAAGAACGTGTATCAGCTGATGAAGCACCTGCTGTCGCCACCTGTCTCCGTAAAGACCCTGTCTGTGTCCACCAGGCTGTTTACCATCAAAGCTTTTCCTCTTAGCCTTTTTCAATTAGGGATTGTAGCGTTCTACCTGGCTATTTGCAGAACAGTTCAACCACTAACAGAAAAGCCCCCCCTGGAAAAATAGATTAAAAAAAAAAAATTGGCCAGTTTACGGTATGGTTTACTGAACAAATCTTCCCCTGGGGGCTGAAGTGAATATTCAGTGGTTTTGATCTTGTATAATATTAGGTGCTGCTTCGAAAGAATAATCTCAACTTTTGAATGAATATTATTATACTGGGGGTGGCCATTCTTATGTCTTGACTGACTTAACGAGAGCCTGTGATGATGTTTAATTCAGCATATTTGATTGTTCCAGGTTTACCGGAAAGTCCCCATGAGAGACAAATAAAAAAGTTTAGGAAATTATCTGTAGGGGTTTAATGACAGCTAGACCATGTAGATGGTGTGTGATCAGACTCCATAGAGCCTAATTGGGGCTGTAATGAATGTGGTCCTTAGTGGCAGGTGGTCTTTCAACAGAATGGTTGCTCTGCATGCTGCATTGTGATGTGTACAGTGCAGGGTTCAAAACCTTCTTATAGTCTGCCCTTTTCCACACGCTGCCCCCTTCCACGCAGTGGTAAAATTGGTGTCACAGCAATTTTCTGCATCAAACAGCACTAATTAAGACTGATCAGCAGACCCATTAGTGCAGTCTTTTGGAGGTCTCTTTGAAGGCGTTTAATGGAAATTAGCAGAATGGATAACCCTGAGGGAAAGATGAATTGGTTGATTTCAATATATCTTTTGACCGTGCGGGGATACACGTGATGTACATGTAGATACAGACACGAAACAGAACAAAAGCGAGAGCTAGTGAGGGCATTATGGAGCGGTACAAAATTATGCAGTGTGTACAGTTATACCTAGAAGTGGAAACCCAAGACTAATGCAGTTTTTAGCTGTGCTGACCAAAGGTTGAAAAGCTCACACTATCATTGTGTCAACCTGTCTTTCCGTTCAGCCGTTAACTTTCGCTTGTGGACATGGTGCAGTCCACAGTTTTTGAGTTAGCACCATACAACTATCAGAACTTGTATGGTGTATGGAAATCTGGACCTATATCGATATTAGTGGTGCCACCAACAATACAGTGGTACCTCTTTTGAGACACTGGCTACGTAACAAAGTTTTTCACGGCATGGCGTAAGTGTATCAGACGAATTTTTCGTGTCCCTGGTAATACCCACAACCGATTTCTCAGTTTAATATGTGAGGACTTACCAGTGGAGTGTCAGTTACATTCTAGATTCATGAATTTCTTTCGAAAATGTCTTGTTAGCCCTAATAATTGCGTTCGATTGTGTAGCAGGCTAGCGATGCAGGGAAGTCGATCCCAAGTAATATTGTAACACCATTAATTATGTGCGCCATATATATGGAGTTCCAAAACAAAATGCCCAATTTGTTGAAATTTCAGATGTCGTCAGCTCCGTCCAAGATGTTGCCTTTGGTTCCATATGTGAGGAGGACATTATACACAGTCAATTGATTCGCACTCTCATTGAAACAACAGACAGTGGAGACTTTTTTTTATCTCACCAAGAAACACAGGACCTGATCATAACCCTTTGCACTGACTGAACGTTTAGTGATGCAGCTACGCACTTATTTTGCACCATGACTTTGTTGTAAACTAAACCTCAACAAAGGAATATATCATTTGTACTATTGCTATGTAATGCGTGTACTTTGTACGAATAAAGATATATATATATTATGGCAGCTCAAAATGTGGTCTCTAAATAACAAGTTGTCTTTCATGAAAGGTACAACATGGAAAAGATAGCGCAGTTTTCTGAAAGAGCAGTCTTAAAAAAAAATGCAGTCTCACATTAGAGGGGTCTCTCAAGAGAGGTACCACAGTATTCTGTGATACATGGAGCAAAATGTAAAAATCTTGTGACCTCTCTAGCCACCTTAATTTTCAGGTGGTCGTCATGAAATTTAGTGGGATTGTAGAAGGGGTAAAAATGCCACTTTCATACGATATTAGTGACACCACTTATACTTTGACAGAAAGTATGAGCCAAAATGTGTTGAAAGTTATAAAATTCAGTATCTCAAAAAGTAATTGAGTTAGACATGCCAAATTAGATGGGATGTATAGATTGTGGTCAGTGCTAATATAATATGTATTGTCACATTGTCAGTGACCTTGACATGTTTATCAGGGGTCACATTAAGGATTTTTCAGTATGGTTCTGTTGGACCCAGCTTTCTTCTTTTTCAGGAAAAATAGTGAGTCCATTGACTGAACCGATGGGTCCAGTCTGAAACTGTGCAAACTAGACTTCATTTGCTGTGATTGGATTGATTTATTAGCTCAGCTGACTTGTCAGTCAGCTGAGCTTATCATATGGTCCTCCGTCCGTCGTCAATTCACATTTTCCACTTCTTCTCTGAAACCATCAACCAGATCCACTTCAAACTTGGTGGGGATGTGCCTTGGGTGGGTGTCTACTATGTTTGTTCAATTGGTCACGGTCCAGCGATTTTTGGATTTTTAATGAATTTTTTTGTTCTTTTTTGGGGCAAATCTTAAAAAATCTTCTTCTCTGAAACTGCTCACCCAATTGCTTTGATATCACACAAGAACACTCCCTGGGATTCCTAGTTCTTAATTTGTTCACCAGGTGGTGCTGCAATTTTTTTTCTAATTTTTTATGAATTTTTGTGTGTTATAGCTATTCTTGACTTCTTCTCCAGAACCGTCACTCAGATTAAGCTGAAACATGGAGGATATGTTCCTTGTGGAAGGGTCAAACAAAGTTGTTCACTATGTGGGAATGCTGCAGATTCCTGATTTTTAACGATTTTTTAAAATTCAGGTAGTTATTGGTCAGTGCAGCTTTCCTGTTGATTACTATGTAAGTCAATGGGCATTCTAATGCTAATTCACAGGACAGCTGACACGAAATTTACTGTTTGCTTGATAACTTGAGATCTGTTTTGAGTTGGTACCGTGATGCTGCACATGGTAATGTTTCTGTATGAAGGTCATGCTTAGACAGTACATGAATGACCTTGACCTCGTTTCTGGGGTCACAGTGCAACATACATGAATTTTACTCTTCATTATAACTCAAGAACTACTTGAACTTTGATGTTGCACATGTTAGTGTTCTTTTATAAAGGTCAGACTTACTCAAAACATGGGTGACCTTGATCCTTTCCAAAGTTCATAGAGCTGCAAGTGTGATGAATGTCAAGATCAGCTGAACATGGGCTGTTCACACAGCCCTCTTGCTTTATTTGGTATAATCAACATACAGTGATACGTGAGTTTACATAAAAATGATAAATCAATAAAACATGCAGGTAACTTAAGCCTAGAAACAAACATAACATAGGGTCTATATATGCTCACGCAAGCAAATCATAATTATAAATAAGATTGAACAAAAAGTTACCAATAAGCCAATGTAAAAGGGTTTGATGACTAAAAGTTTGTTGACTGTACCAAGGATGGATTTAGTCTACCCCGGGACCTGCTATTAAGACAAAGTCTATGACATGTCCCTGGTCTACTAAAATATGGTTTGTGAAGGGGGTTTAACCCCCAGCCCACTGCCACTGTGCCACTATCTGGTATGGCACACCGTGTGCCACCGGCCAGTTTTTTACTCGCTGATTCACACACACAGATCATGTATGCAAATTTTGATGCAAGACACACATTTTGAGCAGAATTTTTTTTTTTTTATAGGAGTTGAAGGTCAAGGTCAAATAGCAAGTTGGAGTATAAAGGTTAAAATGTCAAGACTTTTGTGATATGCACTACCATCTGTAATTTCCACTGGATGATGATGAAATTTGATGGAATTGTAGACAAGATCATAATCTTGATTGATGGTTATATTACTGGTAGGTGCTATCTGTATTTTGACAAGTTATGAGCCAGAGTACATTGAGAGAGATAAAATTCTGAGTGTCCAAAAATAATTAAGTGAAATGGGCCAAAATACTACCATCATATTGATAATGGCCTGCATAAATATATTATCTAACATGGATGACCTTGGCCTTTTTGCCCCGGCTAGGTCAGTGGCACTGTAAAGTAAAAAGAGGTAATTTGCGGGTGATGGCCATCAAAGAGATAACTTGTCAACAGTTTTCAAGTTGGCCCCATGTAACTTTCAGGACTTAACTAACGGTATAAATGTTGCTTCTGAAGTTCAATATTGGTGGTGCTTCCTACTTTTTTATGTAGTATATGGGTAGAAATGTGAAAATAGTGTGAACAGTCTATATACCATCTTTAATTTTTTGGTGGATTTTTATGAAATTTACTGGGATTGTTGAGGAAGTAAAGATATGAACTCGAAAATAGGATTCCAGATAATAAGATTAGCTTGACAGCAAAGGTGCAGGATGCTGTCAAAATTATCAAACTTCAAAATGGTGCAACATGTCTTCATGTAACATACCTTTTTGGAAACTGCTCATGGCCTGTCTATACATGGGAATTTAAGTTGGAACTATAGATGACATTTGAATTTGGCCTCTTGCTTACCAAAATTACAAAGTGAAACCTTAAAGTGAAGATCAATGTGTATTTTGAGGATAGTATCTATTTCAATGTCTATGGGTATTTTAATTTGGTGTTTCTGTTGTTGGGCTATATGGAATTCAATTTTTTCAAGTAAGTAGGGTTCAGATTATTTACTATTGTGTGCTTTCTTCTTCCTTATCCGTGCTTGGGGTGATTACCAAATTATGATATAGTGAGTGTTCAATTTAGAACTCTAATTTAAAGGTTATATACATGTATGTGATATGTCAAATACTGTTAAAAGATTGTTGAATTCAGGTTTTTTGGGTGGGGGCCTAATTTTGATCATTTAAATTTGAAGGGGTGGAGCCTCAATGGAGCAGGGAGCATTGTTGGGAGGAGTACAGTGCAAAAAAAAAAAAAAACCCAGTTTAAATCACTTTATCTATTAATCTTCTCTTATAATCCCAATTATTATGATTCTCATCCAGGTTTGTCCCTGGGGGAGGGGAGGGGAGGGGGTACTCCCATTATTTAGCATTATGGGTAGGCTTTGCAGGAAAGACCCCCATTTTTTGACCACTTGTTGCTCTCAAAGACCCCCTTTTTTCAAATCATTGATCCTAAAGGCGCCATGTTTTTAATTGTCATTTCCAAAGACCCCCATAAATTGTGCTCTAGCTCAATTACAGCTCCTTTTCCCTTTTGGGACGTACACTTCTACCCCTTCAAGCATGTCTCATAACTCCTTGCAGACCTTTGCCTGTTGTAGTTAGTAACTTTGACAATACCTGCTCCCAAAGACCCCCCCCCCCATTTTCTCATTGATTCTGCTCCCAGCGGGCCCGTGTTTCATACCCTCAGTGGAGCCTACCCATCCAAAAGCATGCGTAGTGCCCCCCCCCCCCCCCCCCCGTCCTGTGGTTTTCGTCATAGACAGATAAGAGTTTAATGCTTGCAGCGGTTCTCCCAATACCTGATACGAAACAGACAGCAGTGAGCAGACTGTTTTTTGATAGTTGTTTGTCTGCACACAGCTGTCCCAGACTACACTGTTGTATTCCAGAATAGGTCCAACAAATGAAAATTAAATAGTCTGAAAGGTTTCACAGTCTGCAGTCTAATCTATGTTATACGGCTATCAGGATGTCTAGCTGTGTTGTTGCTTACAGTATGATCTACTTGGTATATGCTATAACACTTAGATTTGATTTTAATCACAGTATATTTAACAGTTTATACTGTTACAAATTTGTCAGCAGGTGGCTTTGGAAAACAATTAGAGGGTGGCTCACTGGTTGGTGCTTGCCTGAACATAGCATATAGGCATGGTAGTGTTTAACTAGCACTTAATGTAGAGGTGGATCTTTGGCCCAGTCATCTATCAAAGAGAGGTCAGAGTTAATTGTGCCAACCTCAGCAAACACCATTTATATGGAGACATTAATTGTTTGGATGTAACTGAACTTTAGAATTAACAGTGTCAACTTTGAGGTAGATGAAAACACGTTGGCGCTTAACAGGGTTGAGCGCCGTGCCCTGGATTACCCCAGCAATGATTTGTCCCGCTGGAAGAGGACCCATTTAATGCGAAACACTGTGGCTGGTTGTGTATGAAGTCTTTAAACCAGAGGGTAAGTCTCTACATGGAAACACTCAGCAGCATCAGTGATGGATAATTTTTACAGGACAAAAAAGCCTGAGCAGTTTTTCATTGTTGGATGCATATCAGAGGCAGTTGTTGGGCATGGGTGCATGCAGGTATAATGATACTTAAAATATCGTTACCACTTTTACCCCATTTACTTCAGAATAAATTGAGCTACCATCATGAAACTTGTACTCTAGTAGCGCCATCTCATTTGGTACTTAGCAGAGTTCAGCATTCAGCAACCTTTACCTATTTTCAAGTTCAGCAAATACGACTGGGCAAGACCAAATGTAGACAACGATTCAATTTTCCCAGGCATGTAAGTCAACTGATTTCGATGCTAAAGCATCTCATCAGAGACTGAAGTTAATGGGCCCCGGTACGTTCTTATATATCGGGTAAACATTCATGTTGGCAACGTAAACATGAACATTTTCTAACGTTGAAGGGCTTTGACGTGAATTGGACAATGTAATTGGCTGTTATAGCACCTTACATGTGAATCTGGCCTGTTGCTCAGCAAAAGAAAATTAATAGACTTGAGCACCAATATGCCAGGTTTTTAAAGAAGCTGGAAAACATACCAGGTTTTTTAATAAGAAGATGTATCCACTGATAGCTTAACTCTCAAATCAGAACAGACTGGGAACCATTGACACATGAATTGCGCTTTTCATGGGGTAGATGAACTTAGAAATAAAATTTTCAAGTTCACTAGGGTTCATATTTTTATGGCTGTGGACACAATAAATCAGAACAAACGGAGCTACTATCAGGAAACTTACTGCAGAAGCATCTCATTTGAAGATTGGCGAAGTTCAACATTCAGTAACCTTGACCTATTTTCAAGGTCGCCAGGGTTATGCCTGGCCAAGGGGGTCTTATCACTTTGACTGTTACATTCTTTGTTTTACATCGGGAAAGTAATCCATTGTGCCAAACTTTTGTTAAAAGCTTTGTCACTAATGTATATACAAATATGCATCTAATTTCCCTGTGTTGATAAATTGTTAATGAAAAATCATGGAGTGGATAATTTTTAAGTCACTTGGATTGATACAGTCAGATCTGCTGGCACATAAGTGTACTTACTCAAATCACATTGATGAAGTCATTTGGGATATGTTTGAAAAATTTCATACTCAAGCTTGGCAGAGGGAACATGTACAGATATCACCTGCTTTTATTTAACAGTGCACATGCTGATGATATAACTGATAATTTCTGACCAACATGACTTCAAGACATAAAATATATATGGACTAATGATACAACCTGCAGTGTTGAAATTTTCCATTTGTTCATTTCGTGTAGCCTAGTTTTCCTGTGTCTGATAAAGTAGAATGAAACCTCCTTATACTGAACGACCTTGGGACTGGACAGGGAAACCTCCCTGTACTGAACGACCTTGGGACTGGACAGGGAAACCTCCCTGTACTGAACGACCTTGGGACTGGACAGTGAAACCTCCCTATACTGAAAGACCTTGGGACTGGACAGTGAAACCTCCCTATACTGAAAGACCTTGGGACTGGATAGTAGTGTTTGGTATAAGGAGGTGTTCACTATTGGGAGGTTTGCTTGTACTGAAAGGATACAATTAGAACTGAGAAAAAGTGTTCAGTATAAGGAGGTGTTCAGTATATAGAGGTGTTCAGTGAGGGAGGTTTCACTGTATGCTGATATAGAAAGCCATGTCTTTGCAGGCATGACACAAGCACAGTAATCCATGTCGACTGTCTCCTTACTTGTACATCTTGGATGCGAAAATGCACAGGTAATAATTTCTGATTCCGGCCCGACGTGTGTCAATCATTGGCCGTATTGTATTACATTTGTACTTTATTGTCAGTGAAGAAGCAACTGCCAAAAAAAAAAAAAAGGAAATAACATTTCTTAAATGGAAAGTATGCACCATATTGCAACTGTCACATGCCCAGTGTACAGCTTATGTACTTGCAAGTTCTGCCAATCTGTGTTCAGATTGCCTGCAAGGCAGACCACCAGACTTTGGATTCTTTGACTTGGGGTTCTGCAAAGGCTGTCATGCAAATTGAACTTGGACAAAAAGGTGGTTAAACATGACACTTGGCACACTGAGTCTAGTTTGCTTGTCGTAAGTCAAGCATTAACCAAACATAATGCTCTTAATAGGCTAAGTCCACTGTAAAAAGTCATAACTCTGAGTCCTAATGGATAACAGGTGAATGTAATCTTGTATGTACATGTATGTACCATTCAGATTGATCACATGACGTCACCCAGGCAACTTAGGGAATCAATAAAGACAGTACACATATAAGTGGTATTCTCAATACCAGCATATGTCAGACTCTAGTCTGGCTAAATCTGGGTCCTTCCCTGAGCATGTTGGTGACATTTCTTTAAAACTTAAAACAAGAACTATGTAATTTATATACAGTATTGAATTCCTTGTGAGACCCTTATGTCAATGATAAATATAGTAATTTGAGGCTAACAATGATCAGAATCTGGCTGAATAGTGCATTTTAATTGTAGGGCAGATGATACAGATATGTCACAGGAGGATATGGCCATTAGGAGGATATAGCCATTAGGAGGATATGGCCATTGAGGAAAAATACAGGGAAGGATATGGATTATGGGTCTTGGCAGGATATAATCCTCATGAGGATAGAGGACCTGTTGGGAAGAATGCAGGAAAGAATATAAATAAAACAGTAGAATGATATTTATGTCTCCCGGTGGAAGCCGGGGGACATATTGGTTTAGTGCCCGTTTCTTCCGCTTCTTCTACTTGTTGTTGTTGTTGTTGTTCAGGTTCTTCAACACTTGGTTTCCGTGCGATGTCTTGAAGGACTTGACAGAATTTGATGAAACTTGGTACGATTATGTATCTAGGCAAGACCTAGGTTGGGATTGTATTTGGGTGACCTTGACCTAATTTCAAGGTCACAGGGTCACTTATGTGAAATTGGTTTCCGTGCGATAAGTCATGAAGAACTTGATGGAATTTGATGAAACTTGGTAGGATTATGTATCTTGGCCAAGACCTAGGTTGGGATTTTATTTGGATGACCTTGAGCGAATTCTCAAGGTCACAGGGTCACTTATGTGAAATTGGTTTCCGTTCAATAAGTCTTGAAGAACTTGATGGAATTTGATGAAACTTGGTAGGATTATGTATCTTGGCAAGACCTAGGTTGGGATTGTATTTGGGTGACCTTGACATCATTTTCAAGGTCACAGGGTCACTTATGTGAAATTGGTTTCCCTTCGATAAGTCATGAAGAACTTTATGGAATTTGATGAAACTTGGTAGGATTATGTATCTAGGCAAGAACTAGTTTGGGATTGTATTTGGATGACCTTGAGCGAATTCTCAAGGTCACAGGGTCACTTATGTGAAATTGGTTTCCGTGCGATAAGTCATGAAGAACAGGATGGAATTTGATGAATCTTGGTAGGATCATGTATCTTGGCAAGACGTAGGATGGGATTGTATTTGGGTGACCTTGACGTAGTTTTCAAGGTCAAAGGGTCACATGTGAAATTGGTTGCCGTTCGATAAGTCTTGAAGAACGTGATGGAATTTGATGAAACTTGGTAGGATCATGTATCTTGGCAAGACCTAGGTTGGGATTGTATTTGGGTGACCTTGACTGAATTTATAATGTCACAGGGTAACTTATGTGAAATTGGTTTCCGTTCGATAAGTCACTTGGTTTCCGTGCAATAAGTCTTGAAGGACTTGACAGAATTTGATGAAACTTGGTAGGATTATGTATCTAGGCAAGAGCTAGGTTGGGATTGTATTTGGATGACCTTGAGCAAATTCTCAAGGTCACAGGGTCACTTATGTGAAATTGGTTTCCGTGCGATAAGTCTTGAAGAACTTGATGGAATATGATGAAACTTGGTAGGATTATGTATCTTGGCCAAGACCTAGGTTGGGATTGTATTTGGATGACCTTGAGTGAATTCTCAAGGTCACAGGGTCACTTATGTAAAATTGGTTTCCGTGCAATAAGTCTTGAAGAACTTGATGGAATTTGATGAAACTTGGTAGGATTATTTATCTAGGCAAGAGCTAGTTTGGGATTGTATTTGGATGACCTTGAGTGAATTCTCAAGGTTAAAGGGTCACTTATGTGAAATTGGTTTCCGTTCGATAAGTCATGAAGAACTTGATGGAATGTGATGAAACTTGGTAGGATTATGTATCTTGGCAAGACCAAGGTTGGGATTGTATTTGGGTGACCTTGACCTAATTTTCAAGGTCACAGGGTCATTTGTGTGAAATTGGTTTCTCTGCAATAAGTCTTGAAGAATTTGATGAAAATTGCTAGAGTAATGTATCTAGGTGAGAGCTAAAATAGGATTGTAATTTTCAAGCAAACTTGGTCATTTGTAATTTGTTATCACCTGCAGCTTATTCAGAGACGTAAGTGCTCCACCGGGAGACATTTGATTTTCTGTTGGAAAATCAGTCTGTTCTAGCTGTATCCTGTATTTAGTGTCTTGCCTTTATATCTTTGATATGAGGCTAAAATGTTGTCATATGTCCTCAATTAACTCATTCCTCCTTGATAGAAGACCAAGTCAACAGCTTTCCTTGGCACGCTCTGGGCTCAATGCACCCAGAGCACACCAAGGAAAGCTGTTGACCATGGGCATATAATTTGGAATGTGTTTCCATGCAAGTTTCATCCAAAGTTTTGAAAAATAACCCTGAAATTAGTAAAATACTATTAGCAGGTGACATTAAGATATTAGTGGGAAAAAGCATGACTATTGTTGAATGAGTTAAAGGCAGCTGGGCCACATCTGTATTCTTTTTATTATCAAGTACATGTATATATAACAGGGCTATCAAGTAAATTACAAAATATCATATCTGGGCTGGTATCAGCTGTTGGCTAATTAGTAATAGGCTTACAGAAGTATGATCTGGCTAAAGATTTGTATCATTTTTGAGTCAAATTGGCTACAGAAGTTTTAGATTTCTTTAATTTCAATGAAACATTACTACATCATCATATAACATCAGTCTGCTGATTGAAAAATATTGAATTGTTGTGGCTGAAGACGCACAAGTACGTCCAATACACCTGAGGTACTTTAGCCAAATTGCATGGCTTCTCAAATCCTAAAGCTGGATCGGGGCAACAAACAGTAAAATAGTATTTTGCGGTATGTTGTTCGTTGTGCATATATTTTATAATAACCTTTTTTGCCATATGTGGTTTAACAGGGCTCTGTCTGCCCCCTCCAAACCCTCCTCTGGTTTACTTGCTTCAGTCCCTCAAATCTCCAGTTTGCACATTCATGCAAGTGAGAGATTCCCCCTCATGGAGAGTGCCTGGATTATATGGGCTGATTTGAATATCTGAGTAATTAATTTTGTCATTTGGATTGAAAGATTTGCTTCAAAAACAATTTTGATAAGTGAAAGCCAACTCCAGTGATACAACTTCGGCTGCTTTAATTAAATCATCTTGGTTGTCATCCCTGTTATGAGCTGGAAAAAAAAAAAAAACGATGGAAACAATATATATGCAGCACACTGGCAGATCATGCAGTGCACTGGTAGATCATGTAGTACATTGATAGACCATGTAGTGCATAGGTAGAGCATGCAGTACATTGGTACATTATGCAGTGCACTGGTAGATCATGCAGTATATTGATAGATCATGCAGTGCATTGGTATATCATGTAGTACATTGATAGACCATTCAGTGCATTGGTAGATGATGCAGTACATTGGTAGATCATGCAGTACATTCGTAGATCATGCAGTGCACTCTTAGATCATGCAGTATATTGATAGATCATGCAGTGTACTTGTAGATCATGCAGTGCACTGGTAGATCATACAGTGCATTGGTAGGTCATGCAGTGCATTGGTAGATCATGCAGTGTGTTGATAGATCATGCAGTGCACAGGTGGATCATGCAGTATATTGATAGATCATGCAGTGCATTGGTAGGTCATGCAGTATTATGCCCACTCACTATCACCGACTAAGACACTACAGACCAAAGCACAGTGAAACCTCCCTTTAACTCTTTCAGGGCCAACTGTGGCTAAAGTAGAACTAGTTGACATGAACTGTTCTGAATTATAATAAAGGTGCTAGATTCATGTTCCCTTGTAAAAAGACATTTCATTCAAATAGCAGTTTGCCTACAATAACATAGAATACAATAGTTCAGGTCAACAGCTTTCCTCGGCGTGTTGTGGGTTCATTGCACCCAAAGCACACCAAGGAAAGCTGTTGACACTGTCCAAAATATGGCACAGAAAGAGTTAAATACCATCCCTAGGTATGACCAAACGGTGGAATCTTGAAGACAGGTGGTCATTCAAAGGAGATATAAATAATACGGCTTGTATTTTTCCATTTTTAACGGAAACCGAACGGAATAAAGAATTTTTGTCGCCTCTGAAACGGAATTTGCTGTTTTGCCTTAATGTTTTTTACATACAAAGAGAACTACTGAAACGGACTTTGGAAATTTCTGGCTGGTGAAACGGAATTTCTAGTTTTTTTAAATGGAAAAATACAGGCCATAAAATAACATTAAGACCACTACCTGAAGGTCTTGAAAAGGTGACCTTAAAGGCCACTGGTCTCTCATTGGAGGGGAAAGGTGGCCTTATAGGCCACTGGTCTCTCATTGGAGGGGTCTCTCAAGACACACACCACTCTACTATTTTTTGTGTGAAAAATTTGAATGTCAACCCCCCTTTCCTGTCATCAATACCCAGAATTCATTTGGCAAGTTTTAAACCCTTGATGTCCCTTCCTTTCTCTAAAATATAAATACAGGAATATAGGAGAATTTGTTTGTTTCTTACCGAAACACATTCAACAGATAATATTTGAAAAATGTCATTTCAGCCCCAAGACAGTAATGGGCCTATTAGAATTATAATATTTAAAATGGCCTTGTCAGTTTTATTTGTTAGCCAAAAGACTTAAGTTTTTTTTCTTCTTAGCTTTAAGGATACATCTGCAGTGGTCAAACAAACATACTCGTGAGACTCAGAAGTCCTCATGTAATGCTGATTATGGAGGTGTCGGCTGATGTTGGTAAATCTATTTGTCAGAGACTATGGGCGATTGTGCAAACTTCTTGTTATTGTCAACTCTCCTTTTACTTATCATGTATTATAGAAAAGAGAGGGAAAGAAAATTTGTTGCCATGGTAACAAATTTAAAGCATGCAATTGGCTGAGTATTGGGGGTGGATAAGAGGGAGGACATGGTGCCTCTGCTTCCTCTCTTGGAAACATACAGGATGTTGCTAGGGTAACACTCTCAAGTGGCCATTGATTGGTTAATATCCTCCATGCTTTTTGGTCGGTATGTGCTGAGCTCTGTGTTGTACTAGGTGAAAGTACCTGTATTAGAGAGCTTAAGATACAAAGTACATGTATAGGATACTTAAAAATATTGTTTTTGAATATAGATGGAATCTTAGTCCAAATTTTGGCACCATGATATGTTGATAGGTAATTATTTTAGCTATCATAACGTAAACATACTGGTAATGTCTGCTACAGGGCTCATGCACAAATTTGAACATGCTTTAGAGTTTCTTTTTCTGCAATTGTACAAAAATATTGATGTTACAAAACAGTGTTGCAGGGACTAGTTAAGTAATTTTTTTAAAATCTTCATTGAGGTTCAGCAATGAGAAAAAAGTAATTGAACTCTTTGTAAATTTAAGTTTGGTCATTGTGGTCAAGATCAGTGCTACCCATTCTGTTGACGACTTCTCCAGCGTGACTGCATATCTGTTTTAAGACTATTCTGTCATGACACTAGAATCCATTTTCTAATCAAATTGCCTGTATTTTAGGACCACCTATAATTTGAGACCACTTTTTGCTGTCAGTAAGGGTGGTCTTAAATTGCAGGTAATACTGTGTAGAGCATTGATGTGGCCACTGATGGTGACAAATGTGCTCTTCTGTGATGACACTGTAGCTGAATGGATGTGATATTGTTAACCCATTCTGCAACAATTTGAATGGATATGGTATAGTTTAACTCCTTCTGTAATAGAATGAATGAATGTGGTATAGTAAACTCCCTCTGCAACAGTTTGAATGGGTGTGGTATGGTTAATTCCTAGCTTATGTAATAGATTGACTGAATGTTGCATGGTAAACTCAGGCAACTGTGTGAATAGATGTGGTTCATTTAACTGTTTCTGTAACAGTGTTTTATGGATATAGTATAGTTAACTCCTGCCTGTAAGCTGTTCTGTTGAAGGCCTTGCCATTACCTCATAAGCAATGTAAAGCACAGCATTACGACACTGGCAGTGTTAAACACGGGATTGCCTCACAAGCAATGTAAAACACAGCATATTGCATCACAAGCAGTGTGAAGCACAGCATTGCCTCACAAGCAATGTAAAACACAGCATTACCTCACAAGCAATGTAAAGCACAGCATATTGCATCACAAGCAATGTAAAACACAGCATTGCATCACAAGCAATGTAAAACACAGCTTATTGCATCACAAGCAATGTAAAACACAGCATTACCTCACAAGCAATGTAAAGCACAGCATATTGCATCACAAGCAGTGTGAAGCACAGGATTGCCTCGCAAGCAATGTAAAGCATAGCATTGCATCGCAAGCAATGTAAAGCACAGCACTGCATCACAAGCAATGTAAAGCACAGCATTGCCTCACAAGCAATGTAAAACACAGCATTACCTCACAAGCAATGTAAAGCACATCATACTGCATCACAAGCAATGTAAAGCACAGGTTTGTCTCACAAGCAAAGTAAAGCACAGCGATATTTCACAGGCAAGGCTGAACACAGGATTGCCTCGCAAGCAGTGTAAAGCAAAGGATTGCCTCACAAGCAGCTAGTGTAAAGCACAGGATTGCCTCACAAGCAGTGTAAAGCACAGGATTGCCTCACAAGCAGAGTAAAGCAAAGGATTGTCTCACAAGCAGCTAGTGTAAAGCACAGGATTACCTTACAAGCAATGTAAAGCACAGACTCATGTTGCTGCTTAAATTTTTTTATTCAAAGGACTTTGGCACAGATTTTGAACAGGCAATGTCCAGTAAATTTCAGGTGAATATAATGCAAATTGCTCCCAAGCACGGAATGAGTTATAATGGCAGTTCATACTTGGCTCCTATTGACCATCACTTGAACTACCAATACCAGCCAAAAGGGCAAACTCACAGTCATGGGGTTTTTGACTGACCACAGAATGAATTTGGGGAGAAGTTGACAAGTGCTCTTAAGTGCAGGCGTTATTTGAATGTAAATTGGTCTGTCAATCCCAACTGGCCAAGCTCAACAAACAAGTAAATCCAGGCAGCAGTGAAGGTCGACTCTACTGTGACCTCTGCCAGACCATGCTGATAAATGCTGCATGTTAAGTATCATTATCCTAAACCTTTGCATTTTTTCTGGACCTGATTGGGGCCACTAATCTCTATGCCAGCAAATTGTGAGTAACTGCTTTTTTGTTTTACTGGCCTACTTCTTTTTCCACATGCATTGGCTTGTTTCGTCTTCAGTGATCAGTGTGGGAGTGTCATTGGTGGCTATGATTCGCACCGATCAATGCTTGGCCCCAGTACTGAGACAGTTAGAATCAAAGGTCTTGGGAAGTGTAGCTATTCATAGATATTCTTAGACATGCATCCGTCAGATTTTATCCAGACCACTATGTTGTGAGACAGGTTGAACCTTATAGGTAAGGGCGACTAAGAGATATTGGTATCATAAAAAAAGGTAAACAGTCTGTCATTTGTAGTTGAGTACCATAAATTCTCTATTAGAAGACGCACCTTGACTTTGGGACATCTACAAGGTTGTAATCTCCATCATCTTGTTCAGCAGAAAAACCTTAATAGATGCACCCCGACTTCAGGCTGCTAAGTCAAAGTAATCAAAATGAAAAGTTCCCACTCCAGTTTCATGTGTACCACTCGTGCAAAATTTTCACACTATATGGCCATTCAACGTTTTTCTTTTCCTTCAATTGTCATATGTTTTTTTACGTCATTTTATCAATATTACAGAAGCATGTTATTCCCTTTCTTTATGCCTTTGGTATTTTTATCAATGAAAAGTGTGTATGTTAAAAATGCAACCCTTCTATTATTACTTGACCTTCTGATGTTATGTGTTTCCGGTATATCTACTCATAAAGCTAACATAATAGCTCATCAAGTCATGGCGTAGGGAAAACTGTCTATTAGAAGACACACCCTGACTTCATCATTTTCAATTTGGAAATTAAAAAAAAACGTATTCTAATGCAAGCCGTGTCATCAATTAGAGAATTTACAGTAATTGATGTCTGTTACCTTATGAGGCAAAACAAGGCTGATAGTTACATTTTAAGGACAGTGGGAATCCATGATGCAATAAAAGCTGGTATGCAGTTCTGGTGGGAAAAAAATATGCATGCCTCATATTGGTGTACTTTCGTCACCATGGTAACAGGCTACAGTATTCAGGGCTCACACACTTTGAATGGCCATGGTGATAATAATCAACTGTTTGATTGCTTAATCAATCCATGAGAAGGATGGCAGTATACCTTCATCATCGCATTAATAAAATCTTGTAGACTTGGGACAGACTCTGTAGAGATAATACAGAGCTTGGTGTACTTTGGAAGCAAGAAGGGGTGGTCCTCTCACCTTAGTGGTCTTTCAGTACAGGCCACTGTGTGGCGTGGTTGGTAGGTAAATGACTGTCCCTGCTTTGCCTGTGCACCAGGCTTTCGTAGCAGGTAAATGCCAATGAGGCATATGAGGAAGAAGCCTTGAGTATTTGTGTTGGTAGAATCTGGTGGTAGTAATATACAATACAGTCTTACCATTTCCTGTCATTGTCACATTACAGTTATTCCAAAGGCCTAAACTCTCCTGTTTTTTGGTTTGTGATCACCCGATTTAGCTGCTAATTTTTAAAGTCTCCCGTTTTCCCACCTATCATACACACATGGGCCCCCTAGTGCCAAACAGTTCAGTAACTCTCTAGTGCTAGAGGTAGGAAAACCACAAAAGATTCACTTTCGGAAATAAAGAACAATAAGTTTGCACATTTAAATGTGTCACAATTTACATCAAAATTAATTTGTCTTGTCCCTGAAGACATGATTAATGACTAATAATTGATGAATTTATACATATCAAGATAAGACACAGATTTATAGAAAATACCAACATCCACCTCCACCACAAGAGAGTAGGGGACAATTTAGCATTAGAGGGCGCATGTGTGGTAGCATTGCTCCTGCCTGCCCGCAAAAAAATCTTAATGAACACAGAAGGGTATGTATTTTTTTTTTTTTTATATATATTGCTTCTAAAGTGCACCAGAATTCACCATTTTAACCTTAAAATTCTAAAAAATTCCTAACCCTTTCGTCCAATGATTAAAATTGTTTAACCCTTTCTTTCTAGGATTAGACCTGTTTAACCCTTTCTCCCTAGGATGAAAACTGTTTGAGCCTTTCTTCAGTGCATTAAAACTGCTCAACCCTTTCTGTCTAAGATTAAAATTGTTTAACCCTTACTTCCTAGGATTAGACCTGTTTAACCCCTTTTCTTAGGATTAAAGCTAAGTTAGTGGCTTTCCTTGGTTAGGGTTTGGAATATGACGCCTGAGGTCAGGTAGGTTATTGCCCAATGGCATATCATGTGAGACATGTATGTCTCGTTCAAAATATTCTTTCTAGAACACGAAAGTTAATAAAACCTTGAAACTGAAACTTACTATCAGGCGAGAAGGACATGGAGTTACACTTAAGTAGCAGTGTGAAAAATGTCTGGCGAAGCTTAAAAAACTGGCAAGTCATGATATATCTTGAAAACACTTTACTCTGTTGTGTGAATATAGTTTTATCCAGAAAAGTGCTGGGTTTCTTTGCATTTTCTGTGAACCCCTTAGTTTGTCATATCATCTAACATTGTTGTGTTGCAATGAAAGACTTGACAAGTGTCAACTTGAAGGTTATTGATGCGCTAGTTCACAAATATCAAATATTTAAAATCCTTGTGCTACAGAGACTAACGAATATTGTAAAGGCAGTCTGACTTCAGTTTCATCCTCTAATGGACTTTTCAGAGTCTGGGATGTAACAGACACAAACATGGTTAGATGTATTTAAACCCCAGAGTACTTTCAGCCACAGTAACCTTTTGTTACATGAAGTTTGATGTGCTGTTCTGTGTGTGTAATATTGGCTAACAGTTGGACTAACACATCTAGTGGCCCGGAGAGCATTGCGAATTGCAAATAATGGACTCCATGTGATGTGGGTGTGACATAATGTTGACAGGGGAACTCATGTTGCCCTGTACCCTCTCTGGGGACAAGATACCCAGAAGAAAGGGCATGTTGCCCATATGATGTATAGATGAAAATTTGCAATTTTACTTAGCAAGTGAGAGATAGTTGCATTCAAAGTGATGTAGCTCTGGATTGGGAGAAGAGAAAGTCCTAACATGAAGAGTGGTCCATGTCCATACAGGTTGGTATTTTCATGGTGAATACTTGTCAAACCATGTCAAGAGAAAATTAACATGAGAACTAAAAAAAAAATAGCTTAACTCATTCCATACTATGGTCACAGGTCTTGGTCAGTGGTTCTAGCACTTCCTGGCAAGTCATGCAACAGCTGCCCTTGGGGCAACTGCAGCATGACTTGCCAGGCAGTGCCAGAACCACTGACTTAAGACTATAGACATGTTGGTACTTGAACAAAAGCTTTTTTCATGAATAATTTAAATATGCAATTGTAGTCTTAAATCTAGGTAAATGTATGGAAAAATCAGGGACTGGTATGGAATAAGTTAAGACTGATTAAGCAATACTCAGGTCTGAATGTCATTACGCAAATAAGTATACATTATAGTGTCATGATTAGTCTTTGTCCATGCTGTTTGAGGATTTTGAGTAAATTTTCAAGGTCACAGGGCAGTTTTCACTGCAGTTCCCATACAGTCACTTAACAACTTTGTTAATGTAGCCTTAAACTTGATTTTGAGAGATGACGTGTGATTGGTTAACAGTGGTCCATGGCTTTACCTACATTCTTCATCATAGAGTAGACAGTTTTTAAATGCATATTCGAGTCAGCAGTATTAAGCTCTGGATTAAACCTGGTTCTTCTGAGACCAATGTTTTAATTTAAAGTATTAATTTTCTTATGGCATATTGTAAATAATCAATTACCTTTCGAGTGTCTTAACTCTTCAAGTGCCACATTTTGGACTGAGTCAACAGCTTTCTTTAGCACACTTTGGGTGCATTGCACCCAAACTATGCTGAGGAAAGCTGTTGACTTGGACAGGTATAGTCTAAGTACAGGCATGCTGGTAATTGAATGAAAGGTCTTTTTACCAGAAACATGAATCTAGCACCCTGAGAGCAGGTTGTTTTAAGTAACTTGACTTCAGTCACAGCAGTTAGTACTGAAAGAGTTAAATTATTGGTAATTATTTTGTGGCATTTTTTTTTTATTTGAAACATTAAATTAGCAGCTGTGGAAAGAATATTTGTACAGTATCAGCTTTTGAAGACACCCCCCCCCCACTAGAGCAAAAGGTGGTCTTGCATAGCAGGTTGTCTTAAAATACAGGTAAATAGCAGAGAAATAGACTTAAGTGTCATGACAAGTAGGTCTTAGAAAGATAAGCAGTCTCTTATGAGATGTCCATGGTCTTACAGCAAGTACCATGGTACAGGTGAAAGACTTGTGTAAATACTTGTGCACTTGTTTTGTCAATAGTGTTATGGTATCTACAAATGAAGCCAAAATGGAGGAAATTTATAGAAGCAAAAGCTGACTGAACAGCATGTTTCATTAACTCCTTCCACTCTAATGAAGTTTTTTCCCGCTAATATCTAGATGTCGTCTGCTAATTGTATTTTACTAATTTAGGGATTATTCTTTAAAATTTTGGATGAAACTTGCATGGAAGATCATTCCAAATTATATGTTCATAGTCAACAGCTTTCCTTGGCACGCTCTGGGCACAATGTGCCCAGAGCGTGCCAAGGAAAGCTGTTGACTCGGTCTTCTATCAGGGTGGAATGTGTTAAGTGGAGGGGCCCAGTAATTACAAAAGTCTGGTGGGTTAACATGGTTAAGTTTTAATATCGCACAGACAATTAATAGCATCACAGAAAACCCTTATTTTCTGAACACAAGGATGACAGATAAGCTATTCTGTAGATTTGTGTGAAAGTAACACTGATAATGTGTATCAAAAGCTGCAGTCTTTAATTTAATATGTAATGCAACAATTTTGCCTTATTTGATACATAATACAGTAAAACCTGTTTTGAGAGACCACCCTAGGGCAAGTAAAAAATTAGTCACATAAGGCAGGTGGTCTCTCAATAGAGGTATAATAACATAGGAAACATGGCAAATGGACATAGTAGATGTGGTCTGAAAAGGCAGGTGGTCTTTCATCACAGTGGTCTCTCAAAACAGGTTTCACTGTATGCCTATTGTGTGTAAGTTTGTCTTACACAGACTTGTCATTCACATGGCCGTGTCTGTAATACCAAACAGCTGCTACCAGGATGAAGTGAGAAAAACACCAGGATAAGAATTAACCAAACATAGCCAGTCAGGATGTATTGGTAAAAGTACAGTGAAACCTTTTTTGAGAGACCACTGTAATGAAAGACCACCTACCTTTTCAGACCACATCTACTATGTCCTTTTGCTATCTTTCCTATGTTATTATACCTCTATTGAGAGACCACCTGCCTTATGTGAAAACTTTTGACTTACCCTAGGGGTGGTCTCTCAAAACAGGTTTTACTGTATTACTAAATAAGGCAAAATTGTTGCATTACATATTAAATTAAAGACTGCAGCTTTTGATACACATCATCAGTGTTATTTTTTGAGAGACCACCTGCCTTACGTGACTACTTTTTCACTTACCCTAGGGGTGGTCTCTCAAAACAGGTTTTACTGTACATCATTGTTATGGTGAAGGTTAAAAATCACTCTGTCTATAGGCTGACCAGCAGTGGTCATGAAACACAGACTGTTTAACTACCAAATATACTTTTCCTTTCTTGCACATTCACTGAAAGTCATATTGTTAGCCTTATTGAGGACTCTTTTATAGCTTCAAATTCTTCCCTGTTGAATAGTATAAGCTGTGCCCATGTCTCCCTCTGACAGTAAGGCCAGACAGCTAAATACCTGTCATTGTCTCCCGTCTATTATAATATGTTTTTTTTTATATGTACTAGCATTCTCTCATTGTCTTTCTTTCAAACACTGTAATGGTATTCAAAACAGATACTATTGTGTAATTTAACAGTAGAGACCTGGTCCAAGATGTTAAACCTCTTTTGATTGGCTATGAGTGTCCCATGTTTACGGCAACTTAGTTTTTTAGTTTAAACGTATTTATTTAGTCTGGATAGCCCTATAGTATATCAAGATGACTTGGATTGTCATTGGAAACCAGTTACCATGTATCTCATGTTTAATTTACCTTCATGCAATTCTAAAAGAGAGTCTGAGTTTGGGCTTCATACAGGGGAGTCCTATGTATACTGGTGAGGCACCACAAGGGTCCACAGCATCAAATCCCTCCACCCACAGACCAGCCTCCTATGTTACAGATACTCCTTCTACCCAGCCACAATAGTCTCCTGGAACAATCTCCCCCCAAGCGTGGCCTCAGCACCCACCCTGGACGCTTTTAAGGCGGGGCTTAAATATCACATCTAAATCACAGACTACGTTTTTAACTGCACTCTTTTTTTGGCACTGTACATAAAATTCACTGTGTGTTCAAGCTCCTTGCACACTGTGCGTAATACTCATTCGCGAGGACTGCACAATATAGGATGATGATGAAGGCAGAGTAGTTACATTTTCCTGCCAAGCCACATCATTGTAAGTTGTTCCATATTAAAAAGACTGTAGAGAAGTTTGTTCAAGCTCATGTCTTCAGTGTGATCATTTAACCCTTTCCCCCTTAAACCGGCCAAATCCGGTTGGGGGTCAAATGTCGTCTGCTTCAGTGTTTTCAACTAATTTCAACACTGATGAAGAACAGTTTGACTGAGAAGTGTACGTGAGACTTATCAAGATCACATGCCCCAGGTCAACAGCTTTCCTTGGCATGGGTTTGGCACTTAGTGCCAAACCCATGCCAAGGAAAGCTATTGACTCAGTCTTTAAGTCAAGGGGGAAAGGGTTAACTTCCAGACAACATGTCACCAGGCCAAGACAGTCTGCTGCTATGCAGTTAAATTCCCAACTGCAACACCCAACACTTTCACCACACTTTTATCCCCATACCAAACACACTAGTGGTATTAACAGCTGAGTTAAACTACAATGCATATTGGGACCATAACAGCGACAATAAACCATATATTTACAGTCAAACCTCTCTAACAGAACACTTCCACATACTGAACACCTCTCTATACTGAACACCATTTCTCAGTCCCAAATATATACTTCCAATGTAAGCAAAGCTTCCTATACTGAACACCTCATTATACCGAACACTTTTTTCGGGTCCCAATGGTGTTTGGAATAGGGAGGTTTCACTGTATATGGTTCTTTTATCAAAAAAAGGAATCAAGATGAAGCTCGCTACGTGTATTGGGGAAGAAAAGATAAAGGTAATGAATGTTGATAAATGTTGTTGTATGGAAAAAGAGTTGTCTCTCGTAAGAACATCAAAATGAGCAGAAGTAGAGGCACTTTTCCTTTGATTGATTATAAATGACTTGATGGTTTGAGAAAAGACGGATGTCTTGGACCTGTGTACTTACAAGTCAGAATAATGAGGGCCATGCCTGTGTTCTGACTGCAGGACACTGACAAGCTACACTAACAGACAGTGGTAATGTTAGCCATGAACATCACAACACGGTGAGTGATAAGCCATGGTTTGTGGGTTCAGACTGGAGATACGGCAGGAATTACCCCAGTGTCTTATTCACATCTATGGATCATTGTCCCTCTGAGAGAGGCCGAGGTCTTGCATGATCTGCAGACATAAATATTGATGTTCTCACAAGACCATAAATATCGGGAGAAGTGACTTCAGATACCATGGGATTGTGATAAATATCCTCCAATCTTAGATCTTGGACTGCGTGATCTTGGGACAGCCATCTGTTATGGTTTCAAGGTTAAGAGAGAAGACTTACTGTTAAATACGGGATGTTCGATAATAGTTTCACAGGTCTGAGTACACATGTTTGGGAAGCCAAGGTTATTGATAAATTTGAGAAATGTATTGAGTGAAATGAAACAAAGCTGAGGTCACGAAGGTCACCTGTGAGTCCATCCCACTCTTGATGGATTAACTCTTGGGTCACAGACTGTACTTAGAGTTTGGGTCAACATCTATTTCCACCGCCAGTGCTGAGGATTTGATGTGTGAGCTTACACACAAAATCTGCTCTTTGTCAGTGTTTGCAGATCTTTGCGACGTGATATACATGGACATGAACGGATATGGATGAATGTAGTTACAGTTTACTTGGCAGAACTTGTAATGGGTTTATGAGATAATCATGGATGTGCAGTTATCAATATGGCTTTGTAAAACTAGTTTTCAATCAGTACAGCAGGATGGCCTGTGGTTCTCTGTGAGATTTTAGGTACACACAGTTGTTAAGTTCATTTTTTATGCCCTGTTTGGAAGCCATAGCAGAGCATATATTGCTGTGCTCGTGTCAGCTGGCTGGTCATTGGATAAAGCACTGTCTGATTAATAACTCCAGCATGGTTGTACCTGCATGGTGTGTTTGCTTCAAATTTGGCAGGGTTCATGATCAAAGTAAAGTAGATGACATATAGATTTTGGTTTCAGCAGGTCAAAGGTGATGCTCCTGGTGACCTTGATAGTGAATATGGTGTCCCATCAATAACTTGATGATGGTAGAGCCTACATTTCTCAAACTTTATAGGGTGTTTTATCATGGCTAGTAGATGGCTCCTATTAATTCAGGTCAAAGGTCAAGGTTGGGATGACACAGAAACCTACCAGCCAGTGTCCAAGCAATAAGTGGGCAATGGGTGTACCTATTGGCTTCAATCCATGTAGAGTCTGCTGACCTTGAGACTGAAAGTGGTATCTAGTCAATAACTCAAGAAAAAGTCTCAAACTTCATGTGGTGCATGCAGAGACTCCAACCCACAGCTTCATACAAACTGGAGATTCTCCCTCCTGGAGTACTATTGAAACTGGTTATTGGGTCAGCAGGTCCAAGGTCATGGTCCATAGTCAGTGGACAAACTTGTCCTGCAGATTTAAATGTGGTTTTCCAGCTGATGTATCAATCAATGTGAATACGTGTAAATGAAGTGGTGTGTGACAAATACTTTGGGCTTACTCTGGTGATCCAGTTACTGACTCTGGCAGCCACAGAGCAATACAGTGGTACCTCTTTTGAGAGACTGCCCCTACGGCAGGTCAAAATGCAGTCTCTCAAAACAGGTGGGCTTTCATTAGAGGTACAACAACATGGAAAAGATAGCACAGTGTTCTGAGAGAGCAGTCTTTAAAAGATATGTGGTCTCTCATTAGAGGGGTCTGTCAAGAGAGGTACCACTGCACTGACTCTGGCAGCCACAGAGCAATGCATGCAGACTGATTTCACAGTTAGGGTGCATCTTTGTTGCCAAGAAGGGTCAAGTTACATGCCTGCATTGTGTAGTTCAAGATGTGAAGCCTATTCATACTACATGTATATAGGAAGCTGCAGAAAGTAGCCCCAACATCCTTGACTATTTCTCCACATCCGCCAAGTTCAGTGTATATGAGTGGAACAGGCTGGAACCTTACAGTAAACATTGTACACAGGCTTCCTGATGGATGGGTGATGTTCACATGGAGTAGTTTTGAACACATGTCCTCATAGTAAGATACATGGTTCTCTCATTCACTATCTTTGGCTGCATGATGACCAACTTGCTGTCCATCCCACATTTCACATTTTACTGTGGAGTATCATTGTACAGTCCTGATGGCCAGAATCAGCGACTGACTAAGCTTCAATAGTAGAGGATTTTTGTAAACTGGCCGGTAGCTGGTCTTAACCCTTTCACTGCAACCTGTGACTAAAGTTGAACTGTTTAAAACAAACAGTTCTGACGTATGATAAGGGGGCTAGCTTCATGTTCCTTGTAAAAGACCTTTTGATCAGATACCAGGATGTAGGTACAGAGAATATAATGGTCCAGGTCAACAGCTTTCTTTGGCACTGAGGAGAGCTGTTGACTCAGTCCAAAATATGGCACTAAAAGAGTTAAGGTGGCAGGTACTGGAACATGGAATTCAGTTTTATTGAGGAGAATAAATAAAGAAGGGATTAAATGAACATACTGAGAAATTGTTAAATACAGTGGAACCTCATTAATACGGACCTCATTAATCCGTATGTCTCATTAATCTGAACACTTCTTCTGGAACAGAATTGTTCATTTGAAGTAATCATGGTAATAGTGATTCAGTAATCCAGATGCTTCATTAATCTGAACAGTTCACTGGGGTACAAAGGGGTTCGGATTAACAAGGTTCCACTGCATCTTGAAATGTTGATAATTTGAGAAAACAAGTGGTTTTGCATTTTAATGGCAATTTAAAAATGTAGAAATTAAACAAGGCAGTAGTCCAGTTTGTTTGATGAGTCATGCAGCCCAAATGACTTGCTGAAATAAAAGTACGTTTGTAAGCTAATTCTGTCATATAATATTTAATGAGTTTTGAAGAGAGTGTTTCAATGCTTTAATAGATGGAGGGATATGCTACATGTATATGTAAAAACAGGAGTCTAGTTTATTTGCTGAGTTTTGCAGCAGAAATGACTGGCTGAAATAGAAGTGCATGAACAGGTAAATCCTGACATTTAATATTTAATGAGCTTTAGAGAGAGTGCTTCAATGCTTTAAGAGATGGAGACATATGTTCTTGTAATAATCTGGATAAACGAAAGCTGTCATGCTTGAAGTGGGCCACCATTGTGTATAAAGAAGTAGCACTCAAGCCAGACCAGTTATGTTGTACTATGCAATTTGAACACATCATTAAATTAATTTGCCATACGCAATGATGGAAGGCTTAATTGATAAGGAATTATTTTATTTCATTATCTATGGACATTTTGTCCACCAAAGTAGTTACAAAAATACATTAGTTGATGTTAAAGTCAAAAACGTGTGGTGATGGGAGAAGATAATTGATGATTGTAAGCTGTCAAATTACACCTAAAATGGGCTATTATTCTTGGATAGGAGCAGAGTCCACGATTTTACCTTGCAGTGAGATTGGATAAATTGGTGTTGGAAAGATGGCTATGGACATTAAATTGCAATGATACCAGATTATTAGTCTGTGGGGGACCCACAGGAGAGTGTCATATTGCCCTGAAGATGAACAGTTTCTGATGGAATAACTGATCAAAGGTAAATGCCAAACAGCCTTCAAACTGAACCATTTATTGTGGAAACAGATAGTGATGCTACAGGTATGTGTTTAGTGCTGATGGTGAACCACTTACTGATTGTCAATACCTGCCTGGGCAAGACCTTCTGGTCACATCCACGTCAAACCTGTAAACAGGGGCCAATCTAGAAATTTGTTGAGGTGAGGGTGGGGATGGGGGTGATGGAAGTAGCTACGTCCCTGATTAGAGACCAGAGGACAGAACACCTGGAAACTCAATGCTGAATTTTAACATTTTTGTACACCCTTTTCCCCCATTTCCTGGCATTAGAAAGCCCCCAGATCAATGTGTTATTGGGCAGATTTTCATCAAATTGAAAGCTTGATTAGGAGAGAAAATAAGAAAACTTTTGTTAAGGGAGGGAGGGAGGGGGGTACAGGAGCATGCTTTCGAAAAAACAGCCTTGGTATTTTTGTACAGGCAGCTGCTGCAGAGAGTATATGTGTAGTCAGCAAATGACACTCTGGTGACAGGAGACAGGCGATATATAATGTAAAATCCACTGACATTGAAAAGGAAGATGGCTTACCAGGCAATGTAAAACCACTGAATTAGACAGGAGGATGGCTTAGCAGGCAATGTAAAACCACTGAATTAGACAGGAGGATGGCTTAGCAGGCAATGTAAAACCACTGAATTAGACAGGAGGATGGCTTACCAGGCAATGTAAAACCACTGAATTAGACAGGAGGATGGTTTACCAGGCAATGTAAAACCACTGAATTAGACAGGAGGATGGCTTACCAGGCAATGTAAAACCACTGAATTAGACAGGAGGATGGTTTACCAGGCAATGTAAAACCACTGAATTAGACAGGAGGATGGTTTACCAGGCAATGTAAAACCACTGAATTAGACAGGAGGATGGTTTACCAGGCAGTGCAAAAACCACTGACATTAGATAGTAGGGTGACTTGTCAGTCAATGCAAAACCACTGACATTAGACAGGTGGGTAGCTTAATTACCAGGCAATGGAAAAACCTTTGATGTCAGACTCTGGACTCGGCATGTTGGTGTTTGAGTGAAAGCTCTTTTGATGAGGAATCGGGATACATGTGGATGATTCTCGTTTGATTCCAAATTAACATACAGACATTTTACCAATAAACAACCAAGCAACATATGTACCCGTACTGTCAATACTGGATAGCTTAAATGTTTGGATGGGGTGGGATACGCAGACTCGGAAATATGATAACATTGTAATGTATCATAGAGGTGAGGTAGATAATGATGTGAGTCAGGTATCTTAAATGTACTGAGTAGTGGGCCGCCAAAGGCGAGTCCCCTATATTGATTGCAGGTTCCGTCCGTCCTTCTGGACGGCATCCATCCGGATCATTTCCGCATGATAACTTGAGAAGTTTTTGAGCTACAGCTTTCATATTGTACAGGATTTTAGTCCTCTATAAGGGCTACCCTAGGTTCTAAGGTGGATCACCTTGACCTAATTCCCAAGATCACAGAGCCACATTAGTGCATTTGGTATCCACATGATAACTTCAGAAGTTTTTGAGCTAGGGCTTTCATATTGAATAGGGGTATTGTCCTCAGTAACAGCTAGGTCAAGTTCAAACATGGGTGACCTTGACCCAATTCCTAAGGTCACAGAGCCACATTAGTTAATTTGGTGTCCCCATGATAACTTGAGAAGTTTTTGAGGTACAACTTTCATATTGCACAAGATTATAGTCCCTGATAAGGACTAGGTGAAGATAGAAGATGGGTGACCTTGACACAGTTCCCAAGGTTGCAAAGCCACATTTAATTAGTTAATTTGATGTTGGCATGATAACTAGAGAAGTTTTCAAGCTATAGGGATTTCATGTTGCACATCATCATAGTTTTGTATCAGGCCAAGGTGAAGTTCAAACATAAGTGACCTTGACCGAATTTCCAATGTCATAGCCACTTTTGTGAATTCAGTGTCTGCACAATAATTTACAAATGTTTTCATTTATGGGTTTTAGATTGTACGTGATTATAGTCCTCCATGTGGCCAAGATTACATTCAAACATGAGTGGCCGTGACCTACTTCTCAAGGTCACACAGCCGCTTATTTACATCTGGATGCTGGATTTTATGTTCAATGGTTTATTACTGTATATAGCTGACTTTGAACCCATATGCAAGGTCAGTTTACCCAATGTCCAAGGTGAGATGTATTTGGTGCTGTAAACTCTCCCATATTTGTTGTCCCCTCAGTGGTACAAGCACCACTATATTTAGTATTTGCGTGTACTTTTTATGGGTTTTGTGTTGTATCTACATTTTTAATTTCACTATTTACTATGTGGTTCCTATTAAGCCTACATGTTAAGAGTCCAGAACTCTTTCACAAAGACATGTACAAATTATTCCATCAATCAAGAGATTTAAACATAAAGTGCTGGAAATTATATGTTTTTGGCAAACTAAAATCCTGTGATTTGTTTTCTGACTCAGTCATTTGCATCCTTTGCTCTTTGCATATACAGCAATCACAGAAATACATCATTCCATTTTTCAAAGAAATGCTGACTCAAATTTTTCATATGGATTCATCAAACAACATGTTTGTGGCAAACTCCTCAAAACAATGTAAATCATAAAAGTGTATTGGATTTGTAATGCATAGCTTAGTTTTGTCAAAAGATTTAGTTAAAGCCCAGCACCTTTGATGTCGAGTGTGAGGTTGCCTATTGAAGTTTATGTGTTTATATCTTGGTAACAAAACAAAAAGTATGTGAAACAACATCTTTTTTAGTCCAGTATATGAATTTTATTTTTTGCAAAAATTAAAACAATACTCTGTTTAATAGAAAAATTGAATCCATGTTTCTTTGAAAATTGGAATGATGCATTTTTTGTGAATGCTGTATAAACATGGGACAATCAAAGGATGCATATGACTGTGTCAGAAAAGAAAAAGTGGGTTTGTTTGATTTCCAAAAATGAATAATTTGTAGCTCTCTTTGCTTAAATCTGGTGATTGATAGAATAATGTGTACCAGTTCTAGATCCTTAAAATACTACAGTAGTTCCTCCTTTGAAAGACCACTCCTTTGGGAGACCACCTCCTTTGAGAGACCACAGTTGTTAGGTCTTTCTGTAGTACTTTTCATGTTATTTATATCTCCTTTCAGGGACCACCTGCTTTATGTGACTGCGTTTTTGGTGGCACTAGGGTCGGTCTCTCAAAGGAGGGACTACTGTATTTCATCATGTTCTTATTTTCATGTTTTTTGTGCTATCAGCAAAATGAGCAAAAATAAATATACTTGAAAATTAAGTGAATTCATAGTAGATTCTTTATATATTTAAGGATTCAGTCATGGGTGTTTGTCACTAGTGGCCGAGCTCTGCATAGGAGCGCATTTGTATGGCAAGCCATTTTGACATTAAGTCCTATTTGGCGATGTCACTAAATCATTAGGTGATTCGGCTGAATCGTTTGGTGATATTGTAAAATTATTTAGCTGTATTGTTAAATATTTGGTCATATCGCTAAATATTTAGAGATATTGCTAAATATTCAGCAATATATCTGTCCAGATCATTAGGGCTATCAGTAAATCATTTAGTGATATTGGTGAATGATTTGGCAATATGTCTAAATCATTTAGTGATATCGCTTAATGATTTGGAGATATCACCAAATTATGTAGTGATATCCCTAAATGTGTTTGATTTAGCGATAACACCAAATGATCAAGTGATATCACTAAATGATACAATGATATTGCTAAATCATTTGGCAATATAGCTAAATAAAATATATAGCAACATCCCTCAGTCGTTTAGCAATATCACTAGATGTACTTCTGCTTCCTGTCCTATTTTTCTCCAGTATGGCTGCCAATTTGGAGGGAAGTGCGATGGATTCATCCTTCAGAAGTGGTCTGTCAAGAATTGATCATCTTCTCTGGCATTGTCAATGGGTCTATTATCATGCTAAGAAGACAGTGTATGCCAACTATTAATTTGCTGTCAAACTTAACAGTCAAGCCTGCAGATCCAAATGCTCACTCCTTCATGCCAATCACTGTTCAGACACAGTACAATAACTCAGTATTCACTAATTCACATATGTAGTGATACTGCTAAATCATTTAGCAATAACACTAAATCCTTCTTATTTGGCAATCTCTCTAATTCATCTAGTGATATTGCTAAATGACCACAAGATATCTCTAAATTGTTTAGGGATATCAATAAATGATATAAGGATATCTGTGAATGAGATCATTTGGTGATATATATATGGCAAATGTAAGGCAAGTTGTTTTGACATTTAGTCCTATTTGGCGATATCAATAAATCATTTGGCGATATATATATATATATATATATATATATATATATATATATATATATATATATATATATATATATATATATATATCATCACCAAATGATTTATTGATATCGCCAAATAGGATCGCCAAATGATTTATTGATATCGCCAAGTAGGACAAAATGTGTAAACAGCTTGCCTTACATTTGAGGCAAGGTCAGTAAGTGTTCCACCCAACCAGGGCAGGATGGAACACAATCCTAAAATGTGCTTATATGCAGAGTATAGCCAGAACTGACATACATGTACGCCTAGAACTAAACGGCCTGTTCTATCATAGTTATCAAAATTTAAATGACATGGGCCTGTGTTTCAAACACCAAGGGCATTCTGATAACAGAATGAAGATTTACACATCCAACTTCCAGTTCCAGAAAACATGATGTGACATTAAGTCAGTCTGCAGAGATGAGATTGTGTCTGAGTTTATTAGTCATTTCAAACAGCAAGCTACAATACACAATTTCAAATAGACATACACAAACGCATTAGCTGGAATTCCTGGTCTATGGAATTTTGAAACAAACTACATGTATATGTCCAGTGGCAAAATTTGAACTCGATCTAGGCCCACACACATACCCTGGCAGTGGTTGTGTGTGGGCATTATCATGGCCATATTTGTTAACAAAGGGTCACATGACCATTGAGACTTCAGTCTTTCATGCATGGACCTCAACTCTGAAGGGCTCCCAACGATGCATTTTTGATAGAATTAAAGGCAAAATAGCTCAGTTGCATCAATCTAATAAACAAATTCCATGAAGTCCTATCGAGAAGCAAACAAACAGCCCATTTTGTGATTTATGTGGCTCATTCATATTTATGTGGTGCAAGAGGCTCCCAAGGTATTCTTCTGAAGACTGTGTCATAATAAATCAGAGCAACAGAGCATGCCACAGTCCCTCCCAGAGTGACGGTCCTCATGGACTGGCAATGCAGGGGAAGCATGCCAATGTGGCTGCATTTCATGCTTTTTCTCATACTAGATTAACAGAAATTGCAGTCATAGTATGAATAAAACAGTAAAGCTGCTGAATTAAGCTGCATATGACTGATGAAAATTAATAAAAAATTATCTTTCATTTTATGTGTGTGAGTTGGTGCAAAACCTTGTAAACACCTTTTGAAGTCAAACGAGTTCTGACAAAAATAGGAATTTTTTTTTTTTGTGAGCTTAACTCCCGTAAATACTGAACCTGAAGATCAGCAAGTTGACATTATAATGGTTATGACTGTGAAAGAAATGTGACACATTCTGGTCAAATCATATGTTTGGTTTCACTGACATGTGACTTATTCACATCAATGGGACTCCTTTGGGACCCATTTATGGTGAAATCTTAACTCACCAGATTATCGGAAACAAGTAGTTAAACAGTTGCTTGAGCTACGTCCCTGCCTTTCCAATGACAAATGGATACCTTTAAAGGTGTATTACTGGATCTTAATATGATGTCCTGACAAGTGCTGTTGTGCTGGCTTCCATAATCCTGCAGGAGACGTGACCTTGACCTTGCTGTCACACTCCTCTAACTTTCAAGGCATTCCTGTGGGTTTAGTTTGAATACATGTATATATCTGCTGATCTCTGGCAGATTTAAACATGTCACTTGCAGAGGCACTTTTGCAGTTTCAGCACTCAAAGTCCCAAGTGTTAGAGGCTGATGGTCCTGGTTATTAAACTGCCTGGCATATGTATGTCATTTTTATGCTTTGTTGCATGTAACACAGAAAGTCCCATTATATAGGTACCTTCATATTTTCTTAAATCAAGCTAGAATAGTTTTTACAACTTCAGGAGTACCTGTGAGTATTAGTAAAATGTTTGACAGATCATATATACTGCACCAGGGAAGAGCAAGAGTAGAAGGGTACTGTAATCCT
Source organism: Hermodice carunculata (assembly GCA_964020975.1). Classification (NCBI taxonomy): domain Eukaryota; kingdom Metazoa; phylum Annelida; class Polychaeta; order Eunicida; family Amphinomidae; genus Hermodice; species Hermodice carunculata. Next base: position 81,120,797 of record OZ026622.1, on the reverse strand, counting down.
CCTATAGAGGGCACTTCAATCACCAGGGCTACAGTTATGCTTTCCCATTCTTTCTATTATAATTTGCAACTTAGCAACTAAAACAATTTTGTTTCTCATATATCTATATGACTAAACTGATTAAAAAAATGAAATTTTATAAGCCTCATAGGTAAGCAGTTTATCCAGAGTTACCTTAACATACAATCAAATGGACAAACAGAGCTCTAGCTCATAGAATTTTTGTGTATTGGGTTGTGTATTCAGTACAATGTAACTAAAATTATTGACTGTGGCCTGTGCTGTTGTGCTCAGTGGGTATGGGCTGCTTTTATTGAAGTAAGCTGATCTATATTTTCTGAGGAAAACTTGCAACATTCAAGTTTTTAACTTATTTTACATGAATGCCTTTTGGGCACAAAATCTGTGCCGTATTTGCATAATTAATGTACTTGTCAGGAAAATTGCTTCCATTCAGTAACATTTGAATGGAACCAGCATGGGTTTATAAATCATGTACATGTTCCACTATTTGATGGATCAAAGCTGGCTTGAAGGTGGCGCACTTGTATATATTTTGTCATCAACAGGTGATGTCATCAAGTCTCAACTGTCAGGGATTCTTAATTACTTGACAATAAGGCACTTGGGAATCCTAACACTCTCGCAAGGTTAATACAAAGTGCCCAGCATTTAATACATTATGCATCAATGAAATTTTGAATGACCTCGATTCGTAAAGTAGAGGTTTCAGTTACTTCCGAGGTGTCTGATTTTGTTGAACATCACGTAGAAAAGCAAGATTTCCCTTGACAGGCAGCTTTTAAGCTGTCTTGGTGGATTTTTTGTGAGACACTAAGATACCTATGCCAGCCAGTACATGTGTTTCAGTGCATGGCACTTCCTTTTACACAAACACTGATGAAGCTGGAAATTTGACTTTTAAAAAGGGATCGGAAGTTCTGAAATTGCACTTATCTGTGAATGACATCACAGATATAGATTGAGCTCATCTGCTGCCCACAGTGAACCAGAGTAACATCCTGGGAGTTCTCTCCTTCCTTCTCCGCGTACCTTGCCAGTCCAGTTATTTCGCAACCAGATGGGAGAACAATCAATGACTGCCTGTCTTTCTGTGAGATATAGCGTGCTGAACCTACAGTCTATCTGCATGGTACAGGGAAACCTGGCTTTACCAATACTCGCATATCTAACATACTCACTTTACAACCCGAATTTTGAGGGACTTCAAGTTAAATTCCTCGCCACTTGACTCATTTATCTGCTACATGTACATTCAAATATCCAAAACATTTTGCGTGGAGCAGAAGATGTCAGTAGAACAAGGTTTCGTTGTACTCTCAAGTGCTTCAGTTATGCATGAACACATTTTTGCATAAAGTGCAAGGTGTTGAATTTATGATGGTAGCAAAAAAAAAAATAAAAAATAAAAATAAGGAATGCTTAAAACTGTTCTGGTGAACAGAGCCTATCATGTTGAAGCACATGCATTTTTAAAAGGAAAATCGGTTGTTTTGAGAGGGAAATAAAAATAAAAGCTCAATGATACGAAAAATTCATGATATATTTAAATTTGTAGATGTAATTTCAATTTGAAAAAAATATGACAATGGAAGTACTGCAAAAATTATCAAATACATACACACATATACAAATACACATATACATGTACATTGTAGTCATTTACATCTACATATTCATATTCATATTCATATTCATATTCATATACACATACATATATGTGCAGTAAAACCTGTCCGAGTGGGCACTTTTGCCCGGTCCCGTTTTTTACCCCCATTAGGTCCATGTTAATGGACCCTCTGCTAAGTGGGCACCTGTCTTATGTGGGCAGCCTAAAAGGGCATTTTGTATACCTCTATTTGCTTAAGTGGACACCATAATTAATCTTTGTCTTTTTGTTTACTCTTCAAATATCTCCCAGTAATATGCCAAACTGCAGTTTTTCTTACCAACAGTAGGATGCAAAGGCACAGAGCATGTGCTACTGTGTTTTCTTAGCATTATGTTGCTTTACTAATTCCTTGGAAATCTATTGACCTGGCTTGGGGGGCTTCGGATGAATGATTACATTTACATGTTATTTATACTTCTTGGTTGAAACAAGGAAAACCACACAAAGGCAGAGTAAAATTACTGGTTATATAAAGTGGTGAACTGACATAGCCTGGCTGATATGCTTCTGCAAGTGCTTATAAATATGCTGTGAGGACTGTTTATTACAAGGACATACATATAGTCCCACAGACTTTTTCAAGTGACATCTAACACTGATATTAATGTTTCCAGTGCATAATTTTTTCAATCAGTAGTTGTTAATTCGGTAAGAAATTCCTGGTTAATAAAAGGAAGTATGTCAAGGATGTTGTTTTTAATCTGTTCTGAATGAATGCCCTGTACAGCCCCCTACAGCAGAGTATTATACTTACATATACATGAACTTGTAGTTTGCTATATGGCCCAGCGGGCTGACCCTCCACTAAGTGAGCACTTTTGCCTGGTCCCAAGGGTGCCCACTTAACACAGGTTTTACTATATATATATATATATATATATATACACATGTACATATATATGTCCATATACATAAATATGTATGCACACATGCAAACACACATACATGTACATATATATAAGAAGAAAGCAAGAGACTCTCTAGATTTTTTAGGCTTCGACAATTCGTATGATCCTATTGTCCCAGACAAGTGGATATCTAGGTGAGACCAGTGACTTTTTAACGTCACTTGTCCAGTGGACAACCAAATTTTCAATTGTAAATTGTAAATAATAATTTATTAAAGCCTGATTGCCTAATTTATGTAAACTGATTTTTGCTGTGGTTCTTTTCAAGTAAATCTATTTTTAGCTTCTACAACTATTTCCAGAAATATTTGCATATGGGACGGACGGACAATTAAACAGTATTGATTGAGACAAGGCCCCCTCCCACAGTGATTTTTTGTAATGCATGATCAATGTTAAAGGGACAAGTGAACTTTGAGGGGCACAAGTGAAAATTGAAATTCATTTGTCCCATGGACAAGTGATTTTGGAAAAAAATTGTAGAATGCTGGTTTTCAAGGCCTGGCCTAAGATGTTTAACAATGTTTGACATTGTAACTGTGTGTTTATTTCAATATATGAGTCTCTTGTGACTGTTCACACGGTTGGTAAAGCCTTGACCAGTCATTGCTGAGTTGCTTGACAATTCATGCCTTTAATAGGTGCATCAGTGACAACTAGAGCATGGATTGCCTTGCAATGCAGAAACCACTGACCTGACAGACTCAGAGTGTTGAAACATAGATGCGTATGTCAGTAAGCTAGGGATGTGATTCTCGTCCTATCCTACATGTAGCTGAAGACATGGGGACATCAGTCACAAGTCAGACACAGTGACTTACACCAGATGTAGAAAATGCACAAGTAATATTTTTAACTCATTCCATACTATGGCCACAGGCCTTGGTCAGTGGTTCTGGCACTGCCTGGCAAGCCATGCTGCAGCTGCCGCAAATTGCCACTGACTTAAGACTATAGGCATATTGGAACTTGAACGAAAGCTCTTTTCATGAAGAATTTAAATATGCAATTGTCATCTTAAATCTAGGTAAATATACAGAAAAATCAGGGACTGGTATGGAATGAGTCAAGAAAACTGTCTATGTGTATGATGACTGTGACAGTACAGCGAGTGCATGAATAAAGTTTCTGTAGGAAAGTCAGTGGCCGTATAGCCATTGACATCAAGTATAGAGAATACACAGATGTTTGTTGTAAAGTCAGGGTTAGCAATCATTGATGGCAAGTATATGAATGGAGACTGCATAAATAATATATCTGTGGTAAAGTCACTGTGTAAATGGGCACTGATGGCAGGTACATGTATAATGAGGATGAACAAATGGTGTTTTGGTTCAGGTTGTAACTTCAGAGTTAATGCCAGTGTCCTTTATTGTAGGTAATATAATTGGTTTAATCATCCTGTGTGGTTTGATGTATCAACATGCATTTTTCATAAGATTTTATTGATAAACATCGTAAATTTCTGTGAGTTTTAGCTTGATTGAACTCGTGTTACATTTGTTGTATATGGTTTGTCTTGATGGCAAGAGTGACCAGTGTTCCATGGGTTAAAGCTGACGGTACCATCTGTCAACTGGGAATAAAAACGCACATCACTCCAGACTAAGTTACAAGCGGCCAGAACCTGGCAAATTCACTGGAGTACCCCAATCTACCATTTAGGCATGGTAGATTCTGCTGTTTAATGGTAGTAGTAGTGACAGCCCTCGGAACCTACATTGTCAATGCTTACCAGCAGTAGGATCTGGGAAGGCATGAGCAGACCAGAAGGGTTGTGACAGCTAAGGTTACAAAAAAAGCAGTCCAGCCAAAATATTTCATTAACAAAACAGAGGAAGCAGTCACTGTACTTTGCTGTTACCTTGTTAGGTTGAGAACGGTCAACTGAAGCAAATGTCAACCGAGGACTTCAGACGTCGGGGCCACACGATGGAGCTCTAATACACGGGAGGTGCTGTCACTCGAACTTAATGAACACTGACACAGAGGAATAAGAAAGCAGCCGAATTACTCGCTGATCCCTGCAGGTAAGCTTGGAAATGGATACTAATCTTTTTGGGCTTAGACTGTCAGGCTTCCTTGCCAATCTCATGTATTGTCTGCATACCCTGCCTCTGAAAATAGATGACAGGCAGGGAAGCATTCCGAATGAATATTGGTACGTCTTTGTTGTAATTCATGTGGGGGGAAGAAGGTTTTAGTGGAGAAGTATAACACACAACAGTGTCAACAACAGGTAAAGTACACATGCCAGGGCAAAGAATCGACGGGATTTAGTTTCTTGAGGGCATCTATACATATCAAAGAGCCATACAGTGTGCTCTCCACTCTTGTGTTCACCTCAGTATTAGGTACCCATAATCGTATCCATCATTGACGTGTGGTGAATTCATGGTTAGATCTCGCTTAGAAACTCTGATCTTTGCAGTTCTCAATTACATTCGCCAGGGGGAGTTCTCAAGGAGAGCTTAGTGCAAATGTCAATCTGTGATGGATTAGCAACTGGAGACAAACACCAATGCATAAAGCAAAGCAATGGCCTCTGGATTCCTCCGAAGATCCCTCCACGAGAAATGAGCCCCGTATCTGTGAGGGCAGGTTCAGAGGGCGCTGGACCTGTGTCACCTTTCAAATTGTCCTTTGCATTGCTGCAACTTACTCAAAGGTTGGCATGCTATTTCTGTTGGAGATTATAGTCTGATGAGTTGGCGTGAAGGCACCTAGAGGTTAGGAAGTTGTATGCAGGCCACTAGGACTGGGAATAATGAACATGTTAGGACTAGGCTGTACGCGAGAGTGCGGAATTCCCTTGAAAGTACTTAACAGCCCCTAGCGCTTTTGTCAGCAGAGCACACTGTCATCTTGCAATTGTATCTAGCTGTGTGATGTTGGTAGATCCAAGATGTGAAGGATGCCACATGGAAGTTCATTTTCCACTTCTTCTTGCCCTTCAAGCACTTACTGGTGTTATGTCCAACACTTTATTTCCAGAGGTCAAAGGAGCATGAAGGTCGCAGAACTACATAAGCAGATGATTGCTCTAGGTTAGTGTTCCAGCTTTTTTTCCAATTAAAGAGCTTGAATTACCTGAACTGCTGATAGAAATTATTGATACCCCAATGCGTCAGTGTTTTCAAAGCGGATAAAGGACTTGTTAGCTCAGCTGACTTGTCAGTCAGCACAGGCTATCTCAGGGTCATTCATCATTTGTCAACAATTCACATGTTCAACCTCTTCTCTAAAACCACCTGGCGGATTCTTTTCAAACATGGTGGGGATGTGTCTCGGATGAGACTTTACCAAGTATATTCAATGGGTCAAAGTCTCGTAATTATTTTGTTTTTTTTATGAATATTTGAAATCATTTTCGGTCAAATCTTACAAACTTTTCAGCAAAAATGCTTTGGCTAGTTGCATTGGAATTACACAGGGAGCCTCTGGGTACCCTTGACTTAATTTATTCATTAAGGATGCTGCAATTTTTTAAGTTGTATTTCTTGACACTTTTTTCACAGTAAAGCTATTTTCAACTTCTCCTGTATAAAAACCACAAATTTCTTTAAAAATGTTTCAATTCAGTCTTAAATGGTTAGTTCAGTCAAATTTGGTAGTGATACTTCAATTGTTTGATGAGTTTTTTACTTTGAACTTGGATGGTGGCCATCAGACCAGTGTGCACAAGTAACATTATGTCATGCCAGGGTAATGGTGTTTCCTAGATTTATGGTCACTGTTGAACATGTATGGGAATGCACTTATGGTGTTTTTCTGGTGTTATTACTTTCAACCTTCGGTGACCTCGAAAGGTCAAATTAAGATCATTGATAGACAATCCATTTTCCTTTTTTTTATGCAAAACCTGTCAATTTGATTTTAGTTCAGATGACTGACTGTGACCTGAGTCCCAAGGTCACAGGGCAGTTGTGTATTTTGTTTGTGCATCATAAGTGAAACAGTAGTGAAGGTAGCCCTTGATTTACCACATGATTATACTGCAGTATAAGGACTGGGTAAAGTTTGAAAATGGATGACCTTGGCCTTATTCTCATGGTTCCAGAACAGTAATTTTGTATTTCATTCCCACAAAACAGAACATCAAAGATTATTATACTCTACTTTGAGGTGCAGAAGAACTCAAAGTTAGATGACCTTGACTGACCTGATTCTCAAGGTCACAAAGCGATCATTCTGAATTTTATATCTACATGATAACTGAAAATGTTTTAAAACTAGCCATTTTTTATTACACAAGATTACAGTGCTATATCAGGTCAGAGTTAAGTTAGAAAATGTATAATAATGGCCTGATTCCCAGGGCACAGAACAATTATTCTGCACTTTACTTCTGTATAATTACTTAAAATGTTTTAAAGCTAGTCCTTTCATATCACACAAGGTTGTTCTCCTCTGTAAGGTCTAGATTTCTGCATACAAGATCAGCCCAGCACAGGACTGTCATAGTCCTCGTGTATTAATTTTTTGTAGATCCAGTGGGCCCTCACAAAGTGCAGAGTTCATAGGGTAAACAAAAAAGTTTGCTGACAGGGAAATTCTTGGTTCTGATTGTAAAGTACATGCAGTGCCATCTGATGAGGGAGAAATTATCACCTTCCCAAAATAGTGCCAACATGGGTTACCCCCACATTGTGATGTCACTCATGGCAGTGGATCTGATTTGCAGTTTGCCATAGGATTCCCTTCTTTTCAGTTTTTCCCGTGACTGCAGAGCCATCATGGTTGTCAATAGCTGTTAACAACTGGAACCAAGGCCTTCCACAGGGACAACCATCTGTTTTACCAGCTCTGCACCTGTGGCATAGCCATATGGCATGATCACATTCAATTTTTACCACAATTTTGGGACAAAGTAACCTGAAGTAATGCCTTATTCAGGCCTAGGTTAAAGGCAAAAGACAGTTAAATGCATTGGTAGGGTCTGGTCTCCTGATAATGGTCCTCAAGTATCCAATGTGGTTACCTATGATTAATTAAAAATATTGATACAGTTCATGGATGCAATGCTTTGCCTGTTCATTTTGTATGACAGCATTTGGCCTTTACCAATGTCACCAGTAAAAGTGAACAAGTCAAAATTGAGTATTTGCGGAAAATTTGGCTAAATTTAGGTGTGTGTGATAGGATAAAGTGCAAGAGTTTAACTATAGACATTTCATTTTCTTGCAAAAACATTACGTAAAGAAAACTGAAGTAAATGTGCAGCAAGTGCTGCACATGGCCACCATTAATCCCTACTTTGTGAGAGGTCACTGACACAGTGATCCCCCACACAGAGTAGCCACACATTGGTACATTATTGCACAATGCAAAGTACCACATAAACATGTCTGTTGTTCAATCTTGGAGGAGATAACTGGCTTGTACAATAAATGTATGTACGTGTGTCAGTGCATCTATGCTTACAGACCATACTAGTCTTGTAACATCACCTAATATTTACATTTATGTCATAATACATGAAATATGAACCATTGGTTAATTCATTCAAAAATGTTTCTTGTCAAAGGCAAACAAAACTTTTAGTGTCTTGCTTGTGCATTGTGCCAGTTGCACCGTCTTATGACCATGCCAGGTAACTGGTACATATCTCTGATACACCTCCAGTTTTTCCTTCATTTCATCCACCATTTTGGTGCTTCTCCTACCACTCTTGAGGAAACATGGACACTTGGGGGTCAAATGGGAAGCCAAATCAGTGTTTCGCTAACTTCTTAACTTATTCCATACCAGTCCCTGATTTTTTCCGTATATTTACATAGATTTAAGACGACAATTGCATTTTTAAATTCTTCATGAAAAGAGCTTTCGTTCAAGTACCAACATGCCTATAGTCTTAAGACAGTGGTTCTGGCACTGCCTGGCAAGCCATGCTGCAGCTGCCCTGGTGGCAGCTGCAGCATGACTTGCCAGGCTGTGCCAGAACCAGTGACTAAGGCCTGTGACCATAGTATGGAATGAGTTAACATCAAAGTGACTCACAAAGAGTGAGACTAAACAAAAATTGGTCACCCTCCCTGTTCATTGGACACACATCCAGCATTAGATACTGTGTCCATGAAAGTGGGACGGTGTGTTTCCCAGCAAAGCCTTGCTGTCACTGGTTCTCTTGGTTTTCTTCCGAAAGTAATTGACAAGGATAGATAAAAAGGCAGGCAGCCAACTGCACAGGAAGGCCACGAAGGCCGCTTTTTGCTCAGGGTCCTCTGGTGGATTCCCTTAATCTCTCTGACAGGATGAGTTGTACCATGGGCTTTCAACCATGGCACTGTAGTGTGCCTGATATTGATCAGTAAAATGAGCGTGATGATCAGGACTTCCACTGTTGCTACAAGACCTGGCTCTAATCCAGCCTCCTTTGAGGGGTCAGCTCGAGACCATGCCAGGTCTGGCTTGGATCCTGGCTCCATTTGGCATGCTGGGCCACCTTCTGTGCCTAACTGTCGTGGACCTAAAGCTGATGTGAGCAGACTTCTGATCCTGGACTGTGTTACAGCTGGTGGCTTTACATAGTTCTGATCCCAGCTATACTTTTTGGTGGTCAGGTGGGTCTGGCAATAGTTGGATAGTCTGGCCTTGTTCTGCAGCAGGCCCTGAATGTTGTAGTGGAGTTGAGCCAGATGGGCCACCTTTATTGGTGGAAATCAGCAAGTGTCAGCTCTGTTTCCATGCCCTCGCCCTGACACAACTGTGACTGAGAGGTGTACCAGTGTCAGTCTCAACCGGCTGTGACTGAGAGGTGTACCAGTGTCAGTCTCGATCAGCCTTGAGTGAGAGGTGTACCAGTGTCTGTCTCAACCAAATGTGACTGAGAGGTGTACCAGTGTCTGTCTCAACCAGTTGTGACTGAGAGGTGTACCAGTGTCAGTCTCAACCAGCTATGACTGAGAGATGTACTAGTGTCAGTCTCGACCAGCTGTGACTGAGAGGTGTACCAGTGTCAGTCTCAACTAGCTGTGACTGAGAGGTGCACCAGTGTCAGTCTCAACCAGCCTTGAGTGAGAGGTGTACCAGTGTCAGTCTCAACCAGCTGTGACTGAGAGGTGTACCAGTGTCAGTCTCAACCAGCTGTGACTGAGAGGTGTACCAGTGTCAGTCTCGACCAGCCTTGAGTGAGAGGTGTACCAGTGTCAGTCTCAACCAGCTGTGAGTTAGAGGTGTACCAGTGTCAGTCTCAACCAGCTGTGGGTGAGAGGTGTACCGGTGTCAGTCTCAACCAGCTGTGAGTTAGAGGTGTACCAGTGTCAGTCTCAACCAGCTGTGACTGAGAGGTGTACCAGTGTCAGTCTCAACCAGCTGTGAGTTAGAGGTGTACCAGTGTCAGTCTCAACCATCTGTGAATGAGAGGTGTGTCAGCGTCAGTCTCTACCAGCTGTGACTGATATGTGTACCAGTGTTAGTCTTAAACAGCTGTGACTGAGAGGTGTACCAGTGTCAGTCTCGACCAGCCTTGAGTGAGAGGTGTACCAGTATCAGTCTCAACCAGCTATGACTGAGAGGTGTACCAGTGTCAGTGTCAACCAGCTGTGACTGAGAGGTGTACCAGTATCAGTCTCAACCAGCTATGACTGAGAGGTGTACCAGTGTCAGTGTCAACCAGCTGTGACTGAGAGGTGTACCAGTGTCAGTCTCAACCAGCTGTGACTGAGAGGTGTACCAGTGTCAGTCTCAACCAGCTGTGACTGAGAGGTGTACCAGTGTCAGTCTTGACCAGCTGCAGAGAGTGGCTGATGGCTGCTTGGTTGGTGCCCCAGCTTTAACCCCATGCAAGGTACACATTTTATTCTGGCAGAGAAGTCTCTTTTTTGGTGGCTGCAGCTCTTGATTCTTTGAAATCATCAATGCCAGGTGTTCCTGTGTCTCAGTTGAGACAGTTCTCACTAGCCATGCACCAGTTAGGGATTGTCTGCCTTTGTCCTCTCCTTCTCCGAAGAGACACACTGAGCATCTATTGCTTTGGCTACCAAGTAGAAGCCCAACAAAAAGCCCCAAGCTTTGATGCTGCCCATCGTCCAGCAGGGCAAGGACCAGAAGTGTAAATTAGACCAGGCGTCAGCTTATCAGAAGTGGGAGAACTCCCATAACATGCATTATAGTAAGCCTGGTGTATAGCAGACACAGCTCTTGGGCTGCATGGATGCACCCAAATCCATCGATATTGTGTCCCGATCCTTTCCCTGTCTGTGCAAGTTAGTTCTCAGACCATGCAAGGATCCATTACTCTTCTCACAGATGGGCAAAATATATGTCCGATGCTTTCTATTAAATGTAATTGGGTTCGGCTATAGGCTTACCTTTTCAAAACTCAGCCTGCGGACCCTTTCCATGTCCAGTGACTTAGAGTGTGCCACAGAGGCCTGGATGCAAGTTCCTTGACAAGGGACCTCACCAGGCAGCTACCGCTGCCTGCTGTTGTGCCTAAGAAAGACTGAAGCTGGAGCTAGTGATTGGTTTGTTGATACTCAACACCTATCTGAACACAGAGCTTTTGAGATCGAAGACAACAACTTCTATGCCTGTGGCACTGTGTAGGAAGGACTGAACAGGACCGTATCCTTGGGATCCGATTGGTCGGACCAACATTTAGGTCACCAAAACTATGTTAATATACAGAAATTTGCTGAGAGTTTCCAAACTTCTGAGTTTGGCCTGACCAACTTTCAATTGAAGCCCACAGTACTGCTGAACTACCTCCATTGACATGAAAGATGCCTACTTCCATTTCATGATACTGAAGTTAAACAGGAAATTTTGTAGATATCTTCACTGTCAGAGAAAACCACAAGCTTCCAACACTTGTGTGTCTTTTATGTGAGCAATGGGCGCGCTGTCCTTCCACTGAGACAACTTGTTGGTGTGAACCTACCTATCGTTACCTCCTATACATGTACTTAAAGTTATGGGAAGGGTTTCTAAGGAAACCATGAAACTCCAGCCAGTAGCTCTGTGGTGGCCCAGAAAGCCCTGGTCAGTGGAGATTCTCTATCTGTATGTTGGAGACTGTAACACCGGACATTTAGTCTTGAGGATTCTCCAAGGAGGTGGTGCTGAGCACAGAGTCACCAGGAAACTGTGCTCCTCATCCCTGAAGCTTAATGCTGCCCCTTAGCCCCACTTTCCATGCAGTGTCACTTGGCCTGGTGTTTGTGATTGGGATTTGAACCATGGCTATAGCCACGTGATGTCTGGGATCTTACAAAGATGTGCCCCATGGGCAGTTCTCAGGATCATATGCCCAGCAGATCTTATTGCAGGTGAAGGTTGTATAATACTCACTCCCTTTCATTTGTGGTATCTTGGAAAGGTAGAATCTGACTCACTGGCTTTTAACAGTAATGTGTCCTTAGTAGCTAGTATTAGACTTATACATGTACACTGTGCATGTATGTGGATAATCCATGGACATTTGTGCATCCACAGAGCTCACAGCTACCTCTCATGTCCTGTAATTCCATCTTGGCTTCCTATTTTAGAGATCATGTGTGATTATCACCCACCGCCAGTTTGTTGGTATACCTATGGTTATTCCACCTGTAATTTATTATGACATAAATATGAGGAGTTTATGGTAATTCTCTTATATGTTAACAATACATACATGTGGAACAACATGGGAAACCACCCAACTGTCCCCATGTTGGTCATCTCTTCTTCTTTACCCCTATGTGCCACATGGTCAAGATTATAAGTTTGGCACAATAAAGTTTGTCTTTCCAGGGAAAAATCATCCTGAAAGGGCTTGATGTGTGGTCCCTCCATAGATGAGTATCATTAAGAGATCGTGATAATTATTGAAAAATTCCTCATATTTGGTTGAGGTTTTGGCATTGCAGGGAAAGCAATTCCATAGTATATATTGTTGCATGAGAACATTCCAAATATGGCGCCATGATGACAACAGATGTGCCATAACAGGCTTTTCCACTTTTCATTCCACTCAGTATAAGCCCAGCACACTCCTTTTATATTGCACATTTTGTCATGTCAAGGTGGTAGGTGAAGGTTTAGTTAAAATTCCCTGTGCCAATGAGTTATTGAATAGGTGGCTCTTTCGCTGAACAATTTATTGAGAAAAAGGAATGCTAATATAAGTCTGAAATAACGTGTTTCCTGGGTGGCATGGGATACATGAAAACATTCTTGTCATGTACGTGTCTCATGTTAATTGCTGTTGCGATTTATGTGAAATATGTACGTGATTTCATTGTTTTCATGCAGCCCTAAACACTCCAGAAAACATTTCATTTCCTGTGAGTTTTACCAATATGAAACATTTGTGAACTTCATTCACCAATGTACGGGGATTGCTTTACCAATGTAGGGGCATTGTGTAGGCCTGGTACATATGCCTGACAGACTGTGGTCTTTGTAATGCTTGTCAGGGAGTGCTATAGCTGTCCTTGTGAGCCAGGCAATATAAAAAATTCACATGTCTGGTCTCACAGTACTGTAAAACCAGTCATATTGATACTTAACCCTTTCCCCTTGAATTAAGACTGAATCAACAGCTTTCAAGTGCCCAACCCATGCCAAGGAAAACTGTTGACCTGGGGCATGTGATCTTGACAGGTGTCATCTACAATTTGTAGTCAAATAGTTTTTTATTACTGTTGAAAGCAGTTGAAAATACTGAAGCAGACGACATGTGGCCCTCAAGCAGTTTTGGTTGGTTTTAGGGGGAAAGGGTTAATTAAACTGAAGCTCTTTGTGTGAGGAGTTTGGACAGGGCCCAGCATGATCCCCATACAATGGTTCCTGTTTTTAGTGACCACTTTCAAAAGGCTGATTTTTAGATAAATATCGGATCTTAACTTCTGAGCAGACTTTGAGGCCTTTGACTCTTGGACAAGACCCAATGGTAACATTGAAAAGAATGCTAGGCCTGTCAAGTAGTTAAAGAGGCAATCACTGCCTTAATGTATGTCGCATTGACAGATTTTGCCAGGCGTCTGTGTCAGATAAGCTGGTAGACACTGCCCTAATTTGTCTTTGACAGATATTTTGAGTGGTGTTGCCAACCCTCCTGGATTTCCTGTGAAGCTCTCAAAATTTGCGCTGAAAATTCTTGAAAATTTATAAATTTTTGACAGTTTTTAGCCTGGTAACTGTAAGCTTGGGAGTCAAGTTAACTCTTGTAATACTATCTACGACAAAGGTCATGCTGGTTTCTAGTACTTTAAGCCTTTCCCCCGTAAACCCGCTAAGACAGGCTGGCAGCAAAATGTCATCTGCTTCAGCCTTTTCCACTAATTTCAAGAGTAGTGAAAAACCATTTGACTGAGAATTGTATACGAGTACCTAGTGTCAAGATCACATGCCCTAGGCATGGGTTGGGCAGTTTGTGCCCATGCAACCCATGCTGAGGAAAGCTGCTGATTCAGTCTTAATACGATCTATGCATAAGTTCAAGCAGGTAAACCCCAGTGGAGATTCCGATGTCAGAGTGCGGTGGGCATACGTTTCTGGGTAATTTGCGGGCTACTCAATCTTACCGCACAGTGCTACCATTATATCCAATACAGCAAGTAGTGGAGAGTGAAACATGGACTTTGATTTCTTCAAAAAACAGAACCTGCCCTGACTGAAACAGTATTTAAAAGAACGAGGAATATCCGTTGATGGAAGGAATAAAGTGGCACTGGTGGACATTTCCTTCAAAGCACATAACTTTGGAGTTGAAAAGGACTTGGCGTTTCTTCCTGGTATGGGTATTACAGCCTACTACACAATAATGATGGTTTACCATAATAATTTGCCTTGTCACAATGTTCTAACTGAATGCTCTCTGTCCTTCCTCCGCCAATGATCTGTGATGGTAAACTTCCATACACCTCCTGTATTTGGTCTATTTCCTGCATTTCTGCTCATGTTGACACTGACAACACTAGTGTCTGCCATCATGCATTATCGTGAGCTTGCCATGTCCTCCTCACTTTCAAGAAGGTGCACAGCATGCCATCTGGTAGCCTAAAAAGCCCGGCCTGCATGCCTTGCTTTCATAATGGGATTGCTGCTGGGATGTCCCCACTTGGTGAACTTCTGCATAGATCATATTTGAGGGGAAAGGGTTAATGATCCCAGATTAAAATTGTCACAAATAGATTTCTCATTCAAGTGTAGTGTAGTCTTGTTGTGATGACAACAAGCGGTCCCTGCAGAATGTGTCCGATAACTGAGTATTTCGGATAAAGGAGTCAAATGCCAAAGGAATTTAGTTTTAAGTCCCTAGAAAATTGTGTTGTTAACCCTCTGCCCCTTAAACTGGCCAAAATTGGAAGGTGGAAAAAAATGTTGTCTGCTTCACTGTTTTCAACTAATTTGAACAGTTATGAGAAACCATTCGATTGAGAATTGTACACGAGACCTATCAAGATAACATGAGCCAGGTCAACAGCTTTCCTTGGTAAGGGTTGGGCACTTGTTTAGTGCCTAACCCATCCCAAGGAAAGCTATGGACTCAGCCTCAAGTCAAGAGGAAAATGTTACTCAGTCAAAATTCAAGAAGAAAAGGGTTACATAGTCAAAATTCAAGAAGGAAAGGGTTACATAGTCAAAATTCAAGAAGGAAAGGGTTACATAGTCAAAATTCAAGAGGCAAAGGATTATGTGCATGTGTTGGATGTATCTGAGTGTCTTATGATGAGACTCTACTGTACACAGTATTCCTATACGGTGCTCTCCTCCTACAAACCACCCTCCTCCCCATGAGAAGCCACCCCCTCTACAGAGGTCAGAGTTCTTGATGTAGCAAGTATGGTATGGTAAACAACTTTCATCATGCTCTAGGTGCAGTGAGCACACTGGAGAAAGTTGTTGGCACAGTCTCTGACTCAGCGCTGTTAAGTTAATTTGGATTTCTAATTTCCATGATACTGCCATCAATCAAGCCTTGTTGTAATTCAAAATCATTTCAAGATTGTCTCTGGTCAAATTAATGGGCAGTATGTTGCCAGGGTGAGTTTTGGTGGCTTACTGCTATTTGAAATATCATTCTTTATGAAAATTGCAAAAAAAAAAAAAAAAAAAAAACAACAACAACAAAAAAAGTCATCTTAATTCATATCAGACAATATTTTGGTGCCTTGGATAAAGTGTAACTGCATCAGGGGACGTTATACAGCTGAAGGAAATTGTGTAAATTTGTATCTGGATGCCAACGTTTGTCATAATTTTAGGTACAAAAAGAATTTATTACAGCAGTGGGTAGCATGTGCTTTCTGTAATATGACAAAACTACAGGCCTAGCACTCACACAGAAATATTGGTGAGTTGGGCCATCTTTGGTAAACCACTGCGGAATTGGGCCTCATGCATAGGGCCAGTAAGTGGTCAGCCCGATAACAATGCAACAGCGTGGAAAAAAATGCTGCATTGCGTGCAAGACACAAGTGACATTGCCGTTCTGTATTAAGCAAATTAAATGCATGAGGGCAGATATCAGCTGTAGGAGAGTTTGCTCTTTTTTTTTAACACTTTCATCCCACATATTTACCAACATGTGGGCAAGTGTCTTCACTATCATCTGCTTCCATTTTCCACTCAATCTTTGTGTGAAAAGGAAATGTACGGAAAGGAGAAAAGTGGACAAGAACCATCAGATTAGCAAACAGACCAAGGCACCATGATAGGCACAGCACATTACACAAAGTGGTGGGTCATGGTAACCCTTTCTGGACAGTGGTCAGAGCTAGAGCACATTACACAATGTGCCTGACTGAGTTAACCCTGTCAAGACAGTGAGAGCTAGGGCACATTGTGTCCAAGTTAACCCTTTCAAGACAGTAGGGGGAGCTAGAGCACATTACACAATGTGCTTGACTGAGTTAACCCTTTCAAGACAGTGAGAGCTAGGGCACATTGTGTCTGAGTTAACCCTTTCAAGAGAGTTGTGAGAGCTAGAGCACATTACAGAATGTGCTTGACTGAGTTAACCCTGTCAAGACAGTGAGAGCTAGGGCACACTGAACAATGTGTCCGAGTTAACAAGACAGTTGTGAGAGCAAGACCACATTATACAATGTGCTTGATTGAGTTAACCCTGTCAAGACAGTTGTGAGAGCTAGCACACGTAATGCATGTGCCTCACAGAATCAATCCTGTTAAGACAGTGGTGAGAACCTTGGCATATTACATAATGTGTCTGATTGAAATTGACCCTTTCAAAACAGTTGTGAGAGCTAGAGCACATTGTAAGAGGTGGTAGGAATAGACCAATAGGAAGCCGGAAAAAGTGTTGATTATATCACATAATGAACACTTTTCACACAATAGCATTGCTAGTGTTGTGCAGTGCAGCACGACCTACAGGCAGTGTGTTGAAGAAACAGTTGTTGACCCCTTCCACTGAACAGTCCAAACTAAGGTATTGTTCCAGCAGGATCTGTGCAGATGACCACGGGACTTGGAACAGTACAGACGTGTGTTCCCAGAACTTTCCAAGTCGTCTGTCGTATCTTGCATGACATCACTGTTAGCATAATGTAAGTTGATGTACATGACTCAATTTACAACACTTAATCAGTGTCCATGCCAGGCATGAACCCTGAAAAAGATAAGTGAAGTAAATTCCAAAATTGTATTGCTTTTTTACCTGCAATAGGTTTCTTGTCGCATACACTCTCATCATTATGACATGCACTCTCATCATTATGACATGCACTCTCATCATTATGACATGTACTCTCATCATTATGACATGTACTCTCATCATTATGACATGTACTCTCATCATTATGACATGTACTCTCATCATTATGACATGCACTCTCATCATTATGACATGTACTCTCATCATTATGACATGCACTCTCATCATTATGACATGTACTGTCATCATTATGACATGTACTCCTTTGAAAAATTAACTGTTGAATGGGAATACTACCAGACTCACTTAAATCTCTCATTTTGGCTTCCACCACCTGCTCTTCTATTGCCATGTCAGTAACTGGAAAATACATGAGCAAGCAATCAAACTGTGCATGTGACAACTTATGTAAGCGGCAAAGTACACCATGCACAAAAGGCAGGGGAAAAATGTCGTGCACCAAGGAATATCTTGATCAGTTCCTACCACCCTTGGTACAAGTCAATAGGGAAGGGCAGTTTCTTAAATTTCCAGAAACCTCCACTACACGGCGCGAGTTATCGCTTTCATCCGGGTACTCGCCTGCGGGTGAACATTGGTTTCGGCGGATTTGCAAACCCTGTGATAACAATGTACGTATCGGCAATCAAAGTACAAAAAATGTTCCTTTTCACGTAATATCGGCTAATGAATTTTACACACACGAAAGATAAGATTGTATTATAGCAGAGCATGAATGCATTTGTTCGTATGTTGTGTTAAAAAAGTGAAAAATGCATTTGAACCGCGGTGACCGGGAACCGCATTCTGCTTGTTACATTCCTGCGTAGCGCCACTCCACTATGTGAATGGTCGAAAGAAATGCAATAATAAAGAATATTCTTCGACAGTTATTAAGATAATGCAATGATCACATATAACAAATTATCGACATAGCACATAATATGGACTCAACAGCATGAGGATTTCGTAAGACTCCTGTTACAAGGATTTAATGTGACACGGTTCATCGCGGCCGATAAGGGAGGATCGAGTAGGATAAAACAACATTGGTCATCGCGTTTTAAGAACAGTGTTGCCAACCTGCCAAACTTAAAATCC
Source organism: Hermodice carunculata (assembly GCA_964020975.1). NCBI lineage: Eukaryota > Metazoa > Annelida > Polychaeta > Eunicida > Amphinomidae > Hermodice > Hermodice carunculata. The sequence goes on along the minus strand of OZ026622.1, from coordinate 81,102,490 downwards.
GGGAAATAGAAAGTGAAATTAAGGGAGATTGATAAATTGATATTAAATATAGAAGGGAAATATTGATGAATTTCTGGGATGTGACTCAAAATTGTCAAAAATCCACACTTTTTCAAGAATTTTAAGCCTAAAATACCGGGAGTGTCCCGGGTAATTCGGGAGGGTTGGCAACACTGTAACTTACAGTGTAAGAAGTCGATTGTATTTTATTTGCCGGGTGTGTTGTCATTGTGTCAAAAATAAAGACAAGTAGACAACCTCATCAGAATATGTTATTGTAGATGAATTCCCAAGTTTTACAGTGTTACTGTATGTGTGTGGGTGGGTGTGGGGGGGAGGGTCGGCAGGTAGCGTTTAAAGTTAAATTAAAATTAAAATCAAATGTGATTAACTCCACAGCAATGTGTATTGGGTTGATTCCTTTATTGCATTACTTTCTACAAAAAGTATTTATTAATGACAACATTATCATGATTATGAGTTACACTTGGTTATTTCATTCGCCAACAAAAACGCTCAGTTTGCACCATGCGTTTACACATCAAAGTATGTGATGCTACTCAGGTTGACCCGCTATTGAATACCCGGATGAAAGCTGTCCGCAGCGCCACATGGCAGTCAATGAGAGAACACAGATTTTTTGCTCTACCATATTGTAACATGTCACAATGACTATTATGCCATCACAATCAACTCGGTCTTCGACCTCGTTGATTATGTGGCATAATGGTCATGTGACATGTTATAACAATCACTTATACAATGTGCCTGACGAAACTGACCCTTTTAAGACAGCCTATGGTATGAGAGCTAGAGCACATTAGATAATATATCTGACTGAGTTACCCTGTCAAGACAGTGGTGAGAGCTAGAGCGCATTATGCAATGTGTCTGAGTTAACCCTTTCAAGACATTTGTGAGAGCTAGAGCACATTACACAATGTGTTCGACAGAGTTAACCCTTTGAAGACAGTTACATGTATGAGAGCAGAAGCACATTATGTAATGTGCTTGACTGAGTGAGCCCTTTCAAGGCAGCTACTATATGCACAAAGTGCCTGAGTTAACCCTTTCAAGACAGTTCTGAGAGCTAGAGCACAATACACAAAGTAGCAGTCGACCCTTTGAAGATTATAGGTATGAGAGCTAGAGTGCAATTACACAGAGTGGTAGACAGACTTGACCCTTTGCAGACAGTTAAAAGAGGTAAAGCATGGCATGGACATTAAAGTGTCTGACAAAATTAACAGTTTGAAGACATTTTTAAGACTTAGAGTATAGTAAATGAAGTGCGTGGCTGGGTTAACCCTTTGAAGACAGCCCTAAGAGAAAGAGCACATTATACAAGTGTCTGACTGAACTACTGACCAATCCACACCAAGGACAGCTGTTGACTTGCGTTTAAGGTCTAATCCAAGTGAAAATGGGCACATATTACTGGAGGATTCATGCTGCTTTGGGAGACTGTTTTAAAAAAAGAAAATTGTGTTGTAGTTTCGGGAAATTAAAGTGTGATTTACTGCGACAAGATCTGATTTCATAGACCACACGAGTGATAGAACAATACTAATATATATTTCCACTTTTTTGCTTGCAATCCAAGTTGCTCAATTGCAGACTGCAGTTTGTTTTTGGAGCTTACTGCACACATGAAGCCACACCAGAGTGAGGTATGCCTGGTGTCTGAACGAGGGGTACAGCACGTACAGCTTGGCAGCGAGTCATGTCTGCGTCACTGATCTTGGCAGTAGGTGGCAAACGCCACAGCTAAAGCACGACTTGTGGGGCTCTTAAGCAGCCTCTGATTTCAGACTGAACGTGTTGCTTTGTCACTTACTGCTCCGGTTAGGAGGAACTTGAATATGCAGCTCATGTTTATTTTCAATTAACCTTCTGCAGTTGTGAGTCAACAGCTTTCCGTAGCATATTTGTGTGCCCCAGAGGGAGCCAAGGAAAGCTGTTGACTAATGGCATATTATTCTTAACCTTTCCCACTCAAAATCACCCAAAGCCCCCAGATGTAAATTGGCATCTGCTTTACTCTGTTTTTATTAAATTCCATGTTAGTAGAAAACATTTTTGCTGAGAATTGTATGTAAGGCGTGTCATGAGTGCAGGTCCCAGGTCAATAGCTTTCTTTCATGTGGATTGGGCACATTGCACTCAACCTGTGCCACGGAAAACAATTGACTACATGTAAGTCTTATCGGGGCAAGGAAAGAGTCAATTACAAAAATTAAAAAATGAATGAATAAAAAAGCAACAATTTAATTTGATATGAGATGCTTGCTAGTAATTGTCAGTGGGAAAGGAAAAGTACAGGGACACATCAGCATTAGTGGGGGTGGGGGTGGGGGGGCTTGTACACTGGTACAAATAATAATTTTGCCCTAGTACGAGGTACAGAAGATATTAAAAAATGTACAAGGAATGGTTCGGAAATTAAAAGGCTTCCATGTGTACGTAAGTATGGCCCAAAAAAATGCCCAGTACACCGGTATGGAAAACCCCTTCTCTCCTCTCCCCCCCCCCCCCCCCCTTCGGTATTTCTGTCAGGGTTTAACCTGCAGAGAAATCTCGAGGAAAGCTGACTTGAGTTCATAGCTCACCACCAGAAGAAAACCTGGGACTGTACTGGATCCTGAGTTGACAGGGGTTAAGTGTTGTGGTACAAGTGGATAAGTTCCGACAATTCCAATACAGTAAATGGATACCTGCCAATAGGCAGTGTCTTAGAGTTGGCCATGTCATGGGGAAGGGCAATTTTGCTGTCTTCTGATGAAAGTTCAGAGACCATTTGTACCTACTTAGTTGACCAAGTCAATCAGGAAATAAATATCTGGACAGACAGTGATTTGTTGAATTGAATCTTATGCCAGTTTTGTATTACATGGACCCCTACCTGTGGTGTGAAGAAGTGGAGGCAGCGATGACCAACGGCTTGTACAGCGGATAATTTGGTCATATCAACACTTACATGTATTTGACATGTTTGGTAATGATGGTAATATCAGAGCAGATTCAGAAATTTCAGCCATACGTCCAGTGGGAGATTCAGAGGGGGAAACACCCTGGACAAACTTAAAATGTATATAATATTTCACTTGAAAACAGTTTCTGGAGTGAAAAGTGGGACTGTGCACGTAGACTGCCTTCCTGTCAATTTGCCCATGAATAAGGTGCCACACAAGGAATAATTTGTATCTGAAGAAAATTGTCTGATGTCCCTCCCAAAATTTACACGTAAAATGATACAATAAAATAGAGAAGGTACTGTAATTTCTGTGAAATTTACTTCCCAGAAGTACCTAAAAAGTACAGAAATAAATACCCTAGATGAAGCTACATGTAAGTCTAATTTGGTGTCTTTCCCGTGCAAAATTGCTGAATAATACATTGGAGTGGATGAAATGGGAAAGGTCAAAATTAGCTCTAAGGTGTGTATTTGCCCCATAACACAACTGAATACTCAAACATTTGGAGGGCTAGAGCTGTGTATTCCCATTAGTTTGTATGTTAAAGCAACCTTAAATAAACCAGTCACTTTTGTAGCTGTGGATATATGATTTTCGTGAGGTATTAAGTTATGCATCTAGATTTACTGTCTGAAATTTGGTGTTTCTGTGTGCAGTAGTTTTTAAGTTATTAAGTTGCAAATTACAATGTAAAGAAATGGGAGTACATAACCCTGGCCCTCCACTGACTGCAGTGCCCTCTTTTAGGCAGTTCTTGAACCTTTTGTTCTTGCCCTTGCCTATTGTAAATATACAAACCTGCTAAAATTGAGTGCTGCAGGATATTTTATGGTGATAGCTGTGTGTTACTGGAACGTGGCATCAATCATTGTTTAATGGGGGATTAACTGGAGTTGACCAGACTGTGGACCAATATAGATGTGAGATGGGTCTAAATGGTGTCAGTCCTGTCAGGGGAGACAATGGGTCAGAGCCTTGGATAAAGGTTTTCAAATAAATGGCAGTCAAAAGCCAGGATAACTGGGTAAAACTTTGGTAATGTTAATGGCTGAACCTCAGTAGTAATTGGTGAGTGCAGTGATTCACTTCACAATACATTGCGACTTAACAGATCTGGCCATTATGACAATGCAGGAAGCTACCAAGATATTTTAACGTTATGATTTGCAAGATTCATCTGGTGATACTTTCATCCAGGCAGTGAAATGCAAAGTAAATTGCATTACTAGAGCAGTAAGGGTATTAGAGATGGAGTTTGGGAGGAAGGAGGGTTTGATACACGAAAGATCCAGATGATGGTGGATGGGAGTATGGCAGCTGCGTTGTCGCAATTCCAGGCAGAATCTGGCCTTAGGGGCAACCGTCAACCTCGCGTTCTTATACATCCGACAGCCAACACGCAGATTGCTGCTTGTCTGTGACATTCACGACGTGTACATCTGCGTTTAAGCAGAACATTGCAGATGACTGGTAAAGCCCTGGCTCCTTGGCATATTTCTAAGTGAATTAAGCTGCACATGTACAGAATTCATTAAGGGCATCATTGCTTGGGGTTTGGTGCAAAATTTCGATACAGGAAATTACGAATGTTAATAAGACGAGCAGAGGCTTCCAATTTGATTGTAGCCACTTAGTTTTCATATTTAGGCCATGTGGGAAAATGAACTTGTCTTTTGAAGTCGGCACTAGGCGTATACATTGTCCTGATGCACATATACAGTTTGCCTGTGGGCAAACTTGTCGGGAGTTCAAAATATGAGGGCATAATGAGAAAATTAAGACATCAGTGGGGGAAGCTTGTAGATTGAGTAGCATAAAGATTTGTTTAGCTACCCAACTTTGCAACAAACTTGCATCTGACTACATGTACATGAATGAAAGCTTTGTAGTACATGTATATCGTTTGGATGTAGGCTAATTGTTTTAGATGAGTCATTTAAAAGCTTGACCAAATAATATGTATCCTCATGAAATAATTAGCAGCCCATCTAGAATTGTCTAAAATGACTTAATGGGAGCTTTCCCAGCTTGCCAGTAGCTCACAGTACAGGGAAACCTCCTTAACATGAACAGCACAGGGACCAAAGAAAAGTATTCAGTTTGAGAGATGTTTGGCTTAGAGAGCTCCTTATTGTATTCAGAAAGAAAAGCGAGACCAAGATAATGTGTTCAGCTTACAAAAGTTTTTCAATCTATGAAGGTGTTCAGCTGGGGAGGTTTCAGTGTATTTTGTACGCCTGGGAACTTTAAAATGCTGAATCCTTCGGGAATTGTTTTGGAGTTCGGCTGCTTTTATTATGGGTCTAGCCCAAGGGGGACCCATTTTGTTTTCAAATTGTCTGTCCATGTGTCTGTCTGTATTTCTGCAGATCTACCATTTGTTTGTGAACTTGATATTTAGAGACTTACCTGCCACATGAAACTCAAATTTATCTCATTCGTACCTTGACACCATGCATTTTTCCACTTGATTACATTTTGGTGACCTTGACCTTATTTTCAAGGTTATGGGAGCCATGCATGTGGAAAGGTGTCTCCATCCATTACTGGTTTACATTGAAATGTTTCTGGTCCTTACATATATCATACAGCCCTGAAGTCCTTTCCCCCTTAAACTGACCCAAAACCAGCTGGTGGTCAGATATATCATCTGCTACAGTGTCTTTGACTAACTTCAACATATAATGAAAAACAACCTGAATCAGAATTGTAGATGAGATCTATCAAGATAACATTTCCCAGGTCAACAGCATTTATTGGTGTGGGTTGAGCATTCAAAGCACCCAACTCACACCAAGGAAAGCGATTTAATTAAGACCAAGTCCTGTTGTGTAAAAAGTAAGTCTTTCCGAAAAGGTTACCCTCAATTCTGGAGATGGTCCTGAAACATACATTTGTCATGTAATTTAACTCTTTCAGTGCCAATCACATCTGAAGTTGATCTACTAAAAGTCAAACTAGTCTGAATTATCATAAGGATCTCAGATTCATATTTCTCGTAAAAAGACCTTTCATTCAACTACCAGCATACCTCAAGTTCCAGAGAAAATATTCCAAGTCAGCAGGTTTTCTCGGCACACATTGGGCGCAATGTGCCCAATGCACGCCGAGAAAAGTTGTTGACTCAGTCCAAAATTTGGCACTTGAAGAGTTAATCTGTTCATCAGGCCCGTTACTCTGTCAGGACCGTGTAAATTCAAGGATGCCCAGGTGACCCCGGCTTATATGCCACTGGCTGCCTGCTGAGCTGCCTTTCAGCCATTTGTTTTTGGCTGATGGTCCCGATGAGAGTCAAGCACTGGAAGGTCTGCTGCACAGCAATAAATCACTGTTTCTTTGTTTTATGAGGCAATATAATTCTTACTTTAATAAGAATGACACAGAGATGCCCATACAGGTGTGACCTGTGATTATTAGTATAAAGGATGATATAGTCTGTCCTCAAAAATTACCTGTGGGACATGTTACGGTATACATGTATATAGATAAGATTTGTCAAAATGTCTTTGTCTATGTCTTCTCTCACCGGGTTCATGGCATGACAGTTTTTGGTTTGCAGGTTCAGCAATTTTACTCAAAGCCCAGCTGTTTAATGTGTTTGCATTTTATTTAATTTAACGTATGGCTATTTTTTAAGCATAATGGATGTTTTATAGTGCTGTTTTGACTATGTTTTACTGGTGACATCACAACAAAAGCTGCATTATATCAAAAGCTAGTAGAACCATGATATACAGTGAGAAGGTACATGAATATTTATGGAATCCTCTTCTCACGGTAAGCTTAAAATTTAACATTTGCTATTTTTCTGTATATTTGTGCATACACATGTACTAGTTCATATAAATTCTCTGAAGTCTTGAAATTATAAGCAAGAACTTGTTACACACTATATGTCCTCATGTATATGGTGATAGTTCACATTCACACATTCTTAACTCATTCCATACCAGTCCCTGATTTTTCCGTACATTTACCTATATTTAAGACAAAAATTGCATATTTTAATTCTTCATAAAAAGAGCTTTCGTTCAAGTACCAACATGCCTATAGTCTTAAGTCAGTGGTTCTGGCACTGCCTGGCAAGTCATGCTGCAGCTGCCCTTGCGGCAGCTGCAGCATGACTTGCCAGGCTGTGCCAGAACCACTGACCAGGGCCTGTGACCATAGTATGGAATGAGTTAAAATTCAAGTGGGTTGTTTTTACTAAATGAAAAATGAACTAGGCAAGGGCCTGACAGCAGTTAGAAAACAGCAAATAGTTCGACCGGTTTCGGCACTAGTGGGCCATCATCAGGAACTGGTCGTGCTACTGAATGCACCTGGTATGTATAGAGAGGTGTAACAATTGACGTTGCTACGTAAAATAGGCATGCATCAACGCCAGCCGAGAGGCCGGCTCGTTCAAAAACGGTCCATCCGTCAAATGACGTGATGAGGAGTAGCATGTCAACATTGGCACGTGTTACTCCCTGTTGTGCTTATGACGTCATAAGTACAAGTGTGGCTGTCAACCAAGTGGAGTTCTGGTTGCACGGGTCCCTGCCATGTGGATGTAACTTGGGTTTGAAAAAAAAAAAAAAAGTTTTTACTAAACACAAGATAAAGGCTGGCAGCTGCCGTCACATAAAAAAACATGTCCGGGAATTTAAGGCTGTGAAAAATGCTTAATGGTTTCCGACTGATGACGCAATCATAAATTTATTTGCCTACTGAAGCCCAAAATTTAAAAAAAAAAATTGAATTGAACATGACAGTAAGTTAATTAATTATAGGTTTAGACATAGAAAGTGACGGGATCAGCTATGGAGCATAGGGAAATTTGATTCCGAGTGGGGGGGGGGTCAAAAAGATTCGGAAGATGTGCCGCTGTTGCTCCTGTTTGTATAAATATGTCAGGTACAGGCGCAGTGCCTACAGGAACAGACAGGAAAGTCTGCAACTTGACTGACAGATTTCTGGTGTTGATGGTATGGAATTGCTGTAGGACATTTGAATCTGCAGGACAGATTGACATACATATAATAAAAAGCCGTTCCAAGTATGTAACACATATATAATCAACAAACCATTTGTATTTATAAGGCAGAAAGGCAGACAGGTTATCTTTTTTGGTTCAGCAATTGAGTCCACAGAACAGGGCTGAAATGGTAACTGGATCCAAATGACAGATAGAAAAATGGCTAAAGATTTCGCCTTTTTTGTTTTTTGATTTCCAAAATTTTCGCAAGTTGTTGGAATGACTTTTGCTGTGTGATGTCCTCCTGGGCTGGAGAGATCAAAACGTGTGTGTCTGACTGACTGATGAGTTCCAATTCCTAGTATTCAGTCGGCCTGGTCCACATTAATGAGGTGTTTGGGTCTACTGGGAAGATTTGTCACAAAACTGAGCAACCTCCAACTCATAAAGTGCAATACCAGTGGAGCCAATGGCACTACTGCAGGAAAGGGGAGAGGCCGGCAGGCTAGCTCCAGCACTGTTATGGTTGCCTTAGATAACACAGAGATGACAATTAGGCTTGAAGAATGACGTTCTGTTACTGTTATTTATGCTGGTTACTCAGGCTGAACTGACACAAAATGGCTGCATGAGGCGTGCCAGTCACAAAGCCTTGGATCCATCGGCGGTGGTCGGACGGCCTGTCTTCATGCCCAGTGTTGCTTTATTCAACAGCAGGCAGTCTGCCTACAGATTGATGGTGCGTCCTGATTGTGGCCGATTCTCTTTGTATTCATGTTGGTAAAATATTGGGGCTGTCTTCATCAACTCCTGGCACCAAGCACGACAGTGACGGATGAACCTAAATTTCAATTTTCAGGCGTCACAGATGTTTGTTTGACAATTTGAAAAAAGGTGTATCTCATTTTCCAAGAGCTGTTCTGAATTTGAATAGAGGGCTAGTGTGAACGCGACAGCCTTGCTCCACTAATTATGGCATTAAGCTAATCAGCTGTGGGGTCATTATGTGAGGTGGGTGCTCAACATGGGGCTAAACGTATTTGGCCAAGAGAGGAGACACTTGACAATCAGGGTAGGACGCCTGGCAGTAATGAGTTCCAGGTCTGGACTCACCTTTCCTTTGTTGTGGTGGGGTACCGCTGTTCTGCGGTGGTGTAAAGTAGTTAGTAGAGCTTCCAGGACCGGCGGTCTAGACTGCTGAGAAGGCCATCTGTGATAAACTGTCTCAAAACCTGTTGAACATGTAAGTCTATAAAGTGGGCAACTGAGGAAACTGGCACAGCTGCAAAACTGGACACCTACCATTAGCCACATAGCACTGGGAATTGTGGCTGCATGACAATGCATCATGTACGTGTAGTTCAAATTTTTTGTCATTATAGAAAACTCAGCCAGGGACTATTCTTCGATGCCTTACAGAGGGGAAAGGGAGGACCTGCTGTCACACTGTCCTCAGTCTGCCTCAGTGACCATTCAGTCACTTTTGTTGCACTGATGCCTCAAGATTGCCGTCGTCGCATTTGTTCAAGTTAGGATAAGAAGTACCTTGTATGGCAAAGATGAAGTGGTCATCTTCCATAGATTCTGACCTTACTGATACTTTGGGCAGTGTAACAGGACGGGGGTTGGGGAGTGAGGGTCCCGGTATGCTGGTACAGGAAATCACTTTATACCCCACTACGGCATACAGGAAATAAGAATACTGTGAATTCATCTAATTTTGCTGTGTTCTTATTTTTGCTTATTTCGTTGATGCTTCAAAACTGTGAAATTAGGAACACAGATAAAACTAGACATACCTTCAATGCAAGCGTTGACTGAAGGGTCCACCATTTGCTCAATTTAGGTCATGGTGACAGCAAAATCTTAATCAGCTCATCTTGCCAGCTAAGCTACATAGGTAAGCATATTGCCCAATTTGAGCAAAATTCTTGGAGGCATTCTGCAGATATCAGGATAACGAGAATGTGCACATCCAAACGTACATCCAGATGGACGGACAACCCGTAAACAGAAAGAATCCCCCATGGTGCAGACCCTTGAAAAGTTTTTAACATGGCATATTGATTGGAAGTAAAACAGTTGTGTCACAATAGTGAATTTAAAGTCTCAGTGAAAGGTCCAAAGTGCCAAACCCATGAAAATAAATATATTCACAGTATTTCAAAATGATGGCCAGTACAAAGTACAGAAATAACAGGGCTTCAAGTATGCTGGTACAGAAAATACAATGCCCAGTACACAACTGCAGAAATACCCTTTGCCCCCTTCTTATAATGGGCTGTGCATTTATGCCTCTGCTTATGCTTTTTCCTCTCTTTGTCTCTCTTTTTTTAACAGCCACCTTGTCAGTCGTCTGATTTTTTATCTTATGGTCCATCATTTGGTGATATTGCTAAATAACATATTTAGTGATATCACTTGATCGTTTGATATCGCTGAATCATTCAGCAACATCGCTAAAGGTATTTCTGCTTCCTGTCCTATTTTTGGGCAATATGGCTGCTGATTGGAGGAAAGTGTGATAGCTTCATCATCCCAAAGTGTTATGTAGAAAGTTGAATGTCTTCTCTGGCATTTTCAGTGGATTTATTGTCATGCTGCAAAGACACTGAATTTCATTGTCAAATTACCAGTTGGCCTACAGGTGAAATGCCTAAATCCTTCGCGCCTATCACTGTACAGGCACAGTACAATTACCCAGCATGCACCAATTCACTTATTTAGCAGTATTGCTAAATCAGTTAGGGATATCTCAGAATAATTTAGTGATATCACCAAATGATGTAGGGATATCAGTAAATGAGACCATTTAGCAACATTGCCAAATGATTTAGTGATATTGCTAAATGATTTAGTGGTATTGTATAACAGGGCTAAATGTCAAAACGTCTTGGCATAGGGATGTACTTTTATAGGACCGTATTAAAACTGGTTTGCAAGGTTAAATACCTGGCTTCTGATATTCACGTATGTATATCAGCTCAGAGCTAAGCTGGGCTCTGCTTTGCCCACTTTACCTTATGTGAAGTGGAAGTTGAGCTCAGGTTTAGATTTACTTTGGGTTGAATCTAGGTCAGCTGACCACAGGCTGTCCGATTAAGCAAAGCAATTGTTTTAAGTGGCCTTAAGCTGTTCAATTAATTCGTGAGAGACTTTTTTCTTTTTTTCTTTTTGATTTTATTCTAACAATTGTCTCCAGCATTTTGTCTATTGAGAAAAATGTCAAACATCCAAAGTCTTGGCAAAAAGTTATCTTAGATTTGTCAATTTTTCATGTGCCATAGAAAAATTCAACATGGAGAATATTTTGACATAAATGTTGATGGAGTACGCCATCATCCACAGACCTGGGCTGCAGAAGCAGTCACCACGTCTAATTGTCCCCCGGGAAATTTGTGTGAATGTTACAATTGCATTACATGCAAATTGATGCTCCTTGTACGTGTGTGAATTGCATTTTTCTGTTTGATTAAGCTGCCTAAGAAATATGACAAGTTGTAAATCACGTGATAAATAAGTTCAGTCATTTGTTTGTTGTCACAGAAAGTGCCACAAACAGGTTTTTCAATGCAAAGCTCTGTGTTCAGCCAAGTGCAAGTGTCATCACATGTTCTTTAGTTAGTGTCCACTCACACTTTCAGTGGCCACGATCGTTCAAGAAACGTGCACATAATTTCATCTTGTGCTTGAGTTGTGGTGTTGGATGCAGACAGTGTGACATGGTAGAGCATCTGTTGTCGGAAATTTGAGATGTCTGCTTGGAATACCCAGGGAACAAGAGGGCAGTTTGTGTGTCTCCCATTAGCAGTTTGAAAATACCTTTTACCCGAGAGCCACCACAATGGGAATATTTAAAATGTAAAGGAATATACCCAGAGGATACAGATTTGATGCATGCATTGGCTTATACATATATATATATATACAGTGGTTTGTGTCTTGAGAGGTCACTCTAATGAGAGGCTACCTGGCTTGAAAGGCCATTTGTGGCACGTCCCTGCTGCTACCTTTTCCATGTTATTGTACCTCTAATGAGAGGCCACTTTTGGACCTGCCTTTGGGGTGGCCTCTCAAGACAGGGACTACTCTGTATATATATATATATATATATATATATATATATATATATATATATATATATATATATATATATATATATATATATATGTTACAGATATTATGAACACACGCAGTACCTCTTAAACAAAAGTTACATGACAAGTACCAAATATTATCCATTAGAAGTGTTCAGTCATGCATGGCTAGTTCGTCAAGTGATCAATTAAGTGTGTCTGGAAAGACCATCCTCAGGGATGACTGGACTGTGGTCGTGAGAACAAGCCATGTTTAGAAATGGGTAGTAGTGATGTAAAAGGGACTCAGCAAAGTGGATGTCAAGATGATCATGTTTTCGGGACACTTGGGGTGGTGTGTCTAGGATTGCCTTACAAGTTTAAGACTGTAAAAAGTATATACATTGCTTATATGTCAGATTGATGAGTCGAAAAGCAAAGGGATTCTCATGAATCTTGTGTCATTCTGTGAATTTGTTGGACGTCTGTGTCTCATTATAAAGATATTGTATTTGTGTCTTTTTGCCCAGAACCACTTCCTAGTAGTCAATATCCTATTCCGCAGTTCGAACTCTTTACTCTCCATAAGCTAACCTGTCCCTGTCTAACCTGTATATATATGGAATTACTATTGTCTATATTGCACACGTTCCTCTGTAAAATTTTGACATAGGCTGTATCAGCCCAAATAAATTAAAGGGTCTTCAGCGGGTAACTACTCAACATGTTTCGGAGCCTTATAACATATAAATATATATATATATATATATATATATATATATATATATATATATATATATATATATATATATATATATATATATATATATATATATATATATACAGTGGTTTGTGTCTTGAGAGGTCACTCTAATGAGAGGCTACCTGGCTTGAAAGGCCATTTGTGGCACGTCCCTGCTGCTACCTTTTCCATGTTATTGTACCTCTAATGAGAGGCCACTTTTGGTCACTATAACATAAGTTTAGCTGCTTTGTTTTCTTCTAGCATTCTTCCTTGTTGGTCAGAGCACAAATGTGACACCATACTTTTGCCCTTTTTTTATTGCAGGCATTAAGCTATTGCAATCACCAACAGAATAAAGTGATGTTTCAGTGTGAGGCCTGATTTGGCTGTACATGCACATTACAGTGTCCCCATCAATCCTGTCAGACCTTTGCTCACATACTTTTGCACCTTTTAAAATTTTCATTAGTTTTGTGGCATTATGCCTGCAGGCTAATTAAATGTAGTCACTGTATCTAATGCTCTTGTCACCCTTTGTAGCTTATAGTCTGTCATGACGGTAAACTTATTTACAATATGTCATGAAAAATGTCAGTTAATGTTGTAACATATTCACTTCTTTCAATCATTTAAGTACCTGGGTCAAAAATGAGACACAAAATGGTGCTCAGTAGGACAAAAATTGTGTAAGGTTTGATTTAACACTTTCATATTGTCAGAATATAATCAATATGTTCCAACAAGTCTGTTAAAACAAGATATTTGGGGTATTATCTGTATTAGTAAGTACACTTACCTCTCAACCACTGTTGCCAAGACCTCTGTGCCTGGGCTGAATGCCCATGAAATCGAGTTGAGTTGCACTCACTTGATTTTGAAAACCTGACGGTCCCGTGGCACCATCTCTCAGTTCTGATGGAACTGGAGGTGACTCCTGGTTCGCATGCTCCCCATATCATCCTTCCTCTTTTGGAGATTGGTCAGCTATAAGGGGAAGCGGGGTTGGTCGGGTGGGCTTCTGTGGTAGTTGAGAGGTACAGTGGTGATTAGAACTAGCTATCCTCCCAATCGCATCATCCCGCGATTAAATTCACTGAAAGTGCCTTTCAGATGTGCTCTAGTTACACTTGAAGTGAAAGCACAAGAAGTGCACTTAATACCTTGCTCAAATTTTCCCATTTGAAGAGAACGAAATGGTGTACATGTAGAAATGTAACTGTGTCATATTTGCACGTAATACACCAGATGCCTTTATGCGAGATCGTTGATCAGTGGCATTTAAACAAGAATAACTGCATGCACTCAACAGCGAAAAATGGCAAGGCTGGTACGCAACAGATATATACCGTGATGCAACAGGCTGGGAAATTTTCAAATTCAAGTAACATTGTCAAATCTTACTGTCTTGTTTATTTTACAAGTAATAAACAATTAGCGGTTAGATTTATTGAAGGCAAAACTGACATGTTTGGCAAATACAATGCTTCTGATGTGCAAATGGAGTCACAAGATATTGCCTTTATCGATACCAAATGTACAGCAAATACCCTTCCATATGTCTTGCAACTGAAACAGAAAGCTTCAGAAGAACTATATGGCATCCCAGTTCTATGGAAATATCAAAGTTTTTACACTTTAACAACATCAAAAAAGCCAGATTTTGTGCCTGTATCATGCTCAGCAAAAGGCTGGCATCCATGGTTTCACCAAGGGCATGTTGTGGACACCTGGGCTGAAGTCCCGGGAAAAGTGATGGTCTGGGCCATCTTCATGCCCCTGTTGCCTTGGTCCATGTGACTCATTTTTCCCAAGTTGTTTAATAGCTGTATAGTAAAATTGAAATTTTACAATGCACATCCAGCACATCCAATGAATTTGAGTCTTCTTACAACTCATGTCCATGTGTTTTGTTCACTATGTGTGTATCCCGTTTAGTAAAGGTTGTGTGGAATGTTTCTCTGTCAAACTTTAATAATGTACGGCAACAATAAATTTCTTGTGTCACATTTATCTCACCCTTTTTGAAAGTTCATCGGAGAACAGCATTAATGTTTGCTCTTTTCAATGCATTGCTCGGCAGTTATCAGAAACAGAAGTACTTTTCGGCTGTTACCGATATGCAAGCAAAGGTGTACATGCCCTGCTCTAGCGCTATCGTGTCATGCAAGTAGTGCAGGGTGAAGGTCGTAGACGATCACCAACGGCAGGCCCAAAGAATGCCGACAACCACAACATTCTGCAGGGTGTGTCAGGAGGCATTGGAGGCTCGCACCTCGTGAGGTCTGGCTGAGACAAGCTGCAAGAGACCAGGTCTTTCCAGCAAGATCTCATAGGCCTTAAGGATCGTCTGCTTAATCCATGATGAAATGGTGTTTCTACAAACTTGCTCCTTATGTTGGCTACTCATTGATAGAAGGAGGGCAGACCTCTGTCTTCTGAGTCCGTCTGTGCAAGAAAGGTACAGGGAAGAGCTCTCCCTGGGCACAGATCAAAATAAGCACTCCGTAACTCCAAGAAGTCCAGAAAGGCTTAGAAAATAAATTCCCCAGATACATCCAAGCAACAATTGCCCAGCAGGCACTGTCTTCCCTCTCTCTGCGATCTGAACCTCATGACGCCATCTTGAAAACTTAGATTTCAAGCCAAATGACAAGCTTTACTCCCAATTATTTCAGAGGTATCCATAGATCAGAAATCAGCTATCTACATGTAGGTCTCCGAAGAGTCCCGGTCTGCTGAGACAAGATTTTCTGCAGAAGGGAAAGCGCGTGAAGCAACAGAACAGTAAAGGGGAACAAAAGTGAAGAAAAGTTCACAGAGCTCCCAGCTTGAATGAGCAAGCCAGATTTGGAGCCCAAAAGAGGAAGGATAATATGGGGAGCATGCGCACCAGGATCGAGTCACCACCAGTTCCATTGGAACTGAGAGATGGCGCCATGGGTCTTTAAGGTTTTCAGAATCAAGTGAGTGCAACTCAACTCGATTTCATGGGCATTCAGCCCAGACACAGAGGTTTTCGCAATGGTGGTCGAGAGGTAACATTAGGTACCTAATGATGTTTTCTCTGCCAAAATAGCAATTCATGAATTGGCATTTTGGGAATTAGTTTCTTCTAAAAAAGATGCATGCATTAATTTCAACTTGAGGATTTTTTTTTTAAAAGAAAGAACTAACTTTCACCATCATTCGGTTACCAATCACTAAAAAAGAACCACATGACCACAAGATATAAAACAGATTTAAAACCTCCATGTATTATTCTTTTTCTTGTGCTAAGCATTGCTGTCATAAGACTGTACATGCACATTAAATTTTTTCTTAATTGACAAAATGTTTCAAAATCATGAACAGCAAAGTAAGCTGCACTCCTGGGGGATCAAGATTAAGTGGTCCAAGGTCAGGAGGCAAATTGCGTATGCCTGATATGCATGCGTCAGGAACAAAGGAAAGCCACATTGTTGATAATTGCTGCTGATTGCTGCCATAGTTTTAATGTAGTGAAAATGGTGGAAGAATTCTCGTACACTCGGAGATTTCCCTGAGGAAGGTAGCAGACTGGGCTTTGCCTCTGCTTGAGTGGCAGCATTGTTTCATACAACGTGCCAGTGGACATAAATGCAGATGTTCGGCTTTAGTTGGCTTGGAATAATTCATAGGTGGAATTGAGAATAACCCCAAAGTGAGTGTACCCAGGGAGATGGGGATGACTCTGTCATCGTCGTGCCTATCCAAACATCTCGTTTCAAAGTCCCCACAACAGGTGTGGAGATTATGGCAAATGTATTGAATTGTGTGAGGGAAGCTGAGGCAGATACTGATAAAAAATAGCAGATTTTCAATCCGCTCTCCATGCATTCTGTGTGACATATTTCAATTTCATATATGATGATATTGTTCTAATACCATACCTTAGTGCTGTTGCCATGGTGACCAATATTTTTTATACAATGACTTTACCCACACCATGTTGGCCATTGGTTCTCAGCCAATAATAGCTGACTGAGATGAACACCTGTGTGGACAAGGTGAGATATATACTATTTGGCAAAGGGAGAGTGATATACTTTTCTTATTGTCAACACACACACGCACGCACGCATGCACACACACACACACACAAAAGATAGATGCACCAACTTTGTTTTTGTATTTATTTTCCAGAGACATGCTTCTGTGCAGAATATGTTCAACCTGGTCTCAGATTTGAAGCCATCAGTTAACTCTTTCAGGTGTAAAAAGTCTCCAGTACCCATTCCTTTCAAATATTTTCTAAATTATATACAGTCTTGAATTTTGCTTTTTATCAAAGCATTTTACAAACATGAGCAACATTGTCGTACCTTCAGTGTAGTTCTGACAAAAAGTATCAAAATAAATAAAAAAAAGCACAATACAGTCTGCCTATGCTCCATTATCATTTCAGTCACTATATGGACCTTTAGATTTTCCTGTGTACTATGTTTCCGTTACAACACGGCTGGCAGAGGGGTTCCCTGATCAGTCATCCTGAACAGGTACGCGTTTCCTGACACAGATGAATGAGCAAAACATCCATAGTGGTTCCCATATTTTTAAGGGGTAAGTATAATGGCTTTTAAATGACCACGACTGCTTGGGGACACCCATATCTGGCTACCTGCATCCTCACAAGTATGCGGGAAAATCTGAAGGTCCCTTATGTCCATGTCAAAACCTATACCTTAACCCTTTCCCCCTCAAACCGGCCAAAACCAGCTGGTGGTCAAATGTCGTCTTCTTCAGTGTTTTCAACTAATTTCAACAGTTATGAAAAACAATTTGACTGAGAAATGTACATGAGACTTATCAAGATCACATGCCCCAGGTCAACAGCTTTCCTTGGCATGGGTTGGGCATTCAGTGCCCAACCCATGCCAAGGAAAGCTGTTGACTCAGTCTTAATTCAAGGGGAAAGGGTTAAAATAATCAATATTGGCATGTTCAATGCCAAAATTTTGAAAATTCAGGGCTTCAACAGCCACATGAATTTGTGCTGTAGGTTGGTTGCTCCACCTCCAAAGAAAGCTGTCAGTTGACCCAGTTGGTACTCTCTGATGATCAACCTCATTTACAAGTCTGATTTCAAAATATTTTCCGTAAATGGTAAATAGAAACAATGAAGCAGATGTCATGTGACATCAGGAAACTTTTGGGCAGTTTAAACCTGAAAAGGTTAAAGCAGAGTGAAAGTGGGTGTCTAGTGACAGTCTGCCACGCCAGCCAGCCCCTGTATCTCTAAATGATAAGCAGTATTTTCAGGCCATAAATTTGTAAGTAGCAGCTGGTGAGCTTTTAGACCTGCCAGATATGACATGAACGATGGCTTTTATAAAGTTATACAACTTGCTCTAGTTCCATCAGCTGTTCTCCCATCCAACTCACGTTCCCTCTAATTGATTAATTCTAAAAAGTTCTTGTATCTCTTTTATGAAATCGTGTAGAGTCAGGCTGTCAACTTGTTGGACATTGAGATTTTAGATATGTCCCATTAAAGGTGGTTATGGAAAGATACATAACATAGTCTTTTTGGTGAAGTTGCGATCCCAGACAGTAGACTTCGCATAAAGACTAGTTTATGGGGAGCATCCATTAATGAATATATCTGCATATTTGAGCGATTGCAGCAATACCTTTCAAAAATCCCATAAAAGCTTTGGCCTTTACGTATGATCAGAGATTGGCTGCTTAAGCCAGCAGAGCTTGCCGACAAATTTCCCTTTAGATTTGATGGCTTCATGTATGTATAAAAAATGAGCTGTCCATAGTCCCAAAGAGTATTGGGCAAGACAGGATAAAACCAGGGCACAGGTGTCGCCAATGACACACAGACAACATAGGACTACATCCCATATTTTATATTACCTTCGAGGGCCCTTTATGTGGAACTTCCAAAAGGAAAAAATCCATTCCTGATATATTGCCACATGATTGAATATTTTGCCTGTGTGATGTATTGTGATGGAACTATATGATGAAATCCCCTTGTAGCATCTTGATTTATACGGGGCGCTTTCATAGGATTGTCAGATTTTTGGGGATCGTTTATTACATTTTCACCTGGCCTGAAGTGGACCAAAGCGAACTAAAGTAATGACATCTCATGATGCCTCCATGGCAGAACCAGATATTTCATGGAAAGTATTACAAAATTGCATGTGGTTAAACCTTTTTCTCCTTGAATTAAGATTGGGTCAACAGGTTTCTTTGGCATGGGTTGGGCACTAAGTGCCCAACCCATGCCAAGAAAAGCTGTTGACCCAGCTACTAACAAAAATCTATACCATGGTACATGTACTAGTCCATGTTTGACATTCAAGGTTTAACAACCTACTAAAGGTGTGGGCAAACTTAAGTTGCAAGTTTGCACAGGCTGAACATGGATGAAATACGATAAATCTTTGTTGCAAGTGGGCAGTTTTTACAAAGGTTATGAAAGAGAGTTATAGATATTTAACTGATGAGAAAATGTCAAGCTGGGTCCATTGTTCAATAAGTTTTGGACTGCATCAACAGCTTTCCTCAGTGCACTTTGGGTGCAATGTGCCCAAAGTGTTGCAAGGAAAGATGTTGATCTGGACTATTATGATCTGTGAAACTTTTGGGCAAGCTGGTACTGTGTACTTGAATGAAAGGCAGCTAGTCTATGATTGCACTAATGTGTCGAGATGTCTATTTTTTTCTAACGCTTCATTTCATGTTCATGGGCCAACGATTTTCCATGTTTTCTCGGAAACTGAAATGGAATTACAGTGGATACATTTTTTGTCACCTTTGAAACAGAATTTTATCAATTGTCTTACAGGAATTATCTTTGTACGAATTTATAGGAGTGGAACAGAATTTGAAAAACTTTGCCTCATGGAATATAATTCCCTCTTTTTGAAAGAGAAAATTGTTGGGTCTACCTGTTCATCCTGACTCAGACAACAGGTATACAGGCTGCTGGCCATACAAGACAGGCAATTCCCCAGAACTTTAAAGTTGAAAGGCGGTAAACATGACATTATCTTATATTTCCTTGTTTTGGTGAAAAGTTCTATCAAATAATGCTGAAATATCATGTACAGTGAAACCTGTTTTGAGAGACCACCCCTAGGGCAGGGCAAAAAGTCGTCACATAAAGCAGGTGGTCTGTCAATTGAGATGGGAAAGATGGCAAGAGGGATGTGGTAAAGATGGTCTGAAAAGGCAGGTGGTTTTTCCTCACAGTGGTCTTTCAAAACATGCATCACTGTATTTTAATAGAAAAAGGTGGAAGGTGGTAAAAAGATGAAAGGTGGTAAGGAAAAGGTGAAAGGTGGGCCACCTTTGAACTTATAATGTAATGAAAACCCTGCAAGAGTTTCCAAGACCATTGATCTGTACACCCAGGACATTGAAGACGAAGGGGAATATTGATTAAGTATCATAGGATTGTATTAATTTGAGCATCTTCCCTGATGTATGTTTAGACGGGTTACACAGGATGACCCTTTATATGGGTTACCCGGTGTGATCCCATTTCCTGCTTAGTCTACAGTAGAACAAAGTTGCGTGTCTTCCTGGTTGCAAGAAAAAGGTTACACAGCATGGCTTTATCTTCATCACATGGCCGTGTGGTATAAGGCTGAACTGAGTGGTAATACAGGTTACATAGTGTGATGCTACAATGTGAGATCTAATTCCATTTCCTGTTTATAAATTCTGGTTCATGGGTTACGTAGTGTGATGGAAACAACAGGGACAGATTAAAGCCACGGCGTGTTTGTTACTACGTGATACAAATGACAAATATCCTACTGTCTGCATGGTATGATTTTCATGTTAGAACTGTCAAGCTGAAATTATGAGTAACACTTCCAGCACTGTTAAACCCCAGATACCATTCATCTAAATTTGATGTAAATGAACAGACTCACTATGTTTAAACAATAAATTGATCAAGTTCCCGTTGCAGACACAACATATTTCATTTGAGAGTCCATTTTCATTTTGCTGGCATGTTGATGTAACAAGTCAAAATGAGACAAGGTGTACTTATGAGGCCAAGTTATAATAGGTGATGATTACACAGTGATTATGATGAAGTAGTCCAGTGATCATTCAGTATGACACACTTACAGCTTTAGGGCTGGGCTGGAGTACCACTCCCTGGAAGTTTATGGTCCTGGATACAGTGGTCCCCCTCTTATAAGGCCACCCGAATGCACCACAAAAGTGGCCTTGTAAGAGGGGTGGCCTCTCTTGAGGGGTAAAATAGAATTAAAAAATGCCGTACTTGCTTCGTGGGAAAGTGGTTTTTGTAGAGGGGGTGGCTTCTCTTCAGGGGTCCTTGTTAGAGGGGAACCATTGTATGGGTGTATGTGCACTAGAGGACTGTGCTAACTACTGATCTAAATGAGTGTTTATGGGTACTTTTACAGAGGATATTTGTGGACATTCAGTGTACCATATTCCTCCTCATAAGATCACCAGCTGTGTTAATGATAGTCCCCCAACTGTCAGTTTGGTAGGTGTAGGTGTTAGTTATAACTGTCTGTGACATTAAGGCCCAGACAAGCTTTGTCAGAAGGATGGATGGAAGGACAAACAACAGACAAGGTGCAGTCTTGGGTTCGCTGTGGTACACTGTCAACATTGTGCTGACACCCTGGGTGTGGACACATCTTGGATTAGAGGTGTGTTACATAACAAAATTCAGTGACCTTGACCTTGATCTTTGACCTCTTCATCAAAAAGGAATCCTTGACCTTGTGTTTGCATCAAAGTAGTGCTGTCGATCCCTACAAGACATTGCAGTTTTCTTTGCAGATCACCACCTGCTCATCATAGAGAAAAATAAGGTATGAAATGGGCACTTCCTCCCACCATAATTCCATGTGTCAATGAAATACCCCTTCTTCCTACCATAATTGCATGTGTGAATGAAATATCTTTCCAACATATGTACATGTGTCGATTAAATGCCCCTTCTTCCCACCATATCACCACATGTACATGAAACACCCTTTTCTCCCACCATGTTTCCATGTGTCATTGAAACACATATGTCTTCCTCAAAATTTCCACGTGTCAATGAAATTCCCCTTTCCCCCACCATATTTCCATATATGCCCCTTTTCCCCATCTGGTCATATTTGTTGGTGTCAAAGAAACGCCCCCTTTTCCTGACCATATTTCCATGTGTTGATGGAATACTCTATTTTCTCATAATTATTTCCATGTGTCAGCAAAATCCCCGACTCCCCCTTTTTATTTTCCTTTCCAACTCATATGGCTTCATTATGAGCCAGGGACAGAGGCCTCATCCATACAGATGCTATCATGTTATCTGAAACACCAGCTCTAATGGATGGCCATGGAAGGCCTGAAACAGGTACACAATATGTGGGGAAATAAATTTATGTGTATATTCAACTGGAGACTATTGTGGCAGATCCAAAGAGAGGAAGAAATGTGTAATTTGTAAGGAATTCTCCATCTTGTCATATAGGGGATTATATAAGTGGCAGAATAGTTTGTGCCTACTTAATTTAGTGCTATACAGTTCCTTTACATTTCAGACTAATAATTTTGCAAAGCAATCAGCCTGAAAAGAGTGGAAGATTTAACTCATTCCAGGTCCATGCTGTAGTGCAAGAGCATTGGTCACTGTTTTGTATAACCTGTGCCCCTTTGAACCGGTCAAAACTGGCTGGTAGCAAAATGTCGTCTGCTTCAATGTTTCTGACTAATTACCTCAGTAATGAACAATTATTTGGCTGACATTTATTTGAATAACAGCAAACGTAGTCTAAAACAAAAAGTAGTCTTAGTCAACAGCTTTCCTCAGGACACTTTGCATGCAAAGTGTCCTGAGGAAAGCTGTTGACTCAATCTTAAATCAGCACTTTAAGGGTTAATTGACATGGGAAAGGGTTAATTCCTTGGCAAGTAACGGTGTAGCTGCTGTGATTGGCTGTAGCATGACAGCCAGGCAATGCAAAAACCACTGACTGTAGACTTGGTATTCCAGTGCTTCAGTGAAAGCTTGACCCTTTCCCCCTTAAACTGGCCAAAACCGGCTGGTCTTCAAATGTTGTCTGCTTCAGTGTTTTCGACTAATTTCAACAGTTATGAAAAACAATGTGACTGAGAAATGTACATGAGACCTATCAAGATCACATGCCCCAGGTCAACAGCTTTCCTTGGCATGAGTTGGGCACTTGGTGCCCAACTCATGCCAAGGAAAGCTGTTGACTCAGTCTTAATTCAGGGGGGGGAAAGGGTTAAGGAGGACTTATGAGAAAATCAGGCACTGGGATGGAATGAGTCCACATTTAGATTGAGTTTGTCGAGAGGATGTCTTTGTATTTGGAGCAGGGGGTACCTTTTACAACACGTGTCGCACTAAATTGAAAATGCTAAGCCCTACTCCCATGACTCATGAAATTAAAAGACCCATTCACACAACATTTGGCCTTCCATCTCACACCAAGTGAAATTAAAAAAGGATAATCAAACATCACAGGAAATATCTGTACCTCCCCCCCCCCTCCCCCAGCCAATATTGAATGCTTGTCTTGACATCAGGGCAACAGTGTCACAGAAGATGTTATCATTGCATCTGGAGCAAAGTCAGTAACGATTTTTCAGCAGCAAAAGCATTAAGCTGCGACACTTTCATCCACAAAACAATACAGAACGATTGCTTGATCCAAGTGTTTATGGATATCATTGTTTTTGGTTCAGTGTTAAAATATGTCCCCTGTGAGTCCCTCATGTTTAAACCCTTTCATTGCCAACCGTGGCTAAAGGCAAACTAAAGCCAAACTGCTCTGAATTATTATAAGGGTGCCAGATTCATATTCCTTTTAAAAAGACATTTTATTCAGGTAGGTTGCTCCCTCTTTATAACACCCCTCATTACAAGGCAGTTTCTGATACAACACCGTGGGTACCATGGCTCCCACTGAAACAGTTTTCCCATTACTTCTGTGTTAAAAGGCCTTCTGTTATAAGGCAGTTTTGCTATAACATGGTATACCCTGTGGACCCCAACACCAGCGTTATAAAGAGGGAGCATTGTACCTGGTTTCCAGTAGTGACATAGAAGATAATGGTCCTGGTCAACCGCTTTCCTCGGTGTCCTTTTTGCCCATTGCACCCAAAACATGCCGAAGATAGCTACTGACTCAGTCCAAAATGTGGTACTGAAAGAGTTAAGTTACTGATAATGTGAGCCAGGTAATGTGCCCCAATCATAGGGGCCATTATAATGTGCCCCAACCAACAAGACCATTATAATATCCCCAATAAACAAGACCATTACAATGTGCCCTAACCAACAAGACCATTATGAGGTGCCCCAATCAGCCAGACCATCATAATGTGTGGCCCAACCTGTTATAATATGCCCCAGTCAACCAGATCATCATAATGTGCCCCAATCAAGGAGATCATCATAATGTGGCCCAATCAAGGAGACCCTGATACTGTTGCTGTGTAAACAGCTTCCTGACAGTTCTGTGTGTCATGAAGGCTGTGGAGACATTGTTATTATGACAAGTCAAGTGTTAAACAAACAGAACAAGATAGTGCACTCAGCATTGTTCAGGGACCACACACACTTTAACTCATTTCTTCTCAAAATACTATCAGAATACATGTAATCATGCTTTTATGTGCCTCAACTTTTGTGTACCTTTATGAACAAGGAAATTAATGTTTTCAGTGAAAATAGTTTGAAACTGCATCCGGATGATAATGTAATCTGGTTACAAGTATTGATAGGCTTAGTCTTTGGGATACTGGTCAGTGGACTTGCTGTTGCCTGGCAAGTCATACTTCACTTCACATTGCAGCAGTTGGGGTATGACTTGTCAGACAATATCAGCTGCTGTATGACTTGGTGGCAATTAATATCAGCTGGGGTATGACTCATGAGGCAATATCAGTCAGTCAGTCAGGCAATTAATATCAGCTGGAGTATGACTAATGAGGCAATATCAGTCAGTCAGTCAGGCAATTAATATCAGCTGGGGTATGACTAATGAGGCAAAATCAGTCAGTCAGTCAGGCAATTAATATCAGCTGGGGTATGACTCATGAGGCAATATCAGTCGGTCAGGCAAGTAATATCAGCTGGAGTATGACTTGTCAAGCAATTAATATCAGCTCCGGTAAGACTTTAAGGCAATCAATATCAGCTGGGGTATGACTTGGCAGGCAATTAATATCAGCTGGGGCATGACTCATGAGGCAAAATCTGTGTGTTAGGCAATTAATATCAGCAGGGGTATGACTTGTCGGGCAATTAATACCAGCTGGAGTATGACTTTTAAGGCAATTAATATCAGCTGAGGTATAACTTGTCAGGACTATCATCTGGGGTAGGATTTTTCATGCCGTAAATATCAGCTGGGGTACGACTTGAAAAACAATTAATATCAGCAGGGGTATGATTTGTTAGGCAATTTATGTTAGCTGTCTTTCGATGAAGAATTTGAACCTAAAACCATTATAAAAATTCACATGAGCACAACTTTGGTCATGGCTAGCACTGGCAGAGTTAAAAGACATGAGGATCCAGGACTGCCTTGTAATGAGTTAATGAGTGTATGTGTTGTATGCTGACAACAGCTGGTCCGTGCACTTTGTATTCTGGCACAAAAAGTGATTAATAGTTCTTTTACTCTTCAAATATGTATATGCTGATAACCATAATGTAGCATGTTCACAAAGTATGTTTGTGTAAAATTTTTGGTATCTTTATACATGAGAGATTAGACAACCCCTGGCCCCTCTAAAAACACACACGCACACAGACCAAAGTCAGTATGTCAGCAGATTTATTGAATTCAGCACATTTAATATGAACTTCTATTTTGTTCTCCTGCAGGGAGATCAGAGGAGCAAAGAGCTTGGCTGTGACGGTGTCCGCAGTTCCAGCACAAGGTATTGTAAAGAATATTAAATGCAGATGTCTAATAATAGAGCGTTCTTTTTATTTAAGAGCCACACTCAGTGAGAAGAAAGTATATCCTAAAAGGCAATGTATGGTCTGCTTTGAAAGATGAGAGATGTATACTTATCTTGATCGCTGATTCAGTATAATTAAAGGATCAGTATATTGTATGGTAAAGAAAAATATAACGTAAAGGGATTGCATAGCCGATCATGCAAGATGACAGATACGCTTAGCTTTATAGTAGATTGGGTATTAAAGCTTTGGTATATTGTGCGGTGCCTATTTGCCTTTGTGTAGCCTCGCAAATTTTGGCGGCCATGAAAGAGAAGGCTGGTGACATGAGGTCACTATGGATGCACCTCCTGGTTATGTCAGTGTTTGGTGCAGGATATAGCCTACAGGATGAATGTACAAAGTGTGGCTAGATATGTGTCACTGACAGGTGACGGCAGTGAACACTACCCTGCATCTGGGCAGCCGTACTGCATGTATCATTGTTATATGCTGTGCATGTATTCACAACAGTAAATACAGTTAGCACTGGATCTTCTCGGATTCAGATTATAGATTTGCAATAGCAGTTGGAGGTGTATCATGCATTGGGTGGCAATGAAGCAGGACTGCAAATACCACAAGTTCGACTAGTTGGGATTATAACCAGCCAGTCCTCGTTGTACCAGGTAGGTTACTTAATCTCAAGGCTTCCGATTCGTAGCAGATACATCTTTGATTTAGAGTGAGTTTGTTCAGAATGTATGGGAGTCTTTCATTATGCAGACACTGTTTGTGGAATAGTCATGGTTACATCTTAAATAATCAAAACCTAAGATCAATGTATTGGGTACATGAAATATTGCATGTTTGACTTGCGATGCGTATTTACATAGTTACAATAATGCATTTAGGAACGCACCACTGGAATAATCGGAACTGCAATGTATATTTTTCCCACCATTGTAGGAGCACTGTAGCAACTATATACCTATTAACTGATTTCTTTTTACTGTAATCGTTACAGAGAACAAACACAGATATTGAAAATTATCATATTTCAATACAAATGAATGAAGGCAGTAGTTTCATGGGTATGGGACCAGCGTTTACTGCTAACGTTCAATCAAGTTTACTTCCTTTAGTGTAGAAACCTTAAAGTTGTTCCATTGATTGTGCACTCGAGTTCAGATTTCCTGTAAATGGGTTACCCTCAACGTTACATGTACCTCAGATATTCACCACTAAATCATTTTACGATAAGTGTTGCATTTCACTTAACGATTGAGGTGCAGAAGGAAATAGTTCCAAAATGACAGAAAAACGTCCCAGCAGATGTGAGCAGAATGGATTGAAGCAGAGATGGGGGCCAGTAAGAAGCAAAATACATAGATGAGAAATGAATTTATTGACAAAGGGGGACCAATTCCCAGGCCCTTAATTGTTTTGACTGCAGCCTATTGTATAGATCTATGTACAATGTATCTTGTATTTAGTTTGTATATTTACAGTATTACACATTGTATTACATTCATTATGGCCATAGTGGTCTGTCATTTTCCAATAAGGATAGTTACTGACCTATTTCATGCAGTGATTTCCAATTAGGCATTGTAGAAATGATTTGCCGATTGCCACATAAAGCCAGGGTCCAAGTGCTTATGGGCCTGTTCCATGTTATGATGCAGTTTATGTAATGCCTAGGACAGGCAGTCTCCCTCGAGGCATACCTCCGCTTTATTATTTGACGATGATCAAGGGATACACCTCCACTCACACTGTGGAGAATACAAGTTACCGAGCGCAAGGCAGACACATTCATAATCTGTCATTATATTCTAATAAGCTACTTGTTGGATCAACATGTGACCCCAGTTTGTATCAAAAATATATATTTCCTGTGAGTGCTGATGCCAGAACAGAGAATTTTTTTCATCTCTTTGGGCACATCATTGGAATTGTTAATACCTGTATGAGGCTGACTTGATGAACATCCAGAATTAATTGCATTCTGTAGGATTTAAATATAGATGGATTCTTCTGGGTCTTTGGGTCATTTCCATGCCCCCAATAATCGTGTTTTATGAGCTATTATCCCTGTCTCTATGTTTTCCATTAAATCAACAGGTCAAAGGTCAGCTTACTGTTGTAACGTTTTTACTCTGTAAATATCTTGCTGTCACAGTCATGGGGAAAAAGCAATGGAGATTTGTGGATTAAGCCATTGTAGCATGTTGCTGTGTAATCTGATCTTTAATCAGGGCTGGAAAAATTAGTTGTATTTTGGTAATCCTTGTGGGTTAACCTAGGGCAAGTGAAAAGTACAATTGGAGGATAAAATATGCAGACAGTAGTATTATGGATGTAAATGGAATCAGATATGAAATTTATGGTATTTGTTCCAGGAAAATGTATTTAGATAAGCTAAAGCTTGCAGCCGGCTGTTTTTGTGACTCAAAATGCATAAAAATGAAGTGTGCAGATGAATATCATGCTGTGTTGTGGAGAGGCTTTACACATTTGATATGCCGTGGATGTGTTTGTCCTCTACGGCACACATAGGCAGATAAGGGAATTGAGAACACTGCGAGACGGACTGGTTTGTAACCTGTCACTAAAATCATCATGGTTATGGGATTATATAACCAAAAGGGTCATAGTTACTGGTTTTTCTTCTGTTGATGAACGTTGAACACTTAATTTGAGTCTTCCATCCCAAATAACCAGACTACTGAACATTCACATGGACAAGAATAGATGAAAGTATGTACTCCTTAAAATGGACACAGATTCCACAGTTTCAGAGCAGATGCCATATCCCAGATCATGAATAGGAGTTATTCATATTTAACTATATTCTCTGCAGGCCCATCGTGGTCCCCTCTGGTGCTAGGCAACGGAACTGTGCCCCCACCATGATGCGGGCACTTGTATCAGTAAAGTTACCTAACATCCAGAAATAACACTTTATCTAGCAAACTTAAACATTTTCTAATTCTGTTTAGCATCTTATATGTTTGAAAACTTAGGGAACGACTTCTCTTAAGCTTTCTGCTTTCTTAAGTTGCTTCTTTTGTCATAGAAGCTTATTTGGCCCCTCTTATTACATTTATCTGCCTTCCTTCCTGTCAGGTTCCTTGCTACAGCCTAGGTGGCAGCACAGAATCTCATTTATTATGAACACCTCCCATTGGGTTGGATGATGGATTCCTCAATTTCATAAACTGGATGCTAATTCCAAATTCCACTGGCATTAGGTTTCTGTTTGTACTGGTCTGACTCCACACAGACCTATTTTAGACTGATGATGGTGCTTTAATTATTAAGACTTTATAAGACTTATGATATGACAGTACTGTATCTGTGGTGTTAAGTCTGCTGACTGGTTGATAATGATATAATTCATAAAGTGTTTGCCAGAAATGGAATGATGTAAGCTGGAAACAATACGTTGTAAGCCCTATGATAACATGGTGAAGTGAGTAGACCATAACACACAGCCGCTCACAGTAGCATGACCCTGCTGCACTGGGTGTGATAATTGAGAGTATCCCAGCTAATAGATCAAATCTTTGAAGTCTTTGAACTACCCCCCCCCCCATTATTGTGGTCACAGTCGACCACAGTCAACAGTTTCGAAAAATATTCCTCGCTGACTTGTTTGCATAAAGATCTTTTTCCATTCCTTTGAACTTTGTGTAAATTGCAATAGCTTTTGGCAATATTTTGATAATATGTTAGAAGTTTGTAGTGAGATTCTGTAGGCTAGCAATGCTTACAATCTGTGATTCCCCAGACCCTCGATATAATGAACAAACCTCGATTCATGGATAAATTAGAGGAGGTAAACATACCATCTCAAGAATGAATGTCATCTCATTTCTTGTCGCAATAGATCAAATCTGACATAAAATATTTTCAGGTCTAACATTTCTGAATTTCTGCATAGGTCAAAGCACAGCAGAGAATAACTGCTATGTGTTATCAGAAAACCCCAAAATGTGTGTGTGTGGGTGGGGGGGGGGGAGATGGGACAAATAGAAAAATTTGCATTGGCTAGGCTAGTTATGCTCTTAACGCTTTTGTATCCTTAAGTTCTGTGCTGAATTATGTGATTCATGTGCTTGAGATTTTCATTTTATGTACATATAATTGTACCTGGGTTGTGATACTTGGTTCATGTGATTTGATTTTTGTATGTGTATTTATTTTGATGTATTTATCCTTTTCCTCACTATCGGGGGTTGAATAAAAGGGTTATTATTAATGTGCATTTAAAGGGACTAACTGTCAATCCAATGATGCAAGATCTGTTTCTGTAAATTGACTTATTTTCAAGCGTACACTTTCCGGTTGGCGTCAGAGCTGGTCTTGGCAAAGGCGTAGTTGGAGGTCTTGTACAATTCAGTTGGCACAGCATTTTTTAACTTTGTGGGCGTTTTAAAACTTTGCTTTGCCATCACAACATACGATGGATCATACATTTCTTCCGCCAAATATGCTGAGCACAGCATATTGCTGTCTGTCACATTCGGCTCTTGTCAACCGTACTTGCCGCTGCCATAGTAATCTTTATGTTGGATCTTTTCCTGTGAGTCTTGGCACCATAGGCAACACACCTTGTCACCATGGTGTATAGTTGGGGACTGACTGGTCTGGAAAACAAGTCCCCAAAACGCAGCCATCCCTGACCTGGTCACTATGTTGACAGGCATAACTCCATGTGCAGGCCAGTTATCAGTTCTCCAGATGACGTCACGTGAAGTGGTTGCAGAAAGTAATGACCACTTCCGAATGGATAGATGGCAAACTGTACCAAAACTCTGAAAAAAAAATGGCTTATAAAGTATATTTCTGATGGTGCTAACATCAATTTTTTCTACCAATCGATAAAGTATGGTCCATAAATACACTTATGGGGCACTTCAAATGGTTCATCCTGGAGGCTCTTTAAATTGTGTAAATTGTAATTTAATAGACAAACAAAAGGATGCTCATGCATTGTTCATAGATGTTGTAAATTCAGCATTTTACCCTCTCAGCAGCTCAGATTCTGGGCTCTCTGTTCCCTGTGAACTATGAGAGGCAATCAAACGGGTCATGCAATATCTGTAACTTACAATAATAGGTTGGAAAATGTGATTTTTGAGATTAAAATTCGTTTTTTTACAATGAACTCCATAGTTAAGTACACATGAGGGCCAAAGTTTATATGATGCAGGTAATTTTTGAAGCAAGCATTATGTCCATAAGTTAACGTGCCGCTGTGTGTCCATGTCTGGCTCACTTATCTGTAAAATGCGTGGTCCTATTCTTAGTGTAGGGACACTAAGGGTTAAGCTTTAACAAAACAATAATAGTAAAAAATATCCAGTAAACCATATTTTCATTTGCCGTGAAATTTATAGATGTGCACAATATGAAAGTAAAGATATGGAGCATTCATTAGATTGAGTGCAAATTTCTTAGTTGCAAGACCGGCAAAGTTTTTTACAGCACAGATGAGACTCCACAGGGTTAACATTGAATGTTTTCTCCGTCAAGGAAGTTTTAACTTGGGTATGCAGGTAATGGCAAACAAATATTACATTGAAAGTTAAAGTCTTCACACTTTTAACAACCCTATCGACAATAGGAACATATTGAGAACAGGCACATTGATGGTATGTCATAAAATAAACTGGGAAAACTTGACCTTTGTGCATTGTTTATTGAGCCACTATAAATGTAGGTATAGCCACATTAATGGCTCATTATCATGTTTTATATTATCCCATTGCTATGGTTATGGTCTTTCTCCCATTTGTTTTTGCTTTGTTTGAAAAGATTTTAGTTCAGTGTCACCTTCCATAAAGACCACCTCTTCTGAAAAAGTGCATATCTTATCCAGACTGCCCCTTCATGAAAAAAGAATCCATTTAATATTATATACAGCATCACCAGAAAGTCTTGCACCATAACCACAGGTGGGACCACAGGTGGGACCACAGGTCATTGTCCACATCCTTAACAACAAAACAAAACAAAACAAAACAAACAAAAAAAAAAAACAGAAAAAGAAAAAAGGAAAAATCTTGCACCATACCCAGGTGTGAGCCACAGACTGATACCAATGCACCACTGTGTAATTGAAATCAAATTCCCCTGGGAAGGGGGGGGGGAGGCATACAGAGACAGAGACTCAAACTACATCCTAGCATTTAAAAGAAAAAAAAAGAAAAAACAAACATGAAACCAGTGTAAATTATGAAGTTGAAGGCCTAACTTGTAGGACAACCTAGGTCCATTTTGTAAACTTCCGTTGGTAGAATTTTTACCTTATTAATTTATGAAGAAATTATTGCGTGTGTGCTCTCCTGTTAGGACATTTTAAATACACTATTCTGCTAAGTGGCAGCACCTATATCCTGTGTTACATGACATTTTCAACCAGTGAATGAAGCAGGTTTTGTTTGTCTCATAGATGTCTCCACCTGCAACAGGTGGACACCAGTGGGAAGTTATCTGTAGTGCCACCTGGAGGGAACATGTTGCATTACTAGTGCAAATTTTTTGCTACATGTGTTGCAATGGGTGTTTTGCCCGGCAGTACATTGAATGAGGTGCAAAAACTGCCCCTTTTCCCCCTTTATGGCCAGTTTGTTGGTACATAGCACTGTAACTGAACAGGGAATTTTGACATCCTCGTCATCTGCACCAATCGTTTATATAGGCCTATGTATATTGCGCTGAAAACTGTAATATAAATAGTGCTGACAGGTTTGTCTCTCATAAGAAGTATTTTGTTTTCATATGTTTGCAGAGATGCCAACATTCAAAATGCCATTTCAGGGACATTTGAATGAAAACATCTGGGACAGAACATATTTAACAAAAAATATATAAGAAAATACTCAGTTTGAATGGGAGACAAACGCCGTAAATTGGTCAGAATTTCAGGTATTTGTCTCAGGGACTGTCGCTGATAATGGGGGGCAGATGGGCTCTCTGTGTTTGTGAAGATACAGTGCGTTGCTGTGCGTGGAAGGGTACGATGCACCAGCAGGGCATTTGCCAGTGTTCAATATTTTCAAAGCTCTTCTTCCACTCAGACCATCAGTTGCAACTATTTGATATCTTTTATGATCAGATCGTATTCTATCAATAACTCACACATGGTAACCAAAGTATTTTGGAGATATGAAATTTGGGATATGTGGGTCACATTTCATTTGCAAACATGTTTATCTAGTCTTGAGAAGCAGTCATGAGACGTTTGCATCACTCAAGTTAGTAAAATAAGCCCAGAATCCACTGGGTAGAGCCTTTCATACCAAGACTACATGTAATGTGTGAAAATGACAAGCAAAATTTAAGACCTCATGACTGATAATTGTGATGTTTTTTTTTTCCCTTTGTCAGCACTTTATCTCTCTTTATGTTTGCGTGAAAAATGAAATTTATTGTGCAAAACTCTTGAAATATGAAGTGTAATGTTGCACATTAAAAACTAGATGTCCTGATGAGTTTAGGGTGTTAGTATGAACAGTCTAGTTGTCCTCGATGGTCAGGTTTGATGCAGGTCCCCAGGGTAACCACTGTCAAGCTGATGCTGAAACAGAATCAGATAAACAGGACTTTTTGCCTTATCGAGAAAGCTCCGGTTTCGTTAATAATTTCAGATAATTTGGTGTGGTCCGTTGAGTTCCAGAGGGCACCTAGACAGCCTTCTGACACTCCAGCCCTCTATTTCTGGTGTGATTTTTGCCAACTTTGACCTTTTACACAATAAGGAAGCTGAGACCCTAACATTTATTTGGCTGAGCGGATGAGTCGTCCTTGTCTAATGGTTCGTTTGCGACACAAGATGCATGAGTCTTGGTCACAGGTGACGACGGATGCGGATACAGGTGTACAAATCAGCAGGTATTAGCAGACAAGCATTCATTACCAGACACCACTATGTAGATATAAAGTGTAACTTCATGGAAAGTAACTGAAATATGCATGAATGTAGGTGACCAAGTAACGGAGAGTGTATCTACCTCAGTAAGCCCAGGTGAAGTGACTATTGACTATAAACACATTTTTTTTTGTGATGGTCATTATACATCTTAAGTTGTGAACATATATCCATATACCATTACAGAAATGTTACACAGACCTAAGTCTGTGACATATAGAGTCCCAGTGGCACCACTGGTGATATTAACTGGGAATAACATCATAGGTATCAAACACATAATAAATTCATTATTGTAATAATAAATTGCAATGCAACTACAAAATTTACCTGAAATATGCATCAGGCCAATGGTCAATTTTTTAAGGTTTTAGTGACCTTAGCTTATTTCTCAAGGTTATCAATTGCTTCAGTAAAGGATGCTAAATTCAATACATGTATGTTGATAAAGAATAAGGCTAAAGATACAAACTGTCCCACAAAGGTCTATCATGTGGAAGTTGAATATCACACAATGCAGATGATCATGAACTACTTCATCAAGGTCACGGAAAGATTGTTTATAGGAAATTAACTCAATACATACCAGTCCCTGACTTTTTCATATATTTACCTACATTTAAGATGACAATTGCATATTTAAATTCTTCAAGAGAAGAGCTTTCATACAAGTACCAACAAGCCTATAGTCTTAAGTCAGTGGTTCTGGCACTGCCTGGCAAGTCATGCTGCAGCTGCCGCAAGGGCAGCTGCAGCATGACTTGCCAGGCAGTGCCAGAACCACTGACCAAGGCCTGTGACTACAGTATGGATTGAGTTAATTTACCTAGCTGCTTGGATATATAAGGTATTAATTGTGTCAATTGCCATGAATTTTTGGAGAGCCCTCTATTTGTTTGTGACTTAAGTATGTCGCCTCTTGTGTGTTAATCTGTCTGTTTTGTTGTGCACTTTTTTCATCCTTTCTTCACAAGAGGGATATGGACAGGATATTGCCCTCTTTCTCAATTGTCATGACATAGCTGTATGGTAATGTGATGAATACGCTGTTAAATAGGTTAAACCAAGAGCAGTACACAGTGAGGAGACAATAGGCAGGTACAGATACAGACTTTAAAAATATCTAGCCAAAATTAAAAACCTTTAGCCAAAATATAAAATCTGTAGCCAAAATTGGAAGGTCGTGTATAGACATAATTAGCAAAGACCCTGTTGTGGCCCATTAATTACTCATTTGAAAATATTTTAGCCATTTACAAATTTCTGTTGCTTAATTCAAGAAACAGTAGCATTTGGCTAATTGGCCAATGATCAGAGTGGTCCCGGATATGGATGAGAGTACACTACATGGCTGGACACGGCATGCGAGCAATGGTAAAATGAGGTGGGAGATATCACATAAATGGGGTCTAATAAATGTGGTCTCTCAAAGCAGGTGACCTTTCAGTGAAGATACACTTACATGGAAGAGACGGCCATAAAGATCTGCTAAGTATGGTCCCTGAAGCCAAGAGGTCCAGAGCGGTACATTGAGATTGGAGAATTATCTGTCTGGAATGCTCAGGATGTGAGCTTGAGACAGGTAAAAATGAAAAAAAAAAAAAAAAAAAAGGATAGAAATATGTGGCTTGCATTGCTACGGATATGAGGAGACAAGAGTTCAGCCTTGGATGCAGGTGGCGGTGAGCTTAGCGAGGTGATGAAGTATGCATGAGGAGGCCTCCATTGTCCGCTTACTTTGCCACTCCCACCTCCCAGACAAATTATCCAGACCTTGGGATGATTCCTCCGCCATGGTCAGGCATCGTCTTGATGGCTGGGCAACTACTGTACCAAGTGTCAAAGATAGAGTGGCAAATTGAAGCCAGTAGCCAACTGAAGCCCCAGGAGCTCCTCTCTCCCCAAAATTTGTTAGCGAGCTGACAAATAGCTCTATTGATTCCTGGTAATGGTCACACTATCCCAATGTTAGATGTGTTTGCATACACAATTTATTGCTCCATTTGTTGACATCTCTATTCTGGGGTCATTTGCTTCTTATTGCACTTTTGACGGTGAGGGACGGGCCGTGGGACAGTGGGAATAACCACATATACCGTCAATGGGCAACTGTCAGAGCCTACCAGGGTTAGCCCCGCTTACTGACCATCACAGTCCACTGTGGTGTTGTTATATTACTGTCAGAGTCTGCTGTGTTCTTCATTCCTTTAGTACTGACCTGCATGTAGTCCTCTTATATTTAAGTAACCGTCACAGTCCTCTGTGGTATTGCTACATTATAGTCAGAGTCCACTGTTATCTTCCTGTATTACTGACCTTCAGAATGCACTATAATCCTCTTATATAGGTAACCGCCACAGTCCACTGTGGTGTTGCTATATTATGGTCGGAGTCCACTGTTATCTTCCTTTATTACTGACTTTCAGGATGTACTGTGGTCCTGTTACATAAGTAACCATCAGAGTCCACTCTGTAGTGTCTATGTAGCTACCAGGGTCCACAGTTGTCTTCCTTCAACTATTATGATTATACCTCAGGGAGGAATCTGTACTCGTGATTGGTCAGTAGGGTGGGTACTAGTTCTTCCTGTTACTTGCTGTGAAGGTACTGTCACCGCTGCTGCTTTTGTCGTTAGACAGCGTTGCACAAGTCTGACCTGGCCTTGACCCCAAAGCACACGACACATGAGATGAACTGAAACCCTGTCTGTTTGTTATGTGCCCGGGGCTGGTTTTTGTTTACTGTTAAAATTCACTATTTATAAAAGTTACAATATCTATTGATTTATTGTTCTTTGGTATAATAAAACAAATGGTGTCCAGGCTTTGGGTTACAGGAAGAAATGTGAACCTTCGGGATCGACTGTCAACCCTAAGCAAAGCTGACAGTTGACAGTCCGTCCATCCTTCAGGTTCATGTTTGTTCCTGTTACCTGCAGCCAAGGGCACCATTTGTATGCTGACCATAAGTCCACGGTGCTCTTCTATTTTGTTGACCACCCTAG
Organism: Hermodice carunculata; assembly: GCA_964020975.1. Lineage (NCBI taxonomy): Eukaryota > Metazoa > Annelida > Polychaeta > Eunicida > Amphinomidae > Hermodice > Hermodice carunculata. The sequence goes on along the minus strand of OZ026622.1, from coordinate 81,065,851 downwards.
TCCACCATTGTGGTATTCCTTCATTAATGACGATCAGTCCATCTTAGTCTTTCTTATTAAACCGTCAGAGTCTACTATATGTACTATATATGGTCTTCCTTCATCTACTGACTCTCAGAGGCTACTGTGTTCCTTCCTTTTTACACACTATTAGAGCCCACCATAGTCTTCCATAATCACTGACCATCAGAATCTACAGCCCTCTTTAACTTCCTTTCTAATCTTCCTTTAATTGTTGCTGACCATCAGAATCTACAGCCCTCTTTAACTTCCTTTCTAATCTTCCTTTAATTGTTGCTGACCAGTAGAATCTACAGCCCTCTTTAACTTCCTTTCTAATCTTCCTTTAATTTGTACCGACCATTAGAATCCACAACCCTCTAACTTCATTGCTGACTGCCAGAGTCTACAGTGGTCTTATTTTATTACTAACCATCAGAGACCACTGGTTTTCCTTTACTGTACCCCCACAAACAGGATTTCAGGGTATACTGTTGTCCGTTTGTCTGTCTGTCTTATTGGCCCTCTGTAGCAGACTTTGTGCTAGCAAAATATCTTGCAATTTACAGGCCACATCCAACTCAAATTTATCAGAATTGTACCATGACACTATTGCTTGACCTGATTATATTGTGGTGACTATGACCTTATTTTCAAGGTCATGGAAGTATCCAGTCAGTCAGCAACAACTGTTCTAGATATTGACTTGTCCAGTCTACCATGAGTCTAATTTTACCATAATTTGACTCCGAATAAGTGTGTTAACTTCGCCAGGCAGGTGTCCAGCAGTTCCTACCTTACCTGAAGACAGGCTTATTCACAAGAGGCAGTATCTGAATCAACAGGTCACCCAAGTTTTCATTTCAGGTTAAGACGTATATAGAAGAACAGGTATCTTTCTTGCTACCTGATCACGTGGTATTAGCATTTTTTGTCTATATGGAATAACATACTCCAAGAGGGATTCACAGAAGATGCCACAAGCAGTGAAAGCCAACATTCACCTTTTTTAGCTAAGCTGACTTGTGAGTCAGCTGAGCTTTTGTGAGGGTCTGTCGTCCATTGTCTGTCCACAACTCACATTTTCCACTTCTTCTCCAAAACCGTCAGCCAGATTCACGTCAAACTTGGTGGGGATGTGCCTTGGGTGGGTCTCTACCAACTTTTTCAAATGGTAACGTGCCATTGAGTTTTGGATTTTTTATTATTTTTTTGTTCCTTTTTGCGGGCAAATCTTTAAAAAATCGTCTTCTCCGAAACAGCTCACCCTATTGCTTTGATATCGCACAGGGACACTCCCGGGTACTCCTTATTCTGAATTGTTCACCAGGTGGTGCTGCAATTTTTTCCAATTTTTTTATGATTTTTTGTTAGTTTTTGCTATTTTTGACTTCTTCTCCTGAACCATCACTCAGATTAAGCTGAAACTTGGTAGATGTGTGCCTTGTGGAAGGGTCAAACAAATGTGTTCACTAGGTGGCACTGCTGTGCATTCCTAATTTTTCATTTTTTTTTTTTTTTTTTTTTAAATTTGGGTACTTGTCGGTCAATGCAGCTTTCCTATATATTACTACATGTATGTAAGTCAATGAGCATTCTAATGCTAATTCACATTTTCAGCTTCTTCTCGAAAACCGTTATCCAGATTGACATCAAACTTAGTGGCAATGTACCTTGAGTGGGTTTCTACCAGGTTGGTTCAAATGGTCACGCTCCAGTAATTTTTTATTTTTAATGAATTTTTTTGTTCTTTTTTTGTACAAATCTTAAAAAATCTTCATCTCCACAACCGCTCACTCAATTGCTTTGATATTACATAAGAACACTCCTAGGGACTCCTAGTTCTTAATTTGTTCACCAGGTGGTACTGCAATTTTTTTTCAGATTTTTTGTGAATTTTTGTGTGTTTTGCATTACTTGCCACTTCTTCTCCAGATCCGTTACTCAGATTAAGTTGCAACTTTGTGGATATGTTCCTTGTGAAAGGGTCAAGCAAAGATGTTCACTAGGTAGCCCTGCTGTGGATTTCTGATTTTTAACGACATTTTTCAATCCGGGTACTTATCAGTAAATGCACCTTTTCTATTGCTCACTATGGAAGTTAATGGGCATTCTAATGCATTCTAATGGTAATTCACATTTTGGACTTCTCTGAGGAAACCCTCTGTCAAATCCACTTCAAACTTGGTGGCAATGTACCTTGGGTGGGTCTCTCCCAAGTTTGTTCAATTGGTCACACTCCAGTGATTTTTGGATTTTTATAAATTTTTTCAAAAGTGTTAAAAAAAGTTTTAATAGGAAAGTTTAACATGGGAGTTTCTTGTAATGGTTACAGCTTAAATAATTTTGGCCAGATTTGTGCCAAACTTGGTAGGGATGTACCAAGTGTCTGCCTATTTTGTGCAAATGGTCCTGCTCCAGTGATGTTTGGACCTTGACCTCATTCGCAAGGTCACAGGACAACTGACACAAAATTAACTGTTCTCTTGATAACTTGAGATCTGTTTTTGAGTTAGGACCTTGATGTTGCACATGTTAATGTTTTTCTATGAAGGTCATGCTTAGACAGTACATGAGTGACCTTGACCTCATTTCTGGGGTCACAGTGCAATATACATGATTTTACTCGCCACTATAACTTGAGAACTACTTGAACTGGGACCTTGATGTTGCACATGTTAGTGCTCTTCTATAAAGGTCAGACTTACTCAGTACATGAGTGACCTTGATCCTATCACAAGTTCACAGAGCTGCAAGTGTGATGGTCAGCTGAGCATGGGCTGTTCACACAGCCCTCTTGTTTTGTAGCTGGGATGACTGTCGACGCAGAGATGAATGATTTCAAAGTACAATTACTGGGGACCATTCCAAGTGGAAATGGTGATTTAGAAGCTTAGAATGTAAATGGGCAGGATGCAGAAACAAAGAAAACATACATCTGTGGTTGATTACAGGCAGAAAAAAAGAAGATAGTTGCAGATGGCAGGCAGATGAGGTTGTGTTTCTGTGGCTGGTACAAGGTGTGGCCCTAGGGCATGAAGCATTGTGGCCATCGCAGCTGCTGCTAGAAGATGTATCTGCTACAGTTGTAGTGGGACCATGCACACGACACATAGCTTGCATGGTCAGTATGGTTAGCAGGGACATACCATTCCCCAATAACCCTTTGAGCTTGGTCAAAAACATTAACTCTTTCAGTGCCAATCACATCTAAAGTCGATCTACTAAAGTCAAACTAGTCTGAATTATCAATAGGATCTCAGATTCGTATTCCTTGTAAAAAGACATTTCATTCAAGTGCCAGTATGCCTATAGTTCCAGAGAGAATACCCCAGGTCAACAGCTTTTCTTGGCACGCATTGGGTGCATTGCGTCCAATGCAGGCCGAGAAAGTCTTATGACTCAGTCCAAAATTTGGCACTGAAAGGTTTCAGATATAAAAGCTAATGGTTAAGACATATGTTGCTGTATGTTCCCCAGGCAAGTGCCTATACCAAGATGGAATGGCATTCCTATCGTAGTTCAACATGTTCATTGGCACGTGTCTTGTATGACCAAGTTTTACTAGAGTCAATTGCACGTCTTCGCTGTGACAATCTTAATGGAGAGAACCATCTGCACAGTCAGTGCAAACTGCACTAATATCAGTAGCAGTGACAGCATGGCCTGGATTATCCTGGCCTATGTACTATATGCTACATGTACATCAATTAGTATTACTCCCTTCCTGTATGATAAAGAAAACTTTATCCCATGGCTAAGATTTGGATAGACATTACCCGACAGGTTCATTCCTGTTAGATGGTAAGGCTTTGATCAGAGGCACCAGCAAGGAATTGATTGGGGGAATGAAATGGTGCCGTCAGTGTTCACACTTTGCTATCATTACACGATCTGGACACATGGTGACAATGGTGATCATCACCGCCAGACAATTCCCATGATCCATTGCAATTGTTTTTGCCACCTTGGCTTTGAAGTGGTCGGCCAACCACCTTGGTGGAGACATGCATTTGTGGGGAGTTAATTGGGTGGCTGTGGTGACAGGTGCCCCCATGTACTGGTCCATCAGTACCACATGAAGGGCGGCAAACTGTACCACACTACCTGATTTTCTCATCTCTTTGCTGGACAGCAGTTATTTACTGTCTGTTGATTATAGCCGTACCAATCAAAATGACTCTGCGAGGTGTTAGTGCTTCTAGGCAGCAAGTCAAAACTGGACATTATATCATTTGCTGTGAAATATGTGGTGTTAATCTAATATATGGAGCTTAACACACACAAGTTTCAGATATCTTTGTGAAGACCAAGATCCCTGAAGACTGCCACATTTATCCATAAAGTGGCAGGCTGTCTCTGAGATCCCAAGCTAACCTCTTAATGGTTTTATCTTTCTGAAACTTGATGAGCGTTTAAAATTAAGATTGGGTTGGCAAATAAATGGCATTCTGCCTTTTAATCCATTTGACAATAAGGTTAAAACAAATAGACTTGATGTCCGCTAAGGTTTGGTCACCGTTGAAAATTGTCAAGTATATATAATTATGTATGAAGACTCCTCTCTAGCTGCCAAGTATTATGTACTTACTCCAGCACAATGACCATCGATAGCTATCTTGTGTTATGATAGATAAACAAAGAGGTGTAAATTCACACAAAATTTATTTTATGCAGTAATATTGCCTAATATTTTGCCCATTATGGCTTGGAAAAGCTTGGTTTGAGGTTGCAGGATCCTCAATAGTGGTACGATAATTCTTTCTGTGTTAACTGGTCAACAGTGCAGCCAGGGGGCTCTGGTTGACTGCTTCTTGTGTTCCATCATAAATTTTCATTGTCTTAAAACTAATTTGACTTATTTTTTATTTTAAATGCTGCGCAGCATTGAGTCCAGTGATATGAGATAAAGTGTGGGTCAGCTGCCATGCCCAGTGTGTATGGAAGAAAGTAACCAGCTCAGTCCTTTAATGACATGACAGCGTAAAGGGTTAAAGTTCAGAAGAAAGCCTAGAAAACCACGGAAATATAAATTTATTCTGGTCATTTAGGTGAAACAAAAATTTGAAGAAACTGGGTTCATAGCAGATAAGACAGGTTTAACTGGTGAAACGAAACTAGCTTGATAGCAGATATGACAGGTTTAACTGGTGAAACCTTTTAGGCCTTGAAAGTGCTGATCTATAATTGTGTTTGGATAATTGTTAAGTGTAGTGTTTGGGAATACAAGAGTTAAACTTGCATGTGTTTCCGTCATCTAGTGAATTGGGTACAGATCTGGATGACCATATGGTTCTGGGCTGCAAGTCCAAATCGTATTGCTTCACTCTCCGTGGCCTCTAATTTGATATTTTTCAACTGACACATATATTTCTTGCTCCATTGCGACCTGTAATTGCCACGGCTTTCAGGAGTCTGTCTCTAGAGTAGCTGGATCTGATTGCATTGCTACTTTGTTGAAGCCATTTGGACAGGGCAAATTGTATCCCACAATGCTATGGATGACTGTCTTTTTTCGTAATTTTTTAAAGGCTTAGAGCATCCATTTTTGTGATTGCTTTGCCATTTGGGAAGATTGGACAGAAGGGTTGGGCGTGAAGGTGGGCGGACTGAGCGATAATGGGGCAATCAGTATTAAGGGGGTCCCTTATTAGCCATCTTTTCCCCTCAATTGACACATGACTTTTGTTGTAAGTTACCACTGAAATAATGTCAATATAAAAGCAATAAAAGATAATTTGCAGGAGCAAAATTGCAGTTCCTGGGGCAGGGGTAATAATAAGTCTGTTTGATGGTCTTTCTACAGCACTGCGTATCAAGTCAGATTTTTAAGTTCATTATTGTATTGCTAATTTTCTGGTTTAAAAAAAATGGAAACTATTCATATACTCCATTTTTTGTAGGCCTGTAGTGGTGGGTCTCCTTTGTGTCCAAAAAGATCTGTCTGGATTATGGTATGAAGCCAAATAAATGGCCTGTCACAGACAACTTTGGGTCTTCCCAGCATGGCAGATGCCCCAAACAAGTGTGCATGCAGTTGCGCCCTCGTGGGACAGTTTCAGTGACTGTGATCCCTTAATCCCAGTGAGAAGAATCAGCACAACATGCTTTGGTGTAGCAGTTCAGTGCAACTTGCCATTCACTAATTTAGTTTGCAAAACCAAATGCTAGGAATTTTTTTAACATTTAAAGTAAAATGGCAACTTGATAGATATATGTGCATGATTTGCAAATTGTGGGTTTCCCTCTATGGACAATCTTTCCTTGCAGACCCCTTCTTTGTTAAAGCAGACGTGTTTCATGCTAGTTGCAGTGAGGCCACTACACAGGACAAAATGTGGCAGATAAATGGTGGAGATGTAGATCTCTTTGAATAGGTTGTGATGAGATTAAAGAAGTTAACAAACATGGCAATAGGAGCTGGCAATATAAGTTGACCCTTTGTATCCAGTATCCATTAATAAACATGGAGTAAAATGGAGTCTCATGTCCTAGCAATAAGCTACACTTCAATGCATTTGCTGCAAAGCATGTTTTTATGTTGAACAGTCATGTCCTGTGGCCTTTGTTTGACTGCAACCCTAAGAAACTGGGTATCAAAGCATATAAGATTCTTTATGCAGTCATTACATTATATATATATATATATATATATATATATATATATATATATATATATATACAGTGGTACCTGCTATTTAAGACCACCCCTACAGCCAACAAAAAGTGGTCTCATACTGCAGGTGGTCTTAAATTGAAGGTATATTTAACATGTAAATACAGCAGAGGGTCTTGAAAGAGTGGTCTTAAAAAGACATGCAGTCTTAAATTGGAGGTGGTCTTTAGAGCAGGTACCACTGTATATATATATATAAAGCTTGGCTGGAAAAGTACATAAAGATATATGTTCCTAATGTCTGATGTTAGATTGATAACTTGTGATTAGTTAACTCTTTACAACACAAAATAACCTCTGTGGTGACAATTGAGTGAATGTGTATATACATGTATATTCTGCATTAGCACTAAGGTACATGTAACCAATCAGATGTCTCTATTTAGGCCATGTGCCTGCCCTGTAAAACTTCATATTGGGCAGTTGAAACCATAATATTGGACAGCGCATGCATGCACTATGTATGAAAACGTGACATTACAGCATATACCCCGCGTGACATTACAATGTGCACCATATGAATGACAGAACGCCACACCACACATTTCAAATGTGGTAGGCCTATTTGAGTCAACCAGACAGCAGTAAGTGCTGAGTTTATGAATAATAATTGCTGCATCAAGGTATATCATTACTTAAATTGCAGAATATAACAAATGTTGGATAGTAGGTCATCCAATATGAAGTTTTGCGAGACTCCAAAATGTAATGTTGGGTTCCACTTTCGCCTCGCCCAATATGACATTTTGTCATCCCATAAAATTTCATATTGGACTACCTGCCATCCAATATTTGTATAATGTTTACCAAAATATTTGTTTGTATTTGCGTGCTATAATGGCTATAGGGTGATGCTGACTTTGTACCCTTGCAAAATAAAGAATGGGTGCATAAATAACATATGTGTAAATATATATATATATATATATATATATATATATATATATATATATATAAACACACACACACACACATATATATACATATACAGTAAAACCTCCCTTACCGAACACCTCTATATACCGAACACCCCCTTATACCGAACACTTTTTCTCGGTCCCAATTTTTTTCCCATATGCTTCCATTATAAGCAAACCTCCCTATACTGAACACCTCTCTATAGTGAACATGAACACCTCAAATGAACACCATTTTCCCAAAAAACCTCCCTATACTGAACACACATTCAGCATATTTTTGTGTATTTGCAGGGAGTAATTACTGATAAGGCTGAAACTAACCAGATTAACTTCAGAGACAGGCTTAATTATTGCTTATACCAGCAGCAATAGGAACAATCCACAGACAAGCTGTTGAACACCTGTTGCCACTTCTACAGATGGCAACAACAGGGTGGAGGGTGAAAGTGTCAGTGTCACTTAGCAACTTGCTCCTATTCTCTCAGGGATAATTGGACCATTTTGGGGTGTTTTCTTTAATCATTCTAAAGAACAATAACTTACAAATTAAGTCATTATGTTTGTCTCACCAAAGCCAGGGGATTTAATTTCAAGGAGCACCAGTAGACTGAAATGAGCAACAGCTCTGCTAAAATAGGTGCAGGTCCTAAGCATGTTATTTCAATATGAACATACACTATATGTAATAATGTTCTTTAATAATTATATATACATGTGCATGTATACATCTGAACTTTGCTCTATCATAGTCAGTACATCTTTCCCAAATCATAAAACAATCAAAAATTACTTCTTTGATGCTCATTCATTTAATGATGTACATGTAGTTAACATGAGTATCTCCCACCATAATGATCTTAGCTGGTATCTGTATAGTACGGTTGGTAAGACATGAGGCCACAATGTGGAAACCTCCCTAAACCGAACACCTCCCTATACCGAACACTTTTGTTCGGTCCCATGGGTGTTCGGTATAGGGAGGTTTCACTGTATATATATATGTATATATATGTATATATATATGTATATATATATATACATGTATATATACACATATACATGTTTATATACACATATATATGTATGTATATATGTATGTATGTATGTATGTATGTATGTATGCATGCATGCATGCATGAATGCATGTACATGTATGTATGGTTTTTGTTCAAGCATCTAATCACATATACAACATTAAGATAATGTTAACCAAGGATGCTGTGTCTTGAAAGTTGTCCAGGTAGTTTGAATCAACATTTGAAAAAAAATCAATTGAACAATATCCTCTGTCATCATGGGATGTTAGTATGCAAATTAAGTGGCTCAGAGGACTTTTTCATGGCTTGGTCTACCTCCTGTCTGCTTTCAAAGATCTGATGAAGAACTTTCTGCCTGCTGTTTCTGTCGTCTTGCGACCCATTATACATGAAAAGGGCTGTTGGGCACACATGCATGAAGTACGGTATTAGTGTCTGGTCTCTACAGACTTTATGTAAATATTAGCGAACCAAAGCCAGGGGTTGGGGCTCGTATAAAGATCAATAACCCAAAGCACTAATCACTTTATGTGTGCATCCTTAAACAACAAAGTATGCTTTTGTGCATTTTTATTGTCTGAATTCAGCCATCTTTCTAATAAATTATTTGTAATAACTTTGTCTGTGTTTAAAATGATTTGATGAATCATGCTTTTTTCGGTATCAAAACCCAAGAGGTATCATGTTTTTTTCAGGTCTGTGAGGGAAGACCAGATGACCACATAGCGCCTTTGTAAGGAAACACATGTATGTTCAATTTCATTGTCCTTGGATTGGATCCATAGGTATGGGTGACAGTGTGCAGTCGCTTGTCTCCACGGTGCTGACACAATAAAAAAATACATTCCCCTGCATTGTGGCATTTCTGCCTGTGAAAGGAATCAATTTCTTGGCACACAATAGAAGCGAAAGGACTTGACAATAAAAAAGCTGGTGACACAATGTGCAGTTTATGGATTCTCACAGAGGGATATCAATTCATTTGAATTAGCAACACTAGAAAGGTTTTTCATGCTCGTCTTGAGTCCCAGTGGGAATCAAATTTCTAAGTTTGCCCAGACCTTTGTAGTTTGGTTGTTGACTGTGTTCCATCAATTTTGCATTTCATGCATACCAGTAGTCCCATTAGTAGTATTTACCCAAACCAACATCACTCTACCACCAATGCCTTGTATTTTTGTGCGTGTTATGTTAAATTACCTGGGAAGCCATCGCTCAAAGCCCTTGGCTGCCGAACCAAATTATAATGGTGGACTCCCTTGTAGATGTGGAGTGCACAGTCAGCCACCCGAGAAATCATGTCTGTTGTCAGAATCAAGCCACACTTTGAATTCCCCACCAAAACTAATGTTGCTATCCACTGGGGCATTCTTATTAGAGCCACTTGGCTGTATACCCATTTAGTCTCTTTCTTTACAACCCCCTTGGCTACTTTTTCCCATGCTCAGTTTGGCTTTTGCTTCCCAATATATCACACAATATGACCATTCACAATTTGAAAGGTGAATTCCAGTGTTATTGGTGGGTGTGGTGCTTGCCAAAAGGTTGGGACTGGTAATGTTGTCTCCCAAACACAGAAGGAATGGATAGATGTTAGGACGCAGAAGGACAGCTGTAGGCTTGGATAACATCGGGTTTGTTTCCTGGGCTGATATGTAGATGAATGTTGGGCGTCATTGTAGATGATTTGGAGATACTAAAGACGAGATGTAGTTTGGATAGACGTTCACGATCGGAGCATTGGGAAACATTCATTAAGGACTCGAGGATGCTGCAGACCGCTCAGAGAATTAACATCGCGGAAATGATTTTCTTCTGTATGGGAGTGCAGGAAATAGTGAGAGCTAAGTATGGAAAGTGGTCTTTATGGAACACTGGTAATAAGACCCATTAAGACGGGAATTGTCAAAGTAAAAGCATCAGGTTAGATACACAGACTTGTCATCAGATTTACACGCAAGGCAGAATGACCAGCCAGCAGTTTTAATTCACCTTTCTTTTTTCTTGACAGTCGCTCTGATGGTGTTAGGATTCAACACAAAGTCTGTAATTGAAGGACCATAGTCACTGTGATTTGTTAGGATTCAACAGTAGGTTTGTAATCTGAAGGACCACAGTCACTGTAATGTGTCTAAGAATTGAACAATAGGTCTGTAATTGAAGGACACAGTCCCTGTTGTGTGTTAGGATTCAACCGTAGGTCTGCAATTTAAAGGACATCAGTCACGAATTGTTAGGGTTTAACAGCAGGTCTGTAGTTGAAGGACACAGTCACTAATGTGACTAAGAATTCAACAGTAGGTCTGTAATTGAAGGACACGGTCACTAATGTGACTAAGAATTCAACAGTAGGTCTATAATTGAAGGACACAGTCACTGTAATATGTTAGGATTCAACAGTAGGTCTGCAGTATAAAAGACCTCAATCAGTGTAATAGGGTTCAACAGTAAGTCTGTAGTTAAAGGACCACAGTCCCTGTGATGGTGTTAGTATTCAACAGTAGGTCTGTAATTGAAGGAAACAGTCCCTGTAATGTGACTAAGAATTCAACAGTAGTTCTGTTATTGAAGGACACAGTCACTGTAATGTGTTAGGATTCAAGAGTAGGTCTGTAATTGAAGGACGCAGTCACTGTAATGTGTTAGGATTCAAGAGTAGGTCTGTAATTGAAGGACACAGTCACTGTAATGTGTTAGGATTCAAGAGTAGGTCTGTAATTGAAGGACACAGTCACTGTAATGTGTTAGGATTCAAGAGTAGGTCTGTAATTGAAGGACACAGTCACTGTAATGTGTTAGGATTCAAGAGTAGGTCTGTAATTAAAGGACCACAGCTAATGTGATGGTGTTGGTATTCAACATTAGTTCTTTGATTTAAAGGACCACAGTTACTGTGATGATGTTCAGATTCGTGTGCAGATGCTATGCGTGGGAAGACATAAAAGGAGATGGACTTAATGATGATTACTACTGGCTGTCGGTGATCAAACTTACGTGATGAAAATTGAATAGACCTTACTACATGGCCTGGGATTAGTTCACGTAAAAGCAAAGCCAGCCAGGTTGGAAAAACTGGGCTCACGGTGGGAAGCAACCCGTCCAAGTGGACTTAAGTTGAGAGACAGATCTTAGCCTCAGGAAAGCAGATGTTTGGTGGTGGAGTAGCGTTTTTATTTCAAAGTGAACTGGTCCCCACAAGGCCTTGCGAAAATACCATGTGCTTCAAAATGAGAAATGGACACAATGGATTGCCAAGCTTTTATTAATAGTCCTTTTTGTGCCACTTTTAGATTAATACAAATATTGATCTTGTGTAGAAAAGGACTGTGTTCTATGGGCCTTTGTTTGACAAGAGATTTTCATATGCTTTATGATGAAGCATCCAGCTGATGAGCTTAGGCTAGAAAATACTTCCTTTGATTTCTAGATCTGTACGACTGAAGTATTTACTTATCAATATGGAGGATAATGGAACCAGACCATAATTTTGTGTCTTTTTCAAAGATAGCGTATAACAAAACTGCTGCTGAGGAATGTCGGGGTCTCAACAATAGTGAATTTCCAATTAACGGCAGGTAGATTCAGCGTAAGTGGAACAGCCGTCTTGATCACGTATATACAGGTACTTTGATTGAGTTTGACAAGATGAATGCTGCACGCCAGTCTCACACACAAATTATGAAATCTAGTGTGTGATGGTTTTAATGTGCATGTAGAGGGAGGACACGTACATATGCTGTTAATACCTAAAAGCGATCATTATGCAGACACGGTAAAGTTGGCTGATGAGGACATGTAAGTATAGTCCCTAATACCATATCTACATTGGGACCGTATGATGCTAAGTCCCTCTTCTGTCAGGGACCTGGTATCACATGACAGCAGAATCCCTCTTCAGCAAGACAAGATAAAGTAGTGTGTACCAAAATAGAGTCATAAAAAGATACATGTCTGTCATGACAGTTTTCAGTCAGCGCCCTTAAATACTGAGATCTTAAGCACAGCCTTGTAAGAAGGAAAAAGAAATAGTGATACCTGACAGACTGCATTACGCTGATTTGCATGATGGATTCAGCATGCTTAAATTTTGCACAAGTGTTATCCAGAGTACTTAACAGGGCAGCTAGGGTGTAGATAACATCTTTGCTCAGTTCCCGTAAGTTTACTTATGCTAATTATTCTGATAAGGAAATTCCTTTCCCAGTTGGGGGTTTCTTGGTCCCCCTGACAAATCTGGTGCACAATGAAAGTGCAGTCTTCAAGCACATTTTGGTCATTGTGTGCCTTGTTAGTTTAACCATTAAAAAGTGATAATAGTAAGTCCCACAGTTAATTACATATTGTATACGGAATTATTAGCTCCTGTTTACAGTTTTAAAGGGGTTTTACCAGCATGTTTCTTGTTATGTCTGTATGTGAGATCACTGACATATTGTTTTTCACGATATTCTTTCTTTCTTTCCTTCATTTTTTGCATTCTTTTTTTAATGCCTATTGTTCCACTATATTTTTGTATCAGCTTAAACTCAGACAATGCACAAGCCAGAAACTTCAAATTTGGCATGGGTTTAACACTTACAGTGAAGTTTTGTTTATTGTTCCATATAGACAGGTTGAAAATTATGCACATTTTGGCCAATACACAAAATTGAAGTGTTGAAGAATGATAAATATCTTTAAATTTGCCATTGATATAGATGCCGTTCCAATTCCAATTCATATATGCGCATTTTGGGTACATCAAGTAGACAGTGACTGAAAACTCAGATTTTAATTTATGCACATTTTTGCCAATACTCAAAATTGCAGTGTTAAAAAATGATTAATATCTTCAAAACTGCTAATATAGATAGAGGTACCATTTCAATTTCAATATATATGTTTGTTCTGTGTGTGCATCCCATAAGCAATGGTTGAAAAAACTCAGATTTTTACTTTATACAAGTTTTGGCCAGTATACAAAATTGAGGTGTTAAATAATGATGACTGTGTTCAAAACTGTTATAGACTGAGGTGCCACTCCAACTTTCATTTATATGTTTGCACTGTGTGTGCATCCAATAAATACTAACTGAAAACTCTCAGATTTTTATTTATGCAAATTTCGGCTAATATGCAATAATTGTTGGCTGTACATGCATACTGTTTATACATGGTGGAGGTGTTGCTTGGGTGGGTGCTTACCTAGTACACACACATGCATAGTGTACGCACACCCAGGTAATTACCTGTCCAGTCTGTGCATGGAAAGTCAACTGAGCACTGACTGAACTGCTTCACTCCTCATGATAGATATATCTAAAACTGTGTTTAATTGCAAACATTTTTACAGAATCTTAATCTGTGTTACTGTCTCTCAAAAAGAAACAAGTTAAGGGCTTTTGTCAATGTTCATTGTTTTCCTGTCACATAGAAACAAAGTTTAAAAATTGTGTATTGTTTTGATGTTCTTTCAACAAGTTGAATTTGTGCATTTTGGCAATTTTGTAATTTACGTATCAATCATTTGATGACAAGTCGCTGAGACATTTGGCATCAAACAGAAGATTAATGATGCAAGTATCTGGTAGTCCTAGTCATGTTACTGTTATCCCTTTTAAGTGTCCTGGTCACCTACGTGTTGTAACTTTAATTGAAATGAGTTCCAATTGTAGACCTAAATTTGGAATAATTTTGCGGTACCAGCTGGTAATTCATCATAAGATATATATACATATATAGTTTTCCAATATGTCAGGACATTATGCCGGGGGGGGGGGGGGGGCGTTTAAGAGGACAGGTGGATATAAAAGAGATAATATGGTATTTGACCAAAATGTAACAATTAGTGCTGTTAACCCTTAAAGTGCTAATCACTGCTATAGTTGTTCTCTCATTACTGTTAAATATTTCATAGTTAAAAGATTCAAATTTCTCACAAAGATACCTTTCTTTCAAATACCAGCAAGCCAAGTCTAAAGCAAAAATAGTCTTAGTCAACAGCTTTCCTCGGGACACTTTGCACGCATTGTGCACAAACTGGAAAGCTATTGATACAACCTTAATTCAGTGCTTTATGGGTTAACTTTGAACAGTTTCTCAATACTTATAGAAATTGTTTAGGATTAAATATTCCAAACTTTGACATAGGATTGATAGATAACATATCCTTCTTACACATAATTAAAGAAAATATCAAAAACTATTTTTCCAAGTTTTGAGGTTTTGTGTCACTTGTGCAATTTAGTTTTTAAAAAAAATCTGGACAAGAAGATAAATGAGTACACAAGAAACATAAATAGTGGAGGTCACAGTTTAACTCTTTCATCGCCTTATTTGAGACTGAGTCAAGAACTTTCCTTGGTGTGCCTAGGGTGCAATGCAAGAAAGTTGTTCATCAGGGCTTTTATATTGTATGGAACCACAGGCTTGCCAGTACTTGAATCAAAGATATTTTTACGTAGAACATTAACCTGGCACTATAACAATTCACAGAAGTTCATTTTGAGTAATTTAACTAAAGTTGCAGTTGGCACTAAAAGAGTTAAAAAAAGAACTATTGATCAGCAGATTTTATGTATATTTTGCTGCAGGCCATAGGAATCATATTCCATTTAACCTGGACATGGTCATAAAGTAATAAATGTTTACCTCCACTGCCTTGTTGTCCTTGTATAATGTTTACCAGAGTATCAGTTGGTGGTACAGTGAAACCTCGTTATAATTGGTAGTACAGTGAAACCTTGTTATAATGACACCATCTGTTCCCTGCAAAATGTGTCAGATAGCTGAATATGTCAGACAAATGAGTCCACTGGCCAAGGAATTTGACTTTAAGTCCTGCAAAACATGCTCATCCTGAGCATGTCAGATGTTTGAGTGTTGTTATAATGAGGTTTCACAGTAATTTGACCTGAGTGTTTTATGATGAGGCTCAAAAATTCCATTTTATGCTGCAGCATGTTCAAGGTCATCAAGTGTGAAGGTATTACAGGGATGTAGTTAAAAGGAACATTCTGTTCCATTGTAGCATATTTTTAAGACATTGTAAAGTACATCATGCATAATGCAACAATGGTATAATTTGTACCAAAAATGTTAATAATGAGTTTTTTTTGCAAAATGTATAATAGTTTACTTTTAGGAATTGCACCACTGTGATTATAGGATTCTTGAAGTAATTTTCATGTAACAGCCAATGAACAGGCCTGTTACAAGTTACATTTTGGGAGCAATGAAGTATTTTTGTGATTTCTCAAGGGAGAAGATGGAACCCATGTTTTTTTTTTTTCTTTTTTTTCTTTTTTTTTTTTTACATTGAGATGGTGGGGGCAGCTGGGCCATTGTAATTGAAACTTGAAAAAGCTCTCAACTGCCTTGCATTTGTCTGGCTCAGGACCATTTAGCAGCCCATCAATCTACTCCCTTAATCTGTACATCTATGCATCTTTGCTCAATTTTCACTCAGCTTGTAGCCAAGTCAATAAGAGGAGCAGGATAGTTTTATACCCACAGTCACCACATGACCCTTTCTGGGGGCAGCTTAGTATTTGGTTCTGTGGTATGGCGACCCTAGTCTGCAGGTACATGTTCTTACCAGGTTAAAACTACATGGAGTTGGCATATAAAGCCATTGTATGTAGCTAGATGGAGTGTGTGTGTGTGTGGAGGTGGGGGTAGGAGGTGGTGGGGGGGGGGGGCTCCATCAAGCTCAGTGATGCTGTCACACTGAAGAATTAGGTCTACATAATTTGTGTTGGACAAAGTCACAAGATGTTTGAAGTTTACTGTGCTGCATGCTCAGCTAAAACATACTTACCGTCTATGTACAGTGAAACCTGTCTTAAAAGACCACCTCTGGAGGTGACCAAATTGTGGTCTTTCAAGACAGGTGGTCTGTCATATGAGGTACAAATAACAAGAAAAGTACTAAGCAAAGTATGTTGAAAAGGTGGTCTGCCAAGGCAGGTGGTCCCTCATAGGAGTGGTCTATCTAGACAGGGACCACTGTCTGTCTTTCTGTCCATCCGTCCGTCAGTCCATATGATTACGGGCTCAGTGCCATAGCATGGATCTCCAGCCAGATACATGAAAGCATAGATGCTTGAAGAATCATACCGGGAGTGGAATACATGTAGGAAGAATCATACAGGGAGTGGAATACATGTACAAAGAATCATATAGGGAGTGGAATATACATGTATAAAGAATCATACAGGGAGTGGAATACATGTATGAAGAATCACACAGGGACTGGAATACATGTATGAAGAATCACACAGGGACTGGAATACATGTATGAAGAATCACACAGGGACTGGAATACATGTATGAAGAATCACACAGGGACTGGAATATATGTATGAAGAATCATACAGAGATTAGCATATATTTATAAAGAATCATACAGGGAGTAGAATACACAAACTAATTGGTACAACGAGTATAGAGTGCTAGGTGTATAGAGACCGATTGCAGGGTGCAGCTAGCATGAACACAGTATGCAAATTAGGAGTAAAATACTTGCAATTTTACAAGGTTGTAAATAAATAAATAAACAGAGAAACAAATAACAAACACACCCAGAAAAATTTCAGTGCTGTGTTATATCATCAGAACAGATTGGTACATAGCCATTGATCAGGCTTCACCTCCAAGTTATTATAAGGATAAAATTTGTCCTCATGTAACAGATGTAGGATGATAAGTGCCTGAGATAAATGAGTACCCACATGAAATAGATAGCCTCTTCCTTCTTTCTCTGTCAGTACCTGCCACTTGAGCTTAAGCTTGTCCATTAATTGCATTTTTGCAGTTCAAAAGCTGTGGATCGTTTCTTTAACTCTTTAAGTGCCAAGGAAAGCTGTTGACCTGGACTATTCTTATGGTCTCTGCAACTGTAGGCTGCTACTGGAATGATAGATTGGGTTACAAAGGGTGTGGATGTAGTATTCCTATATCATTTCAGAACACTTTTACTTTTCTCAAAATTGTCCAAGAGTTAAATTGCATGGGAATGAGAACGTCAATCATTCTATCAATAAAAGACAAAACATATACGTGTACATAGAATGTATGTGCCAAAATTAAAGAAGATCTCAAGTTTGACATTGAAACATTACAGATAATTGAAGACAAGTTTACATTACATTAAGGAATCTCATTTCAAAGGATCCAGGTGTGGTATTTATGACAAAATATTTTGAATTCAAATGAAAAAAAAAAAAAATTAAGTTTGCAAAAAAATGTTTATGGTGGATTTTGTAGCCTAAAGTTTAGGATACTCTTTCCTGAGTACCACTCATAAGATTTTCACTTTATTATTGTACAGTGCTGTTACTGCTTATTGTTTTGTACATCAGTCATGATGACCGTGGCCTGATTACTTTTGGTATGTCACAGTGACTGCATGTGACCTAATTGTTTTAGTATTTCATGGTGAGCATGACCTGTTTGTTTTTTGTATTTCATGATGACCATGACCTGATATTTTGTATTTAAAAATGACTGTTACCAGCTTGTTTTCGTATTTCATGGTGACTTTGACCTGATTGTTTTTGTATTTCCTGATTATTGTGACCTAGTTATTTTCATATCAAATGGGTGTAGACTGAGTCCTTAAATTCATATCTAACAAAAAAAGACCAAAAAACAAAACAAAACAAAAAAAACAAAAAACAAAAAAAAAACAAAAAAAACAAAAACAAAAAAAAAAAAACAAAAACAAAACAAAAAAAAGACTAGGCAAGACCTAATGTTTATTAACAGTTTAAAATCATACATCTCAGAAGCATTTTTAGCTGGCAGAGGTGATTATAGGGGAGATATTTTACAGGTACACCATCTTACAGTGGTCCCCCTCTATTCAGGCCACTCAAGCCCTACTACAATAGAAAACTAGTCATTTAAAGGACAGTCTTTCCAGAGGGGTTAAATAGAATGGAAGTAAGATGCTTGTCACATGAAAAGAAAGGTGCTGGTAAAAGGTTTGCCTTCAGCAAGAGGAATCTGATTTGTGGGGGACTGCTCTGTACAGGGTCACTGCTAATATCTGGTGTACATTATAGGTATCAGGCACTTTGTACAGCCAAATCTATCATTTCAGGCAATAAATGGTGATGCAATACTTGGATGTACTGTCTACTTTGGGCTTACACATACAAACAGCAACTTATGTCTTTACTTTTGATATTTTAGATGGTATAGCGTGCATGTAGAATTTAGCTGCAAGCTCATTTCTTGTTGCTGCATGGGTGAACCTGTTTATCAGCCTGCCTGTACTTGCCAATTTGGTCTTCTCTTGGGAAGTTACGGTTAACGGAAGAAACATCTGATTAGCTTTCTTCAGTGGGCAAACAGGATAAAGTGAAAGAAACTGTAGGAGACTATCAGGAGAAACTAAGATACACGAGGAGATTGCCTTGTCATGTGACTTCATTGCCGTTGCTGTAACAAGAGACAGGACGTTAAATTTTGTTGCAAGAAGTCAATGATGAATCAGGTGAGGAAAACTACATTAGGACTCAACTTGTGGCAATATGCTGCTTTTTGGAAACTAATTTAAGGGAGGGAGACATGAATTGATGCGTAAGATGAGTGGACATTGCCAGTGGATGCCGTCTTTGTGTTATGGCCACTGCAACGTGAGACTGATGGCTGGACGTAGTCTTGTCTCACCAGAACGTGCATGGGCTTGTTTACGCTTAATCGTGTTCCTGCATACCTCCCCCTGGTACAGGCGTCCACAGTATTGGGTACTCCAAGAGCTACACTTTCTATTTGTCTCTCAGCTCTTGACGCTTCAGTCTATTTTACTTTGCAGCGTTTGTTACTTCTCCATTGATTAGGCTCCAGTTAGGCTGTAACTCAGTTTTGGCTTTTGAAGAAATCTCATGTGTGCTGTAGATCATAAGTTTAAGTTTGTGCATTGCCCATCTATATTCATTATGGTAATGTGTGCAAATGGCAGTCCATTTATACCATCTGAATTTATCATGTGATATGTGTTGCTAAATACCATACACATTGTGTACACTCTTCAGGACTTGATCTGACCCAGCCCTCAACTGAACTTGTTGAGCTGTCTACAGTTTGTTAACCAGTTCATTTAAGGAGATCGCTTGTCAACAGTCATTTTAAAGACATCAATATTTTCCAGAGGAATTTTTAGTGAGCTCTTTATTGACATTTTATATCTTTATCATAGAGCAGTATTCCTATCAAAAAGGCCATGTGTCCCAAATGCAGAGAGAAAGTGACCTTGGAAGAGGGGTGGTCTCACTGGACAGGGTTAATGTAATAGAAATACTATATGCCTGCTGTTTGAAAGAATGGCATTTGCAGAAATGGGCTAGCCTCGGGAGGGGGGTGCTTTATTAAGAGAAGAATCATTGTATGCAGCAAAAGTAAATCATATTGTAATGTTGAAAAATTGCATTTGCTTACATTTAGTGCTTGCATTGAAAAGCCAATCAAGATGATATCAAATGCTAATCAATACACACCAGGCACAAGATGCTTATCATTTACCTGCAGGCAAAAGATTATCTCCCGAGAGTGAGATGATTGGATGATCTGAGTTCCCTCATCTTTGACCTTTGAAAGGTCATCAGCAACCTTCCTGATTTCCCATCATGCCCTGGGGAAACTCTGCATCTGTTGCTGAGACTTCCAAATTATATCAGTTTTCTGTGCAGTATTTCACAGCAAACTACCCAACAGGGCAAACTGAACATCTGTTGTGTGTATATATAATTAAGTCTGAAGGGCAATAAATTAAAATACAAACAAAGCTTGGGCTCAAGGTTTTCAAAATGAATTTGTATGATTCCTTGGTGGCTGAACTTTCTGGTGATTCATTCAGTGATGAGTAAACAAACATGACATTTTAAGGACTTTAGAAATGTAGTTGACTAATCCTAGGGCCAGAGAGTCTGAGGTAATTACTGGTGAGCTGACCAAGTATAATAATGTATGCCCGGGGATATTGGCTTGGGGTCTGTGGGCTGCCACGCACAGTTCAGTTCGGGGTACAGCTCCGTGATTTATCGAAAACTAGCCCCCTTCCCCCCATATCGTTGCATGCAGGTTATTAATCATATATGGGTCCTTATTTGTTCTCTTTCATTACACATATGTAGGATTCTCTGACAATAGTGCCATTAGGCTCACTGACTGTGTCACGCTCTGTCCGCGTTTGTCTGGATGTTTGATCCCTGTCAACCCAAGTCATTTTTCACAAGTCTTTGGACATGCTCAGTAGCAGGTGCCTGGCTATATGTGTACAGGGACATTGTCCACAATTACTACAATTACTTCTTGTAACCCAATAGGATCATTTGTACTGAAAAATGGACCAGATACATGCACATATTTTGATAAATGAGAAAAATCTTAAATTCTTTTGCTGTAATTTTTATGTGGTTCCAAGATATCTAGTACATGTTCCTCATGATAATGATTGATATTACAAACAACACTCTCAGAAAAAAAGCTTCATCCCTGGAATGTCTGTGCTCCCCGCCCTGCCCCCAATGATGGGGAGTCAAGATATATAAATTCAGATTTCAAGGGAAATGGCAAAGTGTGTTTATTGCCTGCAGCATTTTAGTTGATGGATGGATGTCTAGAGTGAAGATGAGGCCAAACTGAAATATCTCCGTTTCTGGTTGCCTGACCTACCTGCCAAAAAACCTGCCACTGCAATTTTCTTTTGGAGGTGGAAAAGTAAAATGGTCTTGTTTTGCCCGTTAACACATGAAAAAAATGCAATAACAGTAAAATTTGAATGAAATTGAGCCAAGCAGAAAAAAAGTGCTGAGCTACCAACTTGGATTTTTTTAGGCTTGTAGCAGGTGGTAACAGGAGACCTAGGTCCTTACGTTTGGCCTGGTGATATCAATACAGACAGGTGGCAAGATAGGATTGTAATATTTCATCTTCATCATGGTACAAGGGGAATGTGGAATTGGGGCTCATTGCACACCTTTGCTACAAGCTGCATGTAACTGCATAGGGGATTTTATGGTGGTGGTGGGGAGGGGGGTAGGTGGCAATAGCTCACCCTTGGGAGAAGGTGGATATTATTTGATGTGCTCATCATCCTTTAGAGTGACCATCTGTTGTCTGACCATCCTCAGTCAAGTTGTAACAGTCTGTCTGCATATCCATCTGCTCACTGTTGTCACATCAATAGATTTGGCTCAAGGTTGGCACAAGGGTACATTATAGGACAGGAAGAAACTTTTTCTTGGGTCGCTGTGACCTGGATGAGACCTGAACCCAGGAATACTGGGGAGTGTGCCTAGCAACTTGCAACATGTTTTTGCCCTGGAATTTTCAGAAGTGCAGATTGAGGGTTTGTAACAGGAAAGCCAATATTTTTCAAAAAGAAGGACCTACATGCTGGAGGGTACTGTGTGCATATAAGTGCAGAACATGGTTAATCAAGCATTCAGTTGAGTACATAAATCCATTGCAATTTTGTGAAATCAAGGTCTACTTTTTATTCTGTGGCTTGATGAGCCGGTTGGCATTCAGGACGTGACCGGATAAGTCATTGATTTCAATACAAATCGTATTCCGTGCACCCAAGTGAGACAGAGGCAGTTTCCTGTAAGTGTTTCCTCCACAGCCTAGAGAGTTCTGCCTTATCAGGACTGCATGGGGGCTCTGAATAAGACATTATCACCGATTGTGAAGGATTAAAAAAGTAGAGAGGAGATATACAATTACATCTGCTACGTAAATTTCAATTCTTATATCGATCAAGACAATTTGTATGTAAGGGAGGCATTATTTGGGAGGCCAGGGAGAAGAAGATAGAAGAATTCTGATGTTTTTATCAGTTTTCCCTCTCGGTGCCTTAGTTATAGTTTTGAATTGCAAAGCTCCATCAAACACCACCAAGATTGACTGTTAATAGGCAATAGTCCACAGGGTGTTGCAAAAGTCGGCAGAGGGTGTCACCGGATTTCTTTATGACCACTATTTTACGTGTCTGATTAGATGGTAGCTACAGTACTGAATCTTTCTGTTCGTTTTGAATGCAGATACATGCAGATCATTATTTTATATAACCCAAGAGTAACGTTCTCTTGCTACCTTCTGTCTGACTGGAAGAGTAAAATGGGGCAGATGTACCATCATTTTGCTAATGCAGTTGTACATGTAGCTGCTATTTAAGACTCTTTACTGCCAGGGAAACGTGGTCATATCCTGCAGGTGGTTTTAAAATGCAGTGAAATAATTAATATGATCAAGTGTCTTTAAAGTAGTCCTTAAAAAGATATGTTGCCTCTTAATGGAAATGGTTTTGGTAGCAGGTACCACTTTAGCGTACTTTTATGTGACTATCAAAAGACAGCTGTCTACAGTCATGTGTTGTCAAGAGTTAATGGGAACATTAAATACGAGATAAAGAAATAAACGTGTCTGACATGTACCTTGCATTAGTTTTTCAGTTCGTTACTGGAATTACAGGTAACATCATGTAGATACAGTGAAATCTCAGAGTAAGGACACTTAGATATCCAACACATTCACCTAGGCAGATAAGTTCAGAGGGACCTCATTCATTCATTCATTCATTCATTCATTCATTCATTCCATTTCTGGGTTGACAGGAAACACCCCAATAACAGACCCGGTAAACTATGTACATATAAATACATATTTACATAAAATACACAACAACATACAGTAAAATCAGTTAAAATGTGAAAAACGTCCATGATTAAACCATTTGTAAAAGAAACATACAGTAAAATCGGTTAAAAAAATAAAATGTGAATGGTGTCCAACTGTCCACAATAAAATTACTTGCAAAAGAATCCAGATACATGTACCAATGTGTTAAAATGAGCTGAGAGAATGAAATGTTCAGGTTTGAAATAACGTTAAAAGTGTCCAGAGCTCATGGTAAAAAACTTCCTAACTCATTCCGTACTAGTCCCTGATTTTTCTGTATATTTACCTAGATTTAAGACAACGATTGCATATTTAAATTCTTCATGAAAAGATCTTTTGTTCAAGTTCCATCATGCCTATAGTCTTAAGTCAGTGATTCTGGCACTGTCCGGCAAAGTCATGCTGCAGCTGCCCTTGCATGCCTGAGGTTGTAAAAACAGAGGTGTATTTCTAAAATGTCTTTTGGGAGTGTAAAAAGGAATTTTTGCAAGGAGATAAGAACAGTTAGTATTTTGCTGACATCACACCATGTAAAAAAGTAAGATCTAGCACCTTGAACTACAATGGAGTCTGCTTCTTACAATTGATATGTACAGTGACATCAGGGCATTCTCAGACGAAAATGAATTGCAAGATCTTTTAACAAGTCCAAACATTTCAGCATATGTCATTTATATGTTCTCAAAATGGAGATTTCATGTGAGAGTAGCACCTTGGTCCTTGATTTCTTTAACTCTTTTCAGATTTTCACCATAAAGCATGTTATTGAACAATATTATGTTTCTCTTGTTTGTAAAAGATATTACATTGCATTTGTGAATATTGAGGCTCAGCTTCCATAAAATACACCACCTGTAAACTCTCTTCAAATCTTCTTGTAGTGACAAACAATCATTCATGCATGTTATCTCACGAAAGAACTTAGAATCATCTGAATATATGCTAATTTGGCTGTGTTATAACATGGTGGGCAGGTCATTTATCAACATTACAAACATGAAGGGCCTGAGAATGGAGCCCTGTGGCACTGAGGAAAGAACATTTTGATAGGCTAGATGCCACACCATTAATCATCACACGCTACCTTCTGTTTTAAAGGTAGGATTGAAAAAATTTGAGCAAGTTGCCATGCTCAAAGTCCAGTAGTGATGAATTTTTGAAAAATGACGAGAGGAATTGCAAGCTCATCAGCTCAGTTTTTCAGTATAATGTCAGAAATATCTGCAACACAGATTTTGTGCTGATCCATTCCCCGTAGTATTTTTGCAACAGAATCCACATAAATCTGACTTGTTGACTGGTTGTGCAGGAAAGGTTGTTCTGATAATTCCGATGTGTCAAGGAAATCTGATTTGACAGACTGACTCAAAAAGTCACTAAATAGTTCTGCTATGTCTTGAGCATTCATTGCGAAGTTGTCTCCATGTACAATGTGATTAGGGATATTTGTACTTTGATATAGCAAGGGACAAAAGTTGCATCAGGTTATCATTTACTGATTCTTCGACCTGTCGTATATAGTCTGTGTATTTATAATCCCTTAATGGCTTTAATGCTTTCCTAATTAGAATACACATATTGATCATCAGGATGACCAGTCTTCTTACTTTTTATCCTGGCCTTTTCGTTTTCTTTCTCGAGACAAATTAGATCATTGTCACACCAAGAAGGATATTTTTTTGCCTGTGAGCTGAACATTGGGAACACATTCTTCAATCACGTAATACAAGTACGAATAGAAAAAATGCAAACATTCATCAAGAGACTCCACGTACTGCCTGGATGATCAGTGATACAAAAACGCTAGTTTTTTCATTGGCACAAAATCTGCCTCTTTGTAATTGTATACGGAGTGTGTCACATTGTTCAGAGTAACTAAATGAGGCACGTGGCACTCCATCACTGAAGCCTTGTGGGGGACTGGACAGCTTGTCGGGTGAGACCAACATTGTCCAAGTGAAGGTTAGATAAAACCAAATCAAGAACATTGTCTCCATGTGCAGGTTCATTATTATATTGTTTGAGGCCAAACTCGTCTATCAAATTACAAAGACATCAGGATTTTTGACAGTTTTGGGGGCTTGGCACTGTTGATCCATCTGGTTCCACCATCCAACCCAAATTTGGCAGGTTAAAATCTCCAGCAATAAAAATGAGGTACTTTTTGAAGGGAGTCAGACAAGTCCTCTAAACTGTCAGAGATACAACCAGGAGGCATATATATGCCACAAATAAACAGTTTTCTGTCGCAAAGTGCAATATCAACCCAGATATTCTCACCTGGTGTTTTTAGTTCTGTGCAATGCCTTGATGTCACCTTATGCTTGGTAGCGATAAAGACTCCACCACCTGCAGACTTTTTTGATAATGAATCCTCATGATCTGGGCACTAAATATTGAATAAGGATTCATCCACGATCTCTGTATCAAAGATAGCTGAACTCACCCAAGATTCGGTAGTAACATAAACATTGTGTGAATTTTCACTCATAAAAAGCTGAAAGTCTTGGAGTTAATTGCACATACTGCAACAGCTTTATCTCATCAAGTGAATTGGTTTCAGACAAATTCCTTTGATTCAGTTATCTGACATATTCAGATATCTGATGCATTTTGCAGGGAACAGATGGTGTCATTATAACGAGGTTTCACTGTACATTTTACAGTGTGTGTTGCCTGTGCCTGGCAGTTTAGGATAGTATTATGATTATGATGATAATAATGATATCATAATCATCCCTGTCAAGTCTCCCCCATTTGGCAGGAATCTCCTATTTTTAGACTTCAGGGTTTTTTTGTTTGTTTGTTTGTTTGTTTTTTTTTTTTTTTGGCTTTCAAGAAAATTTAGCCATTTTGGCCAATCTCCCCCACGAAAATCCATTTGTTTCTACTATATTCTTTGTTTAATATAAAATCTCCCCCATGGATGCAAAAACCTCCTGATTTCTTGTCAAGAATGTTGACAGGAATGCATAATAATAATTTAAATGGAGAGTGACCCTGGGTTTGTGTCATGGAAAATGATCTGCCGTAGGGTCCTCTAATAGGTACATGTACAGTGCAATGGTATTGGCAGACCCAAAGATGTAAGCTTAATACACACTGTGAGAGACAGGACAGTACAGTATGTACATTTGTACAATAGATAGGAATGTCCATTGTGACAAGTATACAGCAACAAGCAGGCAACTTTTATCAACTATTTGCAGGGTGGACGAGTCCTTGACATAGTTTGCAAAGCAGCTGTGAAGCATTGTACTCAGCGTACCCCTCCTGGCAAGGGTGTGTGGCGTGTATGGGTGAGTGAAGTTTAACCTGTATAAGCTTTTAACCACAGACATATACATCCATGTTTTGACAGGTGGAGGCGCCCATATATTCATACAAATATTGTTACAGATTTGTGTGTAGATTTGTATGTGTATTCGTAAATTGACCTGCTGGATACAATGTGGTGTGAGCTGTGAGTGAAACAAAGGTAATCCAAGTGTGTGCATCTATCATTAACTCAGGCATCCTGGCAGATGTGAGACACAAAAACGTTTCCTGGTGGGCTGATGGTTAAAACATGGGCCACTCTGTGGTTATGTATTGATAATTTTGTAATAGACAAAATAACTGTTTTCTGTGCTATTGTGATCCATTAAGGTGCTCTGAGCCAGAGCGTCTCAGGTCAAAGGCTGCGGTAATTGCATAGTTTTTGCCTGCAGTGTGTGTATAACCCCGAGAAAGCTGTCATTAGTGTCTGTCGTTAGTGTAACAATTAGGCACCAGAGGACATGCTTGGATGGTCCAGAAATACCACAAAATCAGCATGCTGCTTGCTGCAAAGAAAGCCTCATGCCCTGTACTTAGTCTATTTTCACGGTGAGTGGGAGATCAAAAGAGGAAGACAGTCATTTGTCACATCAAGGCTGCTTGCAAGTCTGACTTGTGTATTTGAACTGTTGTCTGTGTGCTCTGTGAAAAACACACATTTGCCATCACTTTATATTCCATTTTGTGCTGGTATTTTTGCTTGTTTTTTTTTTTCTTTCTTTCTGTATTTCTGGATGGGGTGGGGTGGGGTGGGGTGGATAGGAATGTTCTTGGCAATTTAAATGTAAATCAAGTTAACTTTGAAGCACATTTCTTTGGAAACATCATTGATGGTTTGGAACGTGTAATTTGTACATTGCTCTATTTGCGTAAACACAACAGATGCAGCACAATTCATTGGTGCCATTTAGGGTGAGTCTTGCGCCGTAAACAGGAACTGAAAATTTAAAGGAAACCTCACTCAAAATGTCTAGTTTTATTGTGTGTTTTTATGACACAGACCCATAATTTTGTCAGCTCCCACAAGCAGAACAGTTATAAATGAGACCCTGGAGAAGTTCATTAAAACAGTAAGAGAGTTAATGTGTTTGTTGCAGTGGAAAACCTGTACCATAGCACCCCTAGGAGCTACAAACATTCACCACAAAGCAACATAGAGTTTCCATTAAGTCCTTACATGGGTCAGTTACCCTTTTGGAATACCCCAGAGCCCTTGGGCACAGCATCAGGTAACTGAGTACCTGATGCTGCACAAAATAGTGTGCTCTCATAAATTCTATTTTCTTATGAAAATTGCCATACATCCAGTTAATGTCTCATAATTTGTGGTGGAAACTCTTGAGTGAAACACAGTTATTTTTGCAATCAGTGTCCAAATTGCATGAGAGATTTCTGTCTTGTTGAATTTAGTCATTGCGTGCATGTGTCTGTTTTTCGTTTTGCTCACTAGATGGCAATACTGGTCTTCCCACAATGTGTTTGAGGTGCCTTTTGTATCAAAACAAGAAAGGAGCAAATCTGGTACATGACCATGTACATATAAATATATCTGTAGGGGAAAGAGAGTGGCTGGCACATCAGTGCTTACAGTCCACAGAACATTAAGCTCCGCTACTCAGTTTCCTGTCTCAGCAGTTCACAGCACTTGTCAGAATTAAAATTCTTGTCAGACAAGGCGAACAAGAGGCGTGCTTATGTTTACAGGGCCTTCACAAGATATTAAATAACAGGGGACTGTGGAATCATTGGAGCTTTTACACTGGGGTTCAAAGCTTTTTATCTCTGACATGAAGGTGGAAACTTAAAGTGTGGGATTTCAATGTTGTGCATGAATTGAAATCAGCACGGAGTTAAGTTGTGTTTATCAATGGCTTGATGGGCAGTTTGTATTAATGCAATACCACGCAAGACCTTTGGGGGAAAAGGATGAAATGAGCGAGACTCTGAAACTGATGGTTGACTTCATAATTTGGGTCTAGAATGGAAGTCAACAGGCATTAATGTTGAAGTTTATTCATTGGCCATGTTCTCTTTGTCATCGTTGAGTGGTTGGTAGTCTCTACAGATTGAGTAGCTCTCAATCCATAAAGTTGCCGCGGTGTTTACCAAACCCAAGCATGCTGTATACTTTTTGGAGAAAATGAAGTTCGGCACAGATGAGGGACAAGCGAATGGTGAATATTGACTCCTACATTCTGACCAGAATTGGAAGATTAGGTTTGGTGATTAATGATTAGGTTTGTTATTATACAAGTGCATGCACAAGTGATGAATCTTTTATTCAGGCAGCAGTCAGTGGGTTCTGCTGGACTGACTGCCGCTCAGGACGCTACCTCAGCATTCTCACCACGTTCTTCTATCTTTTCTCAGCTGGCTGCGTCTGTGATGAACTCAGGTGTAAGACAACGAGTCTTGATGAATAAAATGAAAATTATTTCTCTTGCTTGGTCACTTCGGGGATGGATGAAACGTGGATGCTGTGGGAAAGATGGGTAATCTCAGACGAAAGAAAATGAAATATTCAGAGGTGGGGAGTAGTTTAAGAGGCAAATACCTTGATTTATATTCCACACTTGCACTGGCCAGCAGCAATCTTTTGTGGCAGGGCCCACAGCTGCATTCAGCAGTCGCTAGCAGATATTGTTTTCATGCTATGTCTATGATTTCCGCATGTTTGACTGAGCTGGCTACAAGATTTGAGTGCAAGTGGTGCTGAATTTTTCAATCAGTCGTCTCCCAATACATTTCTGCAGCTTTGGAATGAGGTGCACACTTATATTAGGCATACTTTTAAGGTACGATTGCTTGTCCAGTTAGAGAAAAGAGCAGGTATGAGCTGCCATCATGTGACACTGATATAACAGGTTAAAAACATGACATATTGTATCCAGTATATAGTTAAACCCCTATTATAGTGAAACCTCATTATAACGACACTCACATATCAGACATATTCAATATAAGGACACAAATTTTCATGGGAAAAAGGTTTATTTTCTTTGTTATTTGACTCATTTATCTGACATATTCAGTTATCCGACACATTTCTTCGGGAACAGATGGTGTCATTGTAACAAGTTTCCACTATATTTATATGGTTGGTTGATGAACCCAGCTATCACCCATCACAGCACCAGGAGTATCCTTTGGTAGGTCATAGGTCAACTTTTGGTGTTCTTATCCAGATGTCCATGTGAAACTAGCTTGGATCGTGAAAAAAGTACACAAATTCTGAAAGAATCTACGACGTGAGGATATGAAGAATACCATGAAATACACAGGGTTGACCCAGAGGTTCCTAAACTCCCGAATTTTCAGGAAATCTCCCGAAATTTAACTCATTTCTTTAAGGTGTCCTGATCTTCTGAATATTGAAAAAAAAAACCTCCCAAATTATCAATTAGTTTGGTTAAAAAAAAATGAAATTTTGCGTGAATTGTGTTGTGAGAGTGTTTTTTTGAATCTACTGCTAACTGACTGGTTAAAAGCATTTTAAATGAGATTTCCTATTCCCTTTCTTGCAGCTAATTTTTGGAATTTTAAACCACCAGAATGCACCATTTTAACTGTACATTTACAAAAAATGTCTTGTGTTGAGACGGGGGGATGCCCCCCCTCCCAGGCCCTCCCCCCATGGTCCACACAATCTCCTGAATTCTTACTGATAATCAGAAACATCTCCTGAATTGGGAGGAAATAATTTGGAACCTCTGGTGACTTTGCATGTTTAGTCAGGGGATTACCAAAAACATCAGCAACAGGATGTGTATTTTAACATGTTTGATTATGGCATTCACACATACATGTACCCATCTCCTTTGACCCATGCTTTTAAAAAAGAATGGGCATTTGGTGCAGTGGATGCATGCATTTCTCACTTTCGTCAAGATGATTGCTTGGTGCGAAAGGTTGCTGGTTTGGGACCTGGGTGTTTATGCTCAATTTTTTTTTTAAAAATTACTTATATCTTTATAAAAGAATGAATCAAATTTTGCAAAACTCTCTGAAGAATATTAAAGTAAATTGCTGCTCCTCCCCCCCTCCCCCCCCCCCCCGAATGAAATACAGTAGTCGCTCTTTTGAAAAAAGACCCCTCTTTTAGGAAACCACCTGCCTTTTATGACCATTTTCAATATGAAAAAAGCAACCAGATTACAATTTCAAAAATATACTTATGATGCCAATAAATGAGTTAACACAAGACTGCAATATGGAATGGGGTCG
Source organism: Hermodice carunculata (assembly GCA_964020975.1). Taxonomy (NCBI): domain Eukaryota; kingdom Metazoa; phylum Annelida; class Polychaeta; order Eunicida; family Amphinomidae; genus Hermodice; species Hermodice carunculata. Next base: position 81,035,009 of record OZ026622.1, on the reverse strand, counting down.
AATAAGTATGGTCAATCATTTTTTAATCTAAATTACAGATGGAAATTCAAAGTAGTGGTTTGTTGTGGGCAGGTGGTGCAAGAGTTAAACCTCCTTTGGGAGACCACCTGTTTTATCTGACCACTTCTTAGATGGCCCTAGGGGTGGTCTCTGAAAGGAGAGACAACCGTACAAAATGGTATACAGTGAAACCTGTTTTGAGAGACCACTGTAATGAAAGACCACCTGCCTTTTCAGACCGTGTTTACTATGTCCCTCTTGCTATCTTTCCCACATTATACCTCTATTGAGACCACCTGTCTTATGTGACCACTTTTTGGCTTGCCCTAGGGGTGGTCTCTCAAAACAGGTTTCACTGTGGCATGCACCTGATCTGCCCTCCCACCACTCACGGAGAGAAATTACGAAAAAGCTGAAGCTAAATATCAATTGTTGCAAGAAGCAGATTTGTCCCCAGGTGGCTATACAGTCTCAGCCCCCACAGTCTATGTAGGCACTTTGGTAGGAGGCAGCTTTAAACACAAGAAGGGAAATTACATTTACAGTACTGAGGGGAAATTAGTGTTATGCAGTTACATAATGAGGGAAATAACGTAATCAGACAATAGGGGGAGAAATGTAATTGAATCCTGGCAATAAACATGATCCGAATTGTTGAGTGATAGAAATTGCTCTCCTTAGGTGAATATTCTCTTCTCATTCCTCTGCTACAGAACCATGAATGTTTTGTGGGATATATTAGTTAAATCTGGCACCTGCTTTGGTATCTGAAAGTAAAAGGATACTGTAAGTCAAGGGCGTCTGAGGAGTTCATGTCTGGGTGAGTTGTATCCATTACCTTCTATCTTGTCATATCATTAGAGATTAGGTATTTAATGATTATATACTTGAAGAGATGACAGAAGGAAGTGTTACGTTTCCAGAATGTTTGTCATTTTGTGCATGTTATAAAGTTATTTCCTGTGAACGGAATCTCATTGAAATGTGCGACAGGATATTACTCAAAATTTCATACAAGGAATGTTCAGAAGGTAAATATGATTTGGTCACATTTTGTGGAAAGCTAGGACTTTTCATGCAGCAGTGCCATAATAGAAGAGTGTCAGGAGGCATAATGAACAACTCTTCATGTTTGAGCTTCCAGGGGATCTTTTTGTCAGCTTCATGACTTGATTCTGCAAAAGACATTTCGTTGTTATTGTACAGTGCCTATTGGACAAGATTGAAAATTAAATCCAAATTTACGTTGAATTTTTGGAACAGGATATCTGATTGGTTGCTAAGGTGTAGTCTATTTTCCCCTCTCAAAATGAGACTCTTAGTGGGACAATATTAAAAATTAAATCCAAATTTAAATTGAATTTTTGGAACTGGATATATGATTGGTTGCTAAGGTGTACTGTATTTTTCTCTCTCAAAATGAGACTGTCAGTTCAAGTAAAATGCAAAATTCATTGTCTTAACTCCACTTCCATGTGATGCCATAGCAGTCAAACACTCTTGTTGTAGTATATTAACAGTAGAAAAAAATAATCTGTCTCTTATTAGAGTCATACATCATGGCTTCAATAACTTCTGCTGTTCACAGTCACACAGGGGGTTCGCTACTGAGCACTTGATACATAAAACAATGTCTAAGTATGGTAAATGTAGCGCCAGCCAAGCATACGATTCTTCTGTCTTACCTGCTGCACACAATTCAAATAATGAGCGATCCCTTGGCAAGATCCCTTGGCAAAATCCCGTCATCCGGGTCCTTTGGTGACAACGACAAGCAAAACACAGTGGCGCCATGTTTGAAATGGGTCGATTTGTTCGTCTTCAGTGACGTTATTTCATGGATCTGCATTTTCAATGGAAGATACAATATAAATTTCATGCGATCAGCTGGGTCCAGTAACAAGGTATCACACTATGTGTTCAATGATATCTTAAGTGTTCACTTTGATTTCATATGGGAGGCCGATGTCCGTTGCATTTTTTCAGTGGGACACAGTATAACTGTAAGTAACAAGCGCTTTCTGAACAGAAAACAACATTTTGCAGATTTTTCAAGTTAACTGTAAAGAGTGATCAATCCTTTCCTATCATAAAACAGACTGCGAGGATATGAAATATACTAAGGGCTGATATAAATGCCAGGCGTCTTTTACACTTAGGTATATGTGGGAACTATGTGTTTCTGTAGTCAACCAAATGTTGCCTGTGATCTGTGCACAGACCTGCCAGTTGCATGGATAATTTATGCAGAACTTTTTCTTGAGATTTTGGTCATTATGCAACAAAGTTATAACTTTGGTACTCAAGTAGGGAATGTTTATTAGTAGATAATTCTCCAAGAATGATGTTGTCATGACTACAGCCTTGGAATGCCTCATTGTGACTCACGACTCGCTCAGCCAGTTGCAGACTTCTGGGTGATTTCATTCTTATATCTCTGATGTGCAATGAGCGTTTTGCACATTTCTGACATAGAAGTTCTTGTTTATGCACCTGCACTTTAAAACGAACTGAATTTGCTGATGGTTTGAAAAATTTTGCCCTGCAGTGTGTGCCAAAAACAGGATCAGGTAAGGAAAGAAGGTACGTTCGACATTTTGACACTGAGAGAAATGTTAAATTCACAAAAGAAGATTATCACATGTTGATCAGAACTGAAGCAGTTTTGCCACATTTCACAACAACATGCCTGAGATTGACTTAAGTCCTCATGGCTAATTTGTTTACATTTGGTCAAAGTATTCTGCTCATTGTGTGTCATTTTAAGAAGTCCATTTCAGATAATGAATTCCACCAAGTGGGGATATTCAGGGTGATAAATATGTAACATTGCTTCCTGCTGAACAAAATAACATATGACACTACCTCCCATATATGACAACCAGCAGCCAATCAATAAGGCTGGGTTTTTCACCTAACCAGATGGCTCCACGGGAGCTAGATGCCAAGCCTCCTAAGTTGCCAGTGGTGCCATCTGTGAGATACATCCTACATTGTGTCCATGCAGGTCCTAACTGGCCATTAAAATTCAGAAGACCATTTGTAAACTATTGACAGCCTCTACTGCTTAGCAACTGACTGTCTCTTATGGGTCTGTAGGTTCCAGTGTACAGGGCAAACCCAGGCCCAGACTATTTCAGGTGATAGCTGTCCTTGTAACAAATACCAGAGTGTTGACAGGCAGGTGATTTGTGGCTTGACAGACATTGTACATGGAACTGGGCTGGGGGTGCTGTACAGTGGAACATGCTCCGAAGACTACCTCTAGTAAGACATCATAACATTGGAATGTATATCTCTAATGAATTTACTTGTGTCTTAAGACCACCTATGACAGAACATACACCACTTTTTGTCTCTGGGTGGGGTGGAGAATATGTGTGTGTGTGTGTGTGTGTGCGGGGGGTGGGGTGTTAAAATACTAGGTACTACTGTACTTTCAAAGCCCTTTTTATTATGACTTTTGATATGCAGTTACCCTTCCCTTACAAACAAATGTGCAGGGATTATCATGGCCTGGTGTTCAAAGAGTTTAAACTGTTCTTAGGCATATAACCTGGTGCAAATGTACTTATAACCCAGAGGATTAACTGGTCATACTGGGGAAGTACCACAGGCGCTCGTAACGTTCAGTCAGTCAAGCTTCCGTGCTAATAAACGCGGGGGGGGGGGGGGGGGGGGAGAGGAGGAGTGGAGGAGTGGATGAAGAGGGTGGACCTGGAACATCTATGTGTTCAATAACCCACATAGGGCCATATCTGCAATAAAATCTCATCCTGAATCAAGTCCGTTCCGTGACAGTAGCCGCATGACAACTGTTGCCAATGGTCAATCAGACCATATTCTTTGATCCACTCACGTTTTCATCCTGTGTTCCGTCAATGCCTCTCCCCTTCATCCAAGTTGTTTTGCTGCCATACTTTTGACCAGACACATACTGGCAGCCCAGCTGCTCTGTGATTGGCTGAAAGTCGGTGTAACCAACCAGAGAGCAGCTGGGCTACCAGTCTGTGTCCTAGCAAAAGTATGGCCGCTAAAACACTTCGATGCATTCGAGAAGCACTGGCGGAATCAAGTTTGGTCAGGTTTCACGATTCGTGAAAATGAATCAGGATTAAAATGCCCGTGGATCAAAGAATACGGTTGGATTGACGATTGAGAAGTGTTGTCATATGGCTAATGCCACGGAGCGAACTCGATTCAGGATGGGATACCCATTTAAATTTGGCGCTGGAATGTCGGACTTTTTGCCCGAAATGGATTTTGTGGGACATTTTCGACAATTATAGGCCTGTTGCTGTGGATATATGTGGATTTCAATGATTATCTTTGTGATGTACCTGTAGAAAATAGTTTTGGAATTAACTGGTGAGTTACAGCTTGTTGGTGTGTTCAGAAACGGAGAAATCATGCCAAACATGAAGCGGGATGGTGGTCCAGATGTGAGCTTCGTTTCAAACCTTTCTATATAGGAGCTCCATGTGACGAACTTGTGATTTTAGGCCCATCTGTCACCATCTATTAGCACAAACAATTGACTGCACAGATGAATACACAATATTTTATTGCAGACATGGCCCTATTTGGGCCATTGAACGCATAGATGTTTCAGGTCCAACCTCTTTGTATTAACCAGGCCAACACTATCTGGCTGCTGTTTCACTCTCACTGACCAAGCTGACACCATCAGCCTGGTGTTTTACTCTTACATTAACCAGGCTGACACCATCAGCCTGGTCTTGTACTCTCACAGCAACTAGGCTGACACCATAAGCCTGGTGTTTTACTCTTAAATTAACAAGGCTGACACCATCAGCACAGTATTTTATCCATATTAACTAAGCTGATACCATCAGCCTGGTGTTTTACATTCACATTAACCAGGCTACATATGCGGTCCGGCGTCATACCATCATACTCATAATTTCTGTAGGCGAGCATGCTGTTGAGCATAATCACAAGACAGAAACAATGCTTTACGTGGTAGGACAAGGGTTTAATCAGGAAATACTGGCATACATCCTCTTAGGAACATAACCCTGCTTTATAGACTTAAGGGATAATGCTTCCAGGCAGAATTGTAGAAGACACTTCCTGGCATGAAAATCAATTAAGTTTTTTTTTAAATGGTGGAAGATTATACTTAGTGCTGTCAATCAATGACAGAAGCGTTTCATCTTATCTTGGAGTTGTGATTGAACATGGCATGATGAAGGACTTATGAACTAGATCATGTAGATTTGGGTTCTCTTTCATATCAAAATATAAATTCTAATGTCAAGTTCTAGACTGAAAACGACAGATCCCTCAAAAAAAATATGAAAATAATGAATACGATACTGAAGCGTGTGTCGTTGACTCAGTATTGTTACTGGGGACTAGCGGAGATGAGGATTATAGGGAGACCAATCAGAACGACACAACCTAGGTCAAGAGTTTTTGTCAGCATAAGTAATCATGTTATGAGGATATCTATTGACCCCTCTGCATTGAAGATAACTGTTGACCAACATGCATTGAGGACAGCTGGCAACTGTTTTGCATTGAAGAAAATTAACTGTTGACTTGTGCATTGGGGACCATCATCCATTGGGGAAAACTGTTGATAGTCATTCATTGGGGACAACTGCTAATTTTGACTATAAATTTTGACTATAATCAGACTGATGACAGATCATTCAATTTGCTGTCGATATCAAAGGAAAAATGTGCATCCTAAACTGGAAGGGAGGAGGCATCGTCAGCCATAGATTTGTTCATATCAAGAGTTTTAATATAATGGCAACAGCTGTTCAATTAAAACAGAAAGCTGTTAATTTACAGTAAACCAGAATAAACATTTTACTGTCAATTAGCTGACATGGAATGTCTTCAATTACAGATGATTCACAAGTGGGTCATTTGTGCTGCAAGTAGCATTTGTATGGTATTCTGTGCATTTTGTGCAACAGTGACCTCTGAAACTTGTTCACAGCAATTCCTTTGACATGCTAAGATCATCATTGGGTTAACATTAAACCTTAAAAGGTCACATTATTGGACTTGGGCAACACCTTTCTTCGGCACACCTGATACACTGAGGAAAGTTTTTGATTGTTAGCATCTTTTCTGCTACGTCTGAAGCTTATCCTGAATGAGTTATCCTGAATGGGTTATCCTGAATGGGTTATCCTGTATGGGTATTAGGGATAAGATTTTTATTGTAATCTTTCATTTGGTTTGATACTAATAGGCAAGAGCAAGAACAGAAGGTTCATGAACTGCCTAAAAGAGGGCACTGCCGTCAGTGGAGGGCTAGGGTTGTGTATTCCCTTTACTTTACATTATAATTTGCAACTTAGTAACTTGAAACCTACTGCACATAGAATCACCAAATTTCAGACAGTAAATCTAGATGACTCAAGATGCATAACTACATACCTCACGGAAATCATATATCCACAGCTGCAAAAGTGACTAGTTTATTTACGGTTGCTTTAACATACAAAATAATGGGAATACACACCTCTAGCCCTCCAAATGCATGTGTATTCAGTTGTGTATTGGGGCGAATACACACCTCAGAGCTAATTCTGACCTTTCCTATTGGTGTCAAGTTGTAGACAAGCCAATGAGAGGCCATGGTGCATTTAATAAAATACCGACTCCTCCCACTTTCAAAGTGGGGTTGTTTTCATACTTATTTCCCAGATAGAACTTCGATTTGGTGCCTAGTTCTTATTTTAGACAGAGGAGAAAGAAAATCTAGTATGGGTGACCTGTTGGGGATAACGTTGGGATCATTCATTGTTGGATTTTCATGTTTTCGCTTGGCTATAAACATAAAAATCGAACAACTCGTGATCCCAACAATATCCTCAGTGGGCCACCAGGGCTCAATTTTGCTACCTGTGGGTAGCCAGCAGCCACCAAAAATTAGCCCTGGCTACTAACATTAGGCAGTGGCTACTAAATTTTAGTATGGAGTCTAATTACACATGATGGAAAAATTGCCTGAGTTTGAGTCCTGGCCACCCATACTGGATTCTCTATATGCTGGTAAGTCGTCCTTGAAATTTTTATTGAAAATACTTTGAGAAAGGATGATGCTTAATAAAATGGATGAAGCAGATTGACAACCTTTGACATTACCAGTGGCTGTAGACTGGTTTGGCTGAGACAGTGTTAAACAGTGCAGGTGAAAGCGCTGGTCAGACCATATGTCCCTAAAGTAAAATGTATTATGTTCTAGGCTTAGAATGGCAAAGGATTTTGTGGAATTTATGGTGATGCCAAAACTTATGGATAAAACTTGTTCACTCAGACTTTCAATTAGTCATAAAAGTTTTCTGTTGTTTTGCCCAGATGGAGCTCTCAGGGACATTTTTTTGGCATGCAGTAAGCTGTAGCCAGGTGGTTTATTGAGACAAAAGGTCAGCCAAAGTCACTAACCTGTGATTTTTTAAATTGATAACACGAAGAAAAATCTGTTATTGGTACATGTATGTTGTCATATAAATATGTTAACAGGTGATGAGTATGCTAGAGTTGTCACTCTGTGTAGTTAATTAACTCATGTTGGTCAGGTACCTGAGTGTCTCCATTTAACCCTTTCCCTCTCAAATCACCCCAACGTGCCTGGATGTAAATTGTCATCTGCTTCAATATTTTTAATTACCCCATTCCTGGTCAGAGTACAACTGAGTCAATAGCTTACCTTGGCATGGGTTAGCCCAACCCATGCCAAGGAAACCTATTGACCTAGGGCTTGCTATCTTAAATGGTCTCACAAACAAATTACCGCAAAACTGTTTTCTAGTTATGAGCAATTTATAAAAAAAAACGTCAGGCAAGGGGACAATTTACGTCTTGGTGTTTTTTTGGGGGGTGATTCCAGTGGGAAAGGGTTGAATTTCTTGTAACGAGAGAACAGGTTTGGTTAGAAGTATAGCATGATATTATGATTATGATAGCATGTCCCAAGTCAACAGCTTTCCTTGGCACTGGGTGGGTACAATGGACACACCCAATGCCAAGGAAAGCTATTGACTCAGTCATTTCCTGAGCAGGGAAGGTTTAAAGTGGAGGGAAAATACATTACTTTCCCATGATGCATTTCTGCCACCTGTCCAGGTTAATAAAGAGCTAGAACAGAAGATTGGGTGTGATGACTTAAGAAAACCAGAGATGTACATTTTTCCATAAAACACAAACTAAGCAGGTTTGCACAGCAGGTTGTTAATTAAAATAAACTGACTGCTAATTGATTTTGGGGGTACATGTAATTTGAATGCATTTCTAATCAATATGCACTTAAAATGTAATCACTGTGACAAAATAATGTGTATGGAAAAATACTGCTTAATTAATATTGTTAATTAAAAGAAATTTTTGTGCCACATGTCTTTTGTTAGGGGTTGGGGGAGGGGAACGGGTAGGGATGGAAGGTTAAGTTCAAATGCAAGACTTCCTATTCAAAGTGTTCAACGCACAAGAGGCCAGTCTATTCTTTTATTGTAACACAGAATAAAAGGTCTAAATTAAAAAAAGAAAAAAAAATGGCTGTTTAATGCATTATTTGGCTTAAGTCTCAAACAAAGTGAACCTTCCAGTATGTGATGACTGTATGGAGGCAGATGACTGTATGGAGGCAGATGACTGTATGGAGGCACATGGTGATGTAATAAGAAGAAAATGTGTGTCTGATCTGGAGACCTGGTCACCATTCTTAAGTGACAATTAAAGGGACCTGTGCAAGGGGAAGGTCACACATGTTCCACAGGAGCTTGTTATGGGGCCTCAGTGGCAGCAGTTCACTTGGGGTCGTTATGGCTGTGTCAAGTCACTCCAAATCATTGTATACTGACGTGATAAAGGTCTTTTTCAGTGGTTTTTAAGTCACCTGGCAAGTCATGCTGCAGCTGCAGCATGACTTGCCAGGCAATGCCGAAATGAGCGACTTTAGATATTGTGGTACTTGAATGAAAGCTGTTTTGTACATGAAGGCTTGCACTGTGCAATCCAGGGGAGGGAGTACTTTGTTACCTACAGTAAATGTGCACTCCTAGGGAAAAGAGGCCACCCTCATTGTAGCCTGCTCTGCATATCAGCAAATATGACAAGGCAAGTAGCCAAGGTCATAACAGCAAATGTGCGACGTGTTTCGACCTTGGATAGGTCTCATCAGGCACTGACAGGGATTTGAAAATGCATCCATATTTATGATGAGGGGTAACAATTGTGTTGCAATGTTGTGCACGTCTATGCACATGTGCATTCTAGACTCAAAGCCTAGTTTAAATTTTGTTACTACGTAAATCAGAATATAAAACAAATGTTTGAACTGTTCATATTCCTAATAAAGAAAATTAAAGTAGTGGTTTGGGGTCATCCAGTGTGAAAATATGGAGCTGTTTACCTGGCAAACTGTGTACTTTTGCATCTGATGCCCTATCACAGAGGCTAGCAGAAAAAATCTTTGTTCTGCTGTGGTGAAAAAAGTTTAAATCCCTGTAACTATTATTTACACTGATGTGAGAATAAAAGCACTACAGTACATGTTGGGATGAGCTTGATGTAAAATTTTAGCATTTGACAGAGCGAGTGAGCTCATCTCCCCATGAAGTTGAGGCCAAAAGGCTCCATGGAACGCAATTGGTGAATCCAATGTTTCTCCCTTTCCAAGCGCTGAAGTTTTTTTGCTCTAAATATTAGTTTAAATAGAAAATATGGGTGGCCCATAGAGTGTTATGTAACACGGACAGGATAACTAGGGGCATGTCTGAGCCGTCACACAAAAAAGAAACGTCCTGGAAGTGAGATAACAGTCAGGAAGGTGCAAAACGTGTGTCTGGTATTGGAATGCCTATGGGCCTGATAAGAGATCACTGGCAACACGGGGATTAATGTGAGCCCACAATACCACAGCCTATGGCCAGATGACTGCCAAGTCTTGGAATTCGATAGGAGCAGAATCATCACCATGTTGGAGACTGGTCTTTTCCAGCGTTAGGTTGTCAGGAGACACGGGTGGCCTCTCTCTGGTTCCCAAACAAGGAGAGATGAAACCAGCATTATATTTACTGTTTATTTTCATATTAGCATAAAGGCATCTAACTTTTGTTGCATGACTTTTTAAAATAAAGTATGCAGTTGGTGTTGTGCAGACAGGTTTCATTGAAAACATGCAAGATAAAAAAGGGGAGTCTATAGATTGAATCAAAAGTTTTTCCAGTGTTTACATGTCATAGCCAGGAAACATGCTCCGAACACGGCTTGCCAGCATTATGTCACTGCATGTGTATGAATATGTGATTTGCCCTCTGTTTATAAAATTCATCATGGAAAAAATATCTGTCAAACCAAAGAACACAAACAGGCTGATAACTTCACGTAATAGACTAACTGAAACAGTGGACCAATCACATGTAAATGGCTCCCAAAAGTGTGAGCACAAGACAACCAAGAACTACTGTGAATACATTTATTTTCTAGGGCATTTATTTTCACAGTTTTTGCATTTTGGACCTTTCACTGAGACTTTAAATTCATTATTTTAGTTTCACTTCCAATCAATGCCATGTTAGAAACTTTTTTTTCACTGTGTTCTTAATTGTACGGTTTTGAAGCATTAGCGAAATAAGCGAAAATAAGAACACAGCAAAATTAAATGAATTCACTGTATTTAGTGCAGTAACCTGCACCTGATTGTTTGCAGTGGTGTATTCATACAAGGAACATGTATTTCTCAGTGAAAGAAATAAGAACTTTCCCATGTCCACAAACAGGCAGCCCAGGTAAAAACAATGTTGTTCTTATTAAAATGCATATGCAAGATTTGCGTGACAAATACAGCAGCAAGTTGTTCTGTCCGCTACGTATTTCAGGTGTCTTGGACACATAAAAAGGCCTTACATTTTAAACACTGCTCCTTATGCACAGGCAGCTATCAGGGTCGGTGCTGATTCATTTGTGTTTTTGTGAGATTCATTTGTGTTTTTGTGACATCTCTACCTGTTAACCCTTAAGGTGGTTATCACTGCTATTGTCGTTTTCTCATTACCGTTACATATAATGGTTAAATGATTCAAATTCCTCATGCAGATACCCTTCATCCAAATACCAGTAAGCCCAGTCTAAAGCAAAAAGTAGTCTTAGTCAACATCTTTCCTTGTGGCATTTTGTGCATTGTGCACAAAGTGCCCTGAGGTAAGCTATTGATTCAGTCTTAAATCAGTGCTTTAAGGGGTAAGTGCAATTTACAGAATTGGAAAAGCTAATTGTTGAGTTTTGACACTTTGAAACTCGAATATGAAAAACAGATGGATTTATAATTGTGAGAGGTCTGCTCTCTGTGAATGACTATGGTGCAAATACCCAGTGCATGTTACTGTGCATTGCCAGGTTGTGGAGACATCTCATTATCATAATCTCCAAGCACACAACAGTACATCCCCCACCCCCTACCCCTTCTCTACCTCCAGATTTCTGACTGAATGATAACCATGAAGAGTGATCTACATGGAAGATGTGGACTTTGATTGAAAATTACAACCAGGTGTTGTTGAGAAAATATTCTATACCCACACCTGTGTGGTTTGGGTTTTGGATGTAAAGTAACCCAGTGCAGGTTCTAGACCCATTGCACATTTTCATATTTTTGACAATGGAACAATCCATTTTCCTTGAAGCCAAGTGCAAAGGATGGCATGCTGAAATCTTCGTCATTGGTTGATTTACAAACAACGCTCATTAGTGCAGAGTTCTTCCCACAAACTGCCCAAGGCTTATGCATTACATGTTATCATCAGATGTTACCTATGCAATGCTGCACATTATATCTGAGGGTTATTTCATTAATACTTTTTTACTTTGTAAACCAGTCCATGTTTCACACTTATTGTAAATTGTGAATATTTCACTTTCAATAACTCAATTTCACCACTGTGTTGATTCTTTTCACTCATTTGATGGCAATTTTGCATGAAATTGGTCTATTTTACATGTGGTTTACCATTTTCCACAGTTTAATCCAGGCTGACAGGTACATAGCATCATTTGACAGAAGTAATTTTTGTATATCTTAGTCATAAATGGTTAAAAAAAAGTGACAGGCTCATTAATCCCTGGATAGAAATTTCCAATTGCTCTGTCAGAATAATTTACATAATTACACAGTTAAAGAACACACTGTTAGCCTTTGAAAATATATAGGTCACAGCTTTAATGAGAAGGAAAAAAAACTGTTTGGATATTTCAATTGCTAAACGGCCAAGTTAAATTTTATAGCCCGAGGGCGACACATAAAAGCAGTCAGTGACATGGTGCTGGTTTAGATCTGTTAGTGTGTGTCTGCCTACAGGTAGTGGACAGGTGCCGTTAATTTGTATCAAATGCGAGAGTATTGGCATCTTATGCTATTTTTAAAATTTGCAATTGATTGGAGCACATGTGGTAGACTTGGTCATTCTTACACGAAAAAGACGAGACTTCAGCAATACAGGTAAGCAGATGCTTTGTTGAACTTATATTCAGCTGCAACATTTTAGGCTATTATTGATTATATTTTTTGGAATGACAGTAAGGAATGTAGCAGGTATGGAGTCAGACGTGGAGTATTTTTCTCATTGCAGCTTCCTTAGGTGTATTATGAGGTTTGTAGAGCTACAGTTCTGACCTAAATTCTGTAAATTCCCAATGCAATTAGTCATAATTGGGGTAATTAAATCAACCATAGGATGTTTCTTCATCAAGGGATCTAAATCTGTCAAATGTAAAATTAATTGACTTCAACAAATTGATGTGGAACTGACAAGTAAACACTGTTCTTAATTATTATAATTTTAAAAAATTGGTATCCCTAAAAGCAAAAAAATCAATTAACACTGAAAATGGATTTTTAAGAGACACTATACACCATCGGTACCTGAGGGTTGGCAGAACATGTGTTTATTCAGAATACACTTTTACTTTATTTAGTTTATTACACGGCTCATATTGGCTCATTTAGTATGTCCATAGAACTTTGATTGGCTGATTTTTGCATTCATCTCAACTCATCATCTGGAGATGTGATTGGCTATTATTGCATACATTATGTATTATGATTGGCTGATTTCTTTGAAAATGGAATCTGTTGTGCCAGAGAACTGTGTTTGTGATCTTAGACAGCAAGGGTTTAGTAGTTTTGCTGGTCACAGAACAACAATAAAACTTTTATTTGGAGTATCACATATACCTGTACAAGGAGGCCTGAGTAGATCTGTAACATAATCACAACATCCTAATGTGATAAAATAGAGCATCTACCTGCTTAACGGACATGATAACATTTACTGGGCCTAAGGATAGGGAATCTTGCTGAAGCTACCATCCACTGCTGGCAATAAGTTTGTGAAAAAGTTACATCCCAAGAGACCTGGTAAATGTTATGACCTGTTCCATGGCAGCCATGCCACTGTGATCAGGGCCTTCCAGAGATGTGGGTACCCCACAGTAAATAGGCTGGCCAGTCATCCAGAATTCATTTCCTTCAAAACTTTTCAAATATTTGCTCAGTTTTATTGAAATTTTGTCAAAATGTGTATCTAGGTAGGACCTGGCATGGGATTGATAATAATTGACCTTGACATCAAGGTCAATGTCATGTCAATTTTAACAGAGTTGGTTTTCATGCAATCAGGACTGAGCACTTGTCAGAATGCCTGTAGCATCAAAATGTACTCCTGTAGCACAGACAGTCTGAGTTTCCTATCTTCACAATGGAATAATATGTCTCTGTGTAGCACTCTTCTGGATTCTTGTACATGTAGCACTTTGGTGCTACACAGTGCTACAGGATGCCCACCCATGTGCAATAACTCAAGCAAAATTGATGGGAGTCCAAACTTACTCAGGATATGTACCTTTGTAGGACTTCATTTGGGATTACAATTAGGTGTCCTTGACCTCAAGGTAAAGGTCACACAGGGTAAAAATCTGATACTTGCAGGGGTCTATATGACCTAGCTATTTTGTCCTTCAACAAGTGACAGTTAGGCCACGGTGGACTTCAAAGAAGTACTGTCGTGCAGGCAAGAGGTCAAAGGAAGGTGGGTTCTGGAATACTGAGAAAGCATCAGGGTTTTTTTATATGCATTGAGTGACCAAGGTGGTCAACTAGTCTTATGGTGTGTAATTAGTTTGAAAATATGTGATATCACTGATGAATCTTGTATAGCAACATCCAACTTTAATGTAAGGGTGACTGTTTCCTTGTGAACAGGATTTATTAACAAACAACGTTGCTGAATTAGAAATCCTCACACTCTGTGATGCTATTCAACTATTGTAAATACTCAATGCACAAAAGAAAAATTAATCAACCCTTTCAGTGTCAAATTTTGGACTAAGTCAACAGCTTTTCTCGGCACACATCGGGTGCATTAAATTGTGCCCAATGCGTGCTGAGGAAAGCTGTTGACCTGGGGTATTCTCTCTTGAACTAAAGGCATACTGGTACTTGAATGAAAGGTCTTTTTATGAGGAATACGAATCTGGGATCCTAATGATAATTCAGACTAGTTTGACTTGAGTAGATCAACTTTAGATGTGATTGGCACTGAAAGATTTAAACTACTTGCTGGCCTGTCGACTGTTCTGGTTCAGGTCTCCTTTTCAGCTGGTCGCTTTTCAAGAGGATGTTTTGATTGTCTGCCTTGTAAACCAGACAGCTTCCTACAGGCCTATCTTTGCAGAACTGCTGCATAATTTATCTTAGTCGGAAAAAGAAACGTGTATAGGAATCTAAAATTACCCGACAGCAACCAATCAGCATGATAAAGAAAGACAACCTGTTTGATGGAAGACTAAACATAGTGCTCCGGACTCAGTCAGATCCAATGTCACATCATACCATAATATTCATAAGATTCTTTGTGTTAAAGATATACAAAAATGCACGGAGACATCATAGAACTAACCAAAATGGGAGTAAAAACAGAATATGCTGTTCCTTCTTCACTGATATAGAGGGTTAATATGTCATAGACTTAGGACACCGCGATACGGCATGCAATTGTGCACAGCTTTAGAGTATGTGACTAATTTTAGTTCGTGGCAAGGGCTTCACTTGAATTTCAGTGGCTTGACCGGTGCGAGATAGCTAACTACATTACTTTGACCTGTGACCTTCTGTCAGATTATGATATCAGCGAGCGCGTGTGTCGGGGATGTGATGCCGTTTGCTTATTTAAGAGGTGACATATTGGCGTGAGTCAGATGTAGACTTAATCACGCCAAACCCCTTCTATTGCTTTCCAATCCTATCTCCACGCATAGTTCACCATGACATGACAAGGCAATAATTATAGCACCAAACATTTGTTAATCCAATCCTCAGACTAATATGCTGCCCTGTAAAATCTGAAAATCTGTCACATGTAAGATTGGGATGGCTTAAATTAGAATGGCACCATTAAAGGTGTCTGTTGATTGCAAATCTTGGTTAATCCCAGGGCTCAGTGGCTCTGCTTGTTGCTCCATGTTGTTCTGGCTACATACATGTACAATCTACAAGGCTTTATGTGTCTTGGTACACACTGTTTTATGACCTTTCAAGCCTTGTTTTTTTCTTTCACATTTTCCAGAGGGATTAACTCTCTATTGGGACTCACACAAAAAATGTGATCAAAGTGTTTTTGTAATGATTTTTTGGGGGGTCTTTTTTTTTTTTTTCCTTTTTGTCAATGAAAAGTGATAAACTGAACAATTCATACCCAGAAGTACGGTGGTTAAAGTTTGCAGTGGAATTTAAGGAGCTAGGCAATAGATAAAAACCAGGCAAACTACTAGGAAGGACTGCATGAAAAAAAGTCTTGAAAAAGATACTTTTGAAGTGGAATGAGATAATGTGTGTAGAGACGTGAGGGTCTTACCTGACCCATTAGGTCAGGAGTGCAGGGATATAGTTACAAATTTACTCACCAGGTGGGGGAGGCCTGGGGGGACATGACGGGCTGGGCGTAAATTAACCAGGATTTACTTCCACGCTTTTGCCCATCCACATTGCTGAGGGCCCCATAAGTGGCGATCTGTGGAATTTGAAACCAAAATGTTCATGGATGTAAAGTCCTAATAAACTGGATGGCAATGCTGAAAATAAATTATTTTTTCACACAGACAACCATTATGGATAACTTCTGAGCTTCTCAGCTTTTCAGTGTTTAATAATGTTCTTGCACACCACATGCACTGACAAACAATCTTTGTATGTATTTACCTGGTGTGTTGGACTCAATTAACTTGTCAAAATATTCTAGTGCCCAAATTTTGCATTCAATTTTCTAAGTCTGGTATCAATTTGGTATCCGTATCAATTCCAAAGATGCATCTCTTGATGATACAGGGATCCAGACTAAATTCCAAAAGAGAAATTAGTATATCAAAAACAGACAGGCTCTGCAGGCAGCGACATGGTGTCAGAGGTGGGAGCTGATACACATTGCATGTACAAAATAGCTAAAAACACTGCTGTGATCCAAAGGCTGGTAGATGCCTTCTTTAAAAGCCACCTAATTTATTTATGCTGAGGAAGTTTATGAGAATTGCATGCTTTAAGTTTTTAATGAAAATAGGGGTAAAAGTCTTCACTTCTTTTCGGACTTTTTTGTCAAAAGGCAGAGAAAATAAATTCAGATCCTTTTTACCCCATAGGCCCAAATCTGAAAGTTAAAAAAAAAATGAAGATTGGGGTATGGTTTCACTTTTTTCCTCAGCAGGCTTTTTTTATTGTTTTGTCATTTTTCTGTTTTTGTTTTGTTTTTTTTTCCTGTTTTTTAAACTCTTTTCCGTTCAAACTGTCCCAAAGCACCCAGATGCCAACTGTTGTCTGCCTCAATCTTTTTACATAAATTTTCTCATCAATGAAACACAGTTTGCTGATAAGTGAAAATACCTGCTACAGTAACATACTTCAGGCCTGGGTAAGCTGTTGACACAGCCCTGTTGTAAGCAGTAAGGGGTTTATGGTCAGAGAAACATTGCAATGATAAAACCACTGACCAACATATTTTGAGACGCTGCAAGGTCAGTAATATGACTTGAAATAGAACTCATTCATGGGCTGGATTGAAGTAATAACTGTGGCAGTTTTCATGTGTTTGTCCTGAGGGCAACTGGGAACAATGTGAAGCTACAGGTCTTTGTCGCTGTCCTATATTTCCTGTTAACCCCCAACTCCCCTGGACAGGTTGTGCTTCAGTTTTTCAGAACTTCTTGGGCTCTGTGGATGCACCATTACCATGATGGTGACTGTATACTTTGTGGTGTCACAGAGACTTTAACCCACCTCGTGGATCCTTCTCCACCAGTTTTCTTTGATCTGGCTTGGATGCCAAACATGCCCAAGCTGTGCCCAGGACAACTGTTGATATGGCAGCCAGGTATGCTCCCATAGACCCCATCCACAGGTCCCATTCACATTACTTAGAGATTCATTACAATGAATTAATGTCATTGAGGCATGTGACATTTGATATCTGGACGGGTCTGGCAGGTTGGAGAAAGCAAAGTGTTAATATGTAGTGGTGTTGACTCATAGCTTCTTACGGCCCATTACATTCAAGATGGCAGGGAAAGTAGTGTACAGTAAAATGATGGAGAATATAGATCATTGGAGGCGTGTATTTGTCACTAGAGCCAAAAGCTATGTCTGTATGCATAGGCCATGTACTGCTGTACCGGGGGACATGCTTGGCGAACTCTTGCCTATATTCTGTGATATTGTACTCAATAAATCCCTGTAGACCTGTGCATGTGGGCAGGCCAGCTGATTGGTGGGGGGGGGGGGGGGAACACAACAGCTGCCTGTAGTACTCCCTCCCCCCTTCCCTCTTTAGAGGGACCATCCTTGGGAGGGGCATAAAGATGGTGCAGAATAGCAGATAGTCCTGTAGCAGAGATACAATGTCATGTCTGCCAATCCTGGGATGAGAGGAATGTGTTCTCAGGCCAGTGGTCTATAAAGAGAGGGGTCACAATAAACATAGACACATGTATGTCAGGTAGCCTGAGAGTAGATTTTATTCTCATGTGTGCTTTTTTTTAAGGGGGGGGATAAGGGGGGAGGGGCCCTCGTACGCTGATATGAGTAATAATTTTGCCATTGTACGAGGTACGGAAAGCAAGAAAATGTACAAAATAATGGTACGGAAAATAAAAAAGATTCCAGTATGTAAGTACAGCAAATAAAAATGCCCAGCATTCCAGTAAGGAAAACCCCTTCCCCTCCCCTTTTTCCAAGGAGTCAATATGTGTGACCTGTTGGTCGCTGTGAAGTGTTTGTTCTACTATAGACCACCTTTTGCATTTGCTTAGCATCTTTTAACTTTTTGTGTCCTATATGTACATATTTTCCATCAAGGACCCCTTGGGGATGTGTATTCAAAACAGGTTTTAATGTAAACAATTTATTTTGCTGGAACAGATGTCGCCAACAAAAATTATGCAGGAAAAAAAAAAGCAACAACACATTTTATATAGGATTGATGTAATTAGCTTTCTTTGGAAAAAAAAATATTAAAATAAAAACTCAGATTGACAAAGACATGTAAAAATTACTGCCAATAAAAGAATGGCAAGTATATGGCTTGTCGTGTATGTATGTATAACATGCATACCATTCTGAATAACAGTTATGTGGTATTGTACCCATAGGCAAATTTAACGTTTTTGATGCTAAGTTTTGGAAGGAGTCCGCAGTTATCATGATGCTCCCAGTGCAAGTGGAGGAAAGCTCTCACCTTGACCTTCCTATTGTCTCTGGAAATACAGGGATGCAGGGACATGTATATGGATGAAAGGTCTGTTTATTAGTTACCTTAATCAGGAATCATAATAATACAGCTTTTGTTGCAATTAGCATAGCAAGGCTTAACTAGGAATATAACCCTTTTGAGATGCAATTGGTAACCTTTAATGTGTACTTATCATTGCTTATACCAGAACAGAATTCCCCGTAATTCCTCGAGTGACCTTACAGAATACAGGATGCTGTTTTTCCTCATCTGTGACAAATGTGTGTAGATCAGGCAAGTGGCTCAGGATGTGGGCGGAGGTCGGCACCTATTGAAATCAAGCATGCACAAAACAATACATTTTCTGTGTAAAAAATAACAGGAAAGAAAGAAAATTACTCTTCATGATGGGCTATTTGCAATTCCAAAGTGGACTCGTGAGTGGACCGTATCACTTTGTAATAAGGGGATTATCCATTTATGAGGATAACTGCACCTTGAAGTCATCCTTAGGTGGACAAATCATCACGGTATGCACGAAAGTGGGGTGGGCGGAGAAATAGATGTGGCACAGGCATTGAATTTCCTCTCAAGACCATTCCGCTACAATGTTGCAACATTGAAAGATATGGGGCAAGAAATAATGCAATATTTCAGCTTTATACAGCATACAAAGCAGCTATATGGGCAGGTGCATTTGTGCTTGTAAATTGCTCCTGAAAGTGGAGCTGGTACACAGGTTGGCTTGAGTGATGGGCTTTTGTTTCGGGTCTACCAGTAAAATTTGTGGCTAACACCTGAGCTACAGCTGTAGGTCAACTTTTTTTATCATTTTTTGGCCTGTAAATGATACTCTTGTCAGATGTGGGGATCGTCAGGTGACCTCGCATCTTGCCAGGGGCCACAGCAGGCATCCATGTACGCTTTCATGTTTCCTAGTATCACGTTGACTGCCAGAAGCTGCCATGGTGGACGGCTGCCAAATTGGCTACAAGGTATTGTTACTAGATTTGTTTAGGTTCTTTGAAACTATAAAGGCTGAGAGCTGTGATCTTGATAAATCAAATGTATACTTAGTATATAAGTGGTAAAATGGATACATTGTTGTAAGTTGTAGCTGGTGGGAGGTTCCTCAACTTGATTGTGCCACAGGTGTGAGTTACTTAGTGACCATTTAGGACTGATATTTGTGTTATGTACTTTAATAATGCGGCTCTCTTTTGTGTACAGTTTACCATTGTACGTTTGGACTTGGGTAATTTTAAGGGGTAAAATCTCCAATAAATAAATAACAGATATTGTCATCAAGCATATTGTTTAAGATAATCATGTACATATATATATATATATATATGTATCTACAGGTGTGTATACATATGGTGGATATATTCAGGTCTTGAGATAGGGCAACATATTTGAAAGAGCTGGGTATACATCTTATGAATGAGACAGCAAAAGTGCTGTCTGTGTGTGTGTCTGTGTGCTTGCTAATCTCAGGCATTACATTACATATTTTGGTAAATATTTATGGGAGTGAGTGAAAGTGGATACCCACTATACACATATTAGTGTTTTGTTGTGAATGATTTCCATGCAGGCTCAGATTTATGTTATGTAGAATATGCTCTGGTCCTGTGTGTGTAGATGGAGGTTGGCCAACATTATCGACAAACAAATGCAAGGTATATCATTTAAGTGTATGTCTAAAACATCACAATTTAGAGACTTGCCTTGGTTACAACATCGACAATAAATGCCGTGATTGCTTTGGCAGTAGGTCATCAAATGAAAAGTTTGGGACCCCAAGGTCTGCCAGGCAGGCAAGATTTAATGGAGACTGCTGTGAATTCATTTATTTTTGTGTTAATGCATAGCCTTTGCAACATACACATGGCATGTGGTGTTTTGACCTGCCAGGTTCATCTGTCCTGTGTATGTATGCATTCTTGTGTACACAGGGAAACAGAAGGAAAAAGGCATTCTACCTTTTAATACTTTTAATTAAGACTGAGTCAACAGCAGTACCCTATCCATGCCAAGGAAAGCTGTTGACCTGGGTCATGTTTATCTTGATGTAGGTCTCATCTACAATTCTCATTCAAAGTGTTTTTCATTACTGTTGAAATTATTCAGCCACATTGAAGCAAATGCCCCGGGAGTCGTCCCCAGTGTATCCAGACTCCTTGAGATGACATTTGCCTGCACGCAGCATTGGCCAGTTTGGATAGAAAGGGTTAAAACATGCAGCCCAGAAGTTCATCTGTGAGCTAGCAGTATTTGAGCAGGTACCAGGATCTCTTGCCTGAGTACCAGCCTGAGGCTGCCTAAGTTTTTGAGTGGTGGCCCCCAGCTGAAGTATTCAAGTGGCCAGGATTAAGTTGGGAAACTGGGACCACAGGACTCACAGCAAAATATTCCTGCTATTGACTTTAAAGCAATACATGCTTAAGAGGACATTTGCTATTATAGTCGTCAAAATTACAGAGAATGTCTTAATATCATAAATGCCACTCAGGCATGTTTAACAGTGAGAATTTTTTGTTGTTTCAGTTGATAAACACCTTGGGCAAATTATAATTCAGCAGAAAAATAGGTCACTAGTAATTAGCGCTTAACATTTTAATGTTTCAATTTTAGGTGAAAGTAAACTGGGTCAAATAACAGCATTGTTGAAGCTCGTCAAACTTTTGTACAAGTTGAATTCAGCTTTGGAAGATTCTTTTTATAAAAAAAAGAAAACCATTTAAGGCTTGTGGAATTAAATGTGATTAATCTGAGCTTTGTGGGTAAGCGAGGCATGACAGTGACAGTTTTAATTGAAATTTGATATTCAGCGAGAGAAATGATTGCATGTTAGGCTAAATCCATTTATCTAATGTAAAGTTTATGTACATTGGTGCAAAAGTAATATCAAATTTGAGTAATTTTACCTGAAATGCAAGCCTCTCATACAAGATGACTCAATGAAATTACAAACTGTGCCCCTCTTTTTAACAGAAGGCATGGCAGTGTACACAGCTTTTAGAGAAAAAATATCAATTAAAAGATCGACGTTATAGTGTGGCATATGTCTAAGTGAATGGAAGGCTGGCCAGCAAAGTACATCAGATGGCAGTTAATGGAGGTAAACGCAGCGTGCGTTACGGTAAATAGAGAGTGCACACTGTGAAACACATCCTGACAGGCCGGCAGCGCTAGCTTTGCCTGTTTGTTTTTATTCATGGCGGAGAACAATAATGCCATTTTGACTGAAGCTCGTATGAAATGGCCAGAGGCTTGTGCAGGCGAATACAAAGTCTGGGTTTTTTTTTAATTTTCAGGAATTTTTATTCATGTTTTTTCAGTTGTTTATGTATTCAGTTAAGGCATTTCATATGTAGCTGTTTGTGCTGAGGAATTGTATTCATGTGTATATGTTAGTTAATCCAAGTTTGCAAGAAACTTGTACTGCAGTTTGCTGTAAGGACAGTGTTTCTTTTTCTTGGTTTTTAGTTTGATTTAATTTTCTTTTTTTTAAACAATTTTTGAATCTCTTTGTTGCAAGAAATTTCCATTTCTATGTAGAACAGACCTGTTATAATTTTGCTACATGCGTGTTGTTTGCATGGAATTTATGGAAGATTTTCTGTTTCCAGTTGCCTGGATATTGCCTGCTAACCAGATCAAGCTCCATTAACTCTTTTACTGCCAATAACAACTAAAGTCAATGTACTTACTAGTCCAAACAGCCTGAATTATCATTAGAATCACAGATTCGCATTCCTTGTAAAAAGACCTTTCATTCAAGTACCACCATGTATATGGTTCCAATGAGAATATCCCAGGTCAACAGCTTTTCCAAGATAAGCTGTTGACTCAGTCCAAAATTTGGCACTGAAAGAGTTAACATGTACTCTTTACTGTCCATAGTCTGCCCTGTAACATGTACTCTTTACTGTCCATAGTCTGCCCTGTAACATGTACTCTTTACTGTCCATAGTCTGCCCTGTAACATGTACTCTTTACTGTCCATAGTCTGCCCTGTAACATGTACTCTTTACTGTCCATAGTCTGCCCTGTAACATGTACTCTTTCCTGTCCATAGTCTGCCCTGTAACATGTACTCTTTACTGTCCATAGTCTGCCCTGTAACATGTACTCTTTACTGTCCATAGTCTGCCCTGTAACATGTACTCTTTACTGTCCATAGTCTGCCCTGTAACATGTACTCTTTACTGTCCATAGTCTGCCCTGTAACATGTACTCTTTCCTGTCCATAGTCTGCCCTGTAACATGTACTTTTTACTGACCATAGTCTGCCCTGTAACATGTACTCTTTACTGTCCATAGTCTGCCCTGTAACATGTACTCTTTACTGTCCATAGTCTGCCCTGTAACATGTACTCTTTACTGTCCATAGTCTGCCCTGTAACATGTACTCTTTACTGTCCATAGTCTGCCCTGTAACATGTACTCTTTACTGTCCATAGTCTGCCCTGTAACATGTACTCTTTCCTGTCCATAGTCTGCTCGGTAACATGTACTCTTTACTGTCCATAGTCTGCCCTGTAACATGTACTCTTTCCTGTCCATAGTCTGCCCGGTAACATGTACTCTTTACTGTCCATAGTCTGCCCGGTAACATGTACTCTTTACTGTCCATAGTCTGCCATGTAGTTACATGGATTTTTGTACCTTTGAAAGTTTGGTTCTTGTATTTGCTGTTTTTTGCTGCCACGAGTCGTATGCTTTCGTGCATAACAAATGAAGTTCTGTATGCATTTGGTACTCAACTTAAGCAAGCGAAGCAGACATAACAAGGAAATTGATCTGTTTAACAGACAAATACAGTGGTCTCTCTCTCAGAAGCTAGGTCACCCCAAGTGTACAGAAATCTGGCCTTACAAGAGGGGTGGCCTCTCTTGAGGGGGACAATTAAGATGAACATACCATACTTGATGCATGGATAATGGCCTCTATAGAGGGGGTGGCCTGTCATCAGGGAGCCTTACAAGAGAGGGACCACTGTAGTGCAGATCTATGGAACTGTGTGTGAGATTTTACGTCTTTTAAATGTTTCTACGCTTTTATTTTGCTCATGACATAAAGTCATGAAAGCTGAAGCATAGTGATACTTGACAAGAATTTAACTATTTCAGCAATAACAATTCGTATTGTTGGTTTTGTTTTTGTTTTTATTATTATTATTATTATTATTATTATTATTATTATTATTATTATTATTATTATTATTTTTATTATTATTCTACATGTACTTATATTTAGATTGTTACATAATATGTGAATTTAAAGCTTCAACTTGAAATGCAAAGATTATATACACCTAACATCCCCCCCCCCTCCGTTAAGTCTACCAGAGCCTTTAACACAAGAAAAATAAACATAGTTTTAGGTTGATGATGGTGAATCCAGTATCAGGTGGAGGGCATACATGTGCAGGTCTGTCATTAGTATGTGTGGATTAGGGCAGCAACAAATAGTGCATGTTGTAAATGTGATATGCAGTGGTCCCCCTGTTATAAGGCTCCCCCCTGATGAGAGGCTATCCCCTCTACAGAGGCCAGCTCTCCATGCATCAAGTATAGTGGTCCCCGTCTTCAGAGGCCACCCGAAGGGCAGGCCCAAAAGCGGTTTCTCAAGACAGGTGGCCTCTCATTAGAGGTAGAATTACATGGTAAAGATGGCATTAGGGACCTGTGAAATGTGGTCTTTCAAGCCAGGTGGCCTTTCATTGGAGTGGCCTTTCAAGACAGGGTATGGTATTTCGTATTTTGCCCCTTCAAGAGAGGCCACTGCTCTGGTAAGGGCAGATCCCTGCTGCACTTGGGGTGGCCTTATAAGAGGGGGGACCTCAGTATACATGTTTTATGATATTATAAAGGGTCCCCAATAATTTGTATTCCTTAACCCTTTCCCCCTTGAATTAAGACTGAGTCAACAGCTTTCCGTAGCATGTGATCTTGATAAGTCTTATGTACATTTCTCAGTCAAATTGTTTTTCATAACTGTTGAAATTAGTTGAAAACACTGAAGCAGACGACATTTGACCACCAGCCGGTTTTGGCCGGTTTGAGGGGGAAAGGATTAATACACCACACCTCAAAATGAGACAATAATAATGTGATCCTAAATGGAAGGTGCACCTTGTTTTTCATCTTCAGAGGAACACAGTAGGTCAGTATACTATGTCACTGAAGCGTGACCATTATGTTCCCGACACTAACATAAAATTGTGCCAACAGATGGCGATGTAAGTGGGTAGCATTTGACTGGTAAACATCAACATGGCACACTGCAATCATGTCGTACAAGTAAATGATATCAGTGCAAGTCTGTCATTAGTCAGCGATACATCTTTGGTGCTGTATCAAGGCTTTGGGTGGTGAATACAAATCTATAGGTAATTGTCACACTGTGATTTTCCATTCACTTAATGTTTGAATGAATTGTTACAGCCCCGGTCTATTATGTGTTTCTGGCTTTCCTAATTAGTCTAAACAAAAAAGCTTCAGTGGAGCAGAAGGTAATGTATCCATGTTTTCTTTTCACTATGTTAATAAGACAGAAAAAGCCTATGGCAGATTTAGTTGTCCTGAAATGACTGCCTCATCTGAGTGTATGTAAATAGGAATATTTGTATACCCTATGTGTAATCATTTGTACATGTTGGCCTCTTTTCAATGAGAGTCGATCAGCATGCAATGGTTTTGGCTTATACATGCAAGAGGATGGATCGGCTTATTCGTATTAGAGCCTCAATTAGGATGATGTGTAATTTGACACTTCAAATAGAATTATGTATATTTTAGGAGGTTTGTTCTCATTTAACTATTTCAGTGCCAAGTTTAGGACTGAGTCGGCACTGTTCCTTGGCGTGTTTTGAGCCCAATGGGAATATGAATCTAGCACCTTTACTGCAATTAAGAGCAGTTCCTGTCAGCTCTTTCAATACCACCTGCGACTAAAGTCAAACTTCGTACTGCTGTCAATTATACTAATGATGTTAGACTTGTATTCCTTGTGAAAAGACCTTTCATTCAAGTACCAGCATGCCTATGGTGCCAGAGAATATTATGTCTGGGTCAACAGCGTTCCTTGCCATGCTTTGGGAACAATGCACTTAAAGTGCACTGAGGAAAGCTGTCGACTCAGTCCAAAACTTGGCACTGAAAGAGTTAAGTTGTGGGACTTAAGTCACAGTTGGCATTGAATGAGTTAACCTACTGACCAAATCAAAAGCTATCATCTATAGTGTTATGATTGTAACGACCTGCAGTGTTCTTACAGAATCATAGGCATGCTGCTGCTTAAATAAAAGATCTTGTAACGAGGCATTTGAATCTGGATTTAATGTGGCAATTCATATGAGCTGCGAAAGGGTTGTCACACCTTGTGCCATCTGAGCCACTTATATATGTGCTCTGAATACAGTACACTTCTTACCCCCAGGTTAATTGAAAGCTTCAACTCACGCCTGTCCTGGCATGTTACAAACTCTGAGAAGTAGCTGAAGACATGTTCAGAAATGACATTGTTGTGTGTGGTTAGGCCGCAATGTATGTATACACATGTATGTAATGCCGTAAGCCAAAGAGTCCTTATTGTCAGGGTATAGACACATTCACATTCAGTGCTGCTTTTTTCGCAGTTGAGGGATATTCAGATGTTAGAAATAACCCTTTTTATACTTTAGGTCAGACAGGGACACGTTAGCTTATGGAGAGTAAAGGGTTCGGACTGCGGAATAGGGTACTGATTACTAGGAAGTGGTTCTGGACAAAAATACACAAATACAATACTTGTCTGAGACATGTTGTGTGGTGGTTAACCTAACAGAAAGATAAAAGTATTTCTGCCACCATGTCTGAATGTTCTTTGATGAGTTTTAACCTTGTCATGTGGAGGATATTCAGCAGTGTAATCCTAGTCTCCTCACGGTGCTGTCTTTTTAACCTCTCTCTGAAAAGAGCCCCCCCCCCCCAGGTCGCATCTCTGCAGCACAGATGACATGTTCTTTATATTTACTCCCATAAGTGAGGCCTTTCGTCATTTCACTGCCACTCTGGTGTATTTGGGGTGGCCTGCATGGGGGGTAACCACTCTGGTGTATTTGGGGTTGCCTGTGTGGGGGGTAACCACTCTGGCATAATATTTGGGGTGGCCTGTATGGGGGTAACCACTGTGGTATATTTGGGGTGGTCTGTATGGGGGTCACCACTCTGGTATATTTGGGGTAGCCTGTGTGGGGGTAACCACTCTGGTGTATTTGGGGTGGCCTGTATGGGGGGTAACCACTCTGGTGTAATATTTGGGGTGGCCTGTATGGGGGTAACCACTGTGGTATATTTAGGGTGGCCTGTGTGGGGGTAACCACTCTGGTGTATTTGGGGTGGCCTGTGTGGGGGTAACCACTGTGTCTGCAGTCATTCAAGTATCAGGTCCTTGGACTTACGTCATTCACTGCGTGTAGTCTTTTGGAAGCAGTGCCTCACTGATCGCGTGTGGTGACTGCAGTCAGGGTGCCTGGGGCACACCCACCACAAGTCGTACCGGTAACTGTCTGACAATATGGTGTGTACATCACAGTTCTGTGAATTCTCTTACACAATAGGTGTTTATAGCCGTAGCACATCAGTCAGGGATGTGACACAAGCCACATAAAATGGTGTTTGATCAGCTCTATTTATAGACTATATATATGTATAAATAAGACTTACCAACAGCTCGATTATATGACATGAACCCATTATCCTGAAAGTGCATTGAAATGTAGAGATTTACAACTTCCTATCCATTGGAATTGATTATAACATGGATAACTGTATGTAATTTTTTATTGTTCCCACGCAGAAATGACCAGCTGTTGGCCATTATGAAATTGACCACTTCAATTCTGATCAAAAGAAAAGGGATGCTTATGTGACTATAACAATGATCCCAGGTTCAGATTTATTGTAAAAAGGCCTTTCATTCAAGTAGCATCAACAACAGTCTTCAGCATGTCCAAGGGACATCATACCCAAAGCACTCACACTGACCATGGTCTACATGTATATTACTTCAGTATCAGTGTTGTTTGTGTTAACATACGGTGGTGTATGCGTTTCTCATTTTTGGCTAGGTGATTGGTGTCAAAGGATGCTGGTTTGAGACCCGGCCATTCCATGGTCACAAACCTTATGTAGGCTTGTCAATATTGGCAAACCTTTGGCTATGAATTAGTACCATTTTCATTTTGTAAATTATTTATGGTCACTTAGTTTATCTTGGTTCAACTTTAAGCTAAGACAGGTAAAGGCTCCGCTGTCAGAATATAGGTTCCGGTAAAGGCCATGAATCAACTGCTGATGTTACTGTGCTTACATTTGAGGCTGATACAAAAGTCTTTATATTCAGCTTTGCTGGTTTCACAAAGCCAGCAGAGCTCTTGGGACAAGTTTGTGTGTCTGAAAAACTCAGAATGTCTTCTCCAAAATCTAAATATGAAGGTCTTAACTCTTTCACCGCTGGATTTCTACCCAGATTTACCTCTAACTGCTAAATTTGTAAGCATATTTTTCAGCTATTTCGACTAATTTCAAACTACATTTTGTACCTGAAAAAGTTCTCATGGTATTCATTTCAGCCTGTCAGCACCAGGAATATACATCATGGATTTTATTTTGCAAGGTCAGTTTCAAGGTCACTTTCAAGGTCAAAGGTCATAACATTTGGCAGCTATCGTGGAATTAAAGACTTAAAACACACAAAGCAAGAGATGTATCTGATGCTGCCATTTATTCTATCTAAAAATTGATCCATTTTTGTTCCTTTGAATCAAATATACATATATACAGTATAGTACAGACTAGTTTTTAGTCTTTTTAGTAAGGCCAGTTTCAGAGTCAGAAGTCAGGAGGTCATTTTAAAAGTCAAATGCCACATAATTTGGCAGCCATCTTGGAACTGGACTACAGTCACTTGCTGCAGTGAAAGAGTTGATGGCTTGGCTTGGGCATTGCGGGATAGAGATGGTTTTTGGGTTGTTTTTTTGTTGTTGTTTGTTTGCTTTTTTTTTTTTTTTTTTTTTAAATATGCGTCAGTATTACTCACATAGACCTGCATAAAACTAAGGTGATGCTCCATAGCAGCTGGCAAATAGCCAATTGTCGCAGTGAAAGGTTATTGAAAATATGCCGATGAAATCAAATGGAAAGATGTAATACTGCAAGTCTGATAAAAAGATAATTAGGAGAGTTGGCACATAGTCAGTAATCTGGTTTTGTCACTTTTTGTCAGGTCAGCTCTTTTATAATACCACAGTCTTTAATAATAGATCCTAGCCATATTACGCAGGTAAGGCGCATAAAACTAAATATGCTCGACTCTTATACAGAATAAAAAATAAATGATCAATGAATGGGTGAAATGGGTTACAAATAAAGCTAAAATCAAACTAACTTCCACTAGGGTATTCTGTTTGCGAGAAAAAAAGATCACAATTTGTGTACTGTATGTTAAAATGCATTGCAAAAATTAAAGTTAGTCTTCATCTTGAAGTGATAAGCCATAGTCCCAGGTATAGTGATGGAAAGAATTGTGTGAATTTTGGTTTGGCAACTGAAGTCAGGCACTGTACATCCTCCTCCCCCCCCCCCCCTCAAAAAAAAAAAAAGCTACAAATCATCAGGAGTGCTGCTGGATCAGTTACAGTTGATACAAATCTCTACAAATGCAGATGGTATGTATGCATGGGGTTAACTTTCCATTGTGGTTAGTTGTTGCTAGAGGCATTGACAGGACTAGGTTTTGATTGGTAACTTGTTGACATTTGTGCCACAGTGTGGTGTCAGATAGTTGATCAATAGTTTCAGTTTTCTGAAACTTGATTTGAAACGAACACTGATCAAGCTGCTTGGAAAGATCACTTTTGTTTGGTCTGTCATAAGAGGGGTTTTACTGTCATGTCTATAATTTTATATCACATTGTAGCAGTTTGCTCCAGACTGTGTGAATGTCTAGAAATGTCAGTGCAGGTTTGATCTGCACAGTTAATATCACATCTTTGTTAACATTCAAAATATTGAAAATATTATATCTCATTTTTTCCTTTGAAAATGCTGGAACATTTTTTTTTGCAGGTTACAATGAAACTAGTCGGACGTTTTTCATTAGCCACAGCGGCCAATTTTCGTGTTTTAGTCATTTTTTTTTCAAAGGTGAACACATAAAAGAACACAGGCACATTACTGTGGCATGTATAATGAGAACCCATCTTATTAAAATATACCATGCTGAGGTAGTGTCTTTATGAAAAAAGAGAAAAAGCTTTTGACACAAGCAAGTTTCTGGAATGCAGTGAGGGAAATTTGCATGGGATCAGAGGCGTATGTTTTCCCTGAAGACCCCTGCTGAACAAGGTTTTTCTGTGTATCACACTGACATTGTGGTCAAAACTTTTTATGTTCATTATCCATTGCTCTTGATTCTGTTGTGGTCCTGGGCAAACATAAGAAAAGACAACATTGCCTCAGCCAGTCAGACAGTGGCATTTCCATGTGAAGTGTAATTATGTGACAGATATCAATGGTTCTGTGCATGATTTAGGTTCAAAGTACACGTACAGATTGGAAATAATTGTCTTATATTGTAGGACTTCAAATTGAACAAACCCCCATGATAGTTAAAAAAAAATAAATAAAAAATGTCTCAAGCGTAGGTGGTGGTGTGTCAGAGCACTGCATTTATTCACTTTATTTGGGACATTTATGTTGATCTACATGTACACGCCTGCACCACCAGTAGTTATCGTGCTGCATGTTACACTAACATTGAATGTCAATTACACATTCATATTCCTGATGAAAAGAGCTTTCATTCAAGTACCAGCATGCCCGGTCAAAAGTCAGTGGTTTTTGCATTGCCAGGCCTGACATACTCCAGCTGCCACATAGGCAGCTGTACTATGAGGCATTGTAAGCCCACAATCCAGGCTCTTACCACCTGTTCATGGACTGAGTTAAATAATGTATCTCATTAGGGATGATTGAATGGGTTCCTTGTGAGCTCTCTTACTTAATCCTAGGATATGGAAAGCTCTTATTCATTGGGTGGGGATAAGGAGAGGTAATCCTGCAGGGAGTTAGTTGTAAATGTCAATATCAATTTACAAATGTAATCATTTATGAAGGCACAGGAACTAGATTATAAAGTGCAACGATTGAAATTATGGGATTATGCAAAGTGGTGCTTGTGCTGATGCATTGTGCTACTGGTGTCATTATTTCAGACGACCCCAAAATGTCATCAACTTTAACCCCTGTCTCCTATGACCACCCCTGTTTTCCCTCTGTAATTGTGGCCTTTGAAAACAGGGGGTCTTTTACAGGAGGTATGTACCTCAAATAGTATGCTGTGAAGGATGCTGGGAAGGTGGTCTGCTGTGAAGCATGCTGGGAAGGTGGTGTGCTGTGAAGCATGCTGGGAAGGTGGTCTGCTGTGAAGGATGCTGGGAAGGTGGTTCCTTAAAACAGATGGTCTGTCATGGGGTGGTCTCTGTAGATAAGTTGCCTGTTACATGAATGGTCTTGGAAGATATGGTCGATCATCAAGTGGTCTCAGAAGACAGGTGGTCTGTAATAGGGATGGTCTCAGAAGGCTAGTGGTCTGTCATGAGTCAGGTCTCTGAAAACAGGTGTGGGCTTTCCTGGGGATCACATCAGAGGACAAGTGAGTTGTCATTTGGGGATTCCAGAAGGTAGGTCCTCTTTCGTCAAGGTGATGTCAGAAAAGAGGTGTCTGTAGATTCTTGTATTTATCACACTTGCATGTCTGGTGTATAACCCAAGGATGCATCATGTGACAAAAACTAGGTCACTAGGTCAACTAACTAGGTCATACAGGCTATAGGTTGAGAGGCAAACTGACAGCAGACAGTGGTAGCATTTCTCATCATAAAGGTGTTCAGCAGGGGAGGTCACAATTAGCTATAAATTATATATGTGTATTCCTTTCAATATAGTAGTAGTAGTTTATTGACCAAAGTAGGTATCCAATTCAATACAAAAGTGGTGTAACAAAAAAAATTGATCGAAAGTCTTAATGTTTCAATGAGTAGCCTTACTTTAGGAAAAGTATATTAATATGTCATGAAGCACCTTAAAGTCTGAAATGTGAAGAAAGATACACACCCAGCAGTGCGCAGAGAGTGGAGCAGATTGAGACACAACTGAAAATGCAAGCATATTTCAGGATTCAAGTTGTGTATTCCTATAAGGAAAGTTGTTGACCTAGAGGGTTGTACTCTATGGGACTATAAGCATGCTGGTACTTGAATGAAAGGTCTTTTTACAAAGAATGTATATATACAGTATCCATTTGATAATTTATAGAAGTTCAATCTTAAGTATTTCAACTTTAGTTGCAGTTAGCAGTGAAAGAGTTAAACTCAGTCTCAGTTTGAGGGCAGGGTTAAATTGACAGGCATCCTGCTGTCAAAATGTCTGACGTGTTTGATGAAATCTGTGGTCTGTGAAAAAGAAATTAACTCTTTGATTGCCAAATTTTGGACCGAGTCAACAGCTTTTCTCTGCATGCATTGGGCGCAATGTGCCAAATGCACGCCAAGAAAAGCTGTTGACCTGGGATATTCTCTTTAGTACTATAGGCATGCTGGTACTTGAATGAAAGGTCTTTATATGAGGAATACAAATCTGGGATCCGTATGATGCTTCATACTAGTTTGACTTAAGTAGATTGACTTTAAATGTTATTGGCACTGGAAGAGTTAAAATGAAAAGAAAAGTGTTAGAAAGGAGCTCTCAAGTTTGTGTCCAGTTGATCCAGAGGCTATGAATTACTGGTTGCTATGGGCCAGTGACTTGCGTGAACAGAATGACCATAAGCTTCCAGATACTACAAGATGTCTGTGTTCACTTGAGTGTGTAAAACACATTCAAATCTCAAGATACAATTGAAAATCTGCCTCAAAGCATCTGGGAAAATATTACCCTGAATTGCACGACTTTAATTCCTCGGGTGGACAGGGCTGGAATGCATGTACATGTATAGATACAGAGGTCAAGCTTTTGAAGACCCAAGGTCAGCCACTGCTATTTGTTAATGAAAGCCTGCATTATGACATAAGTATTCACTGTTAAAGAAGGTTACGCCCCATTTCTCTCTGTGTTCCGTGACTCAGCCCTTTCTCCACCAAGACATTCCCAGTAGATTTTTACTTTAGTGACCCCCTATAGCCCAGCTGATCCTTTGTTACAAATTGGTGTCACCTGCTACAGCAATTGTATTTATGTATCATTGTGTATGGGAGCAGCAACCGTGTTAACCATTAACCATTTGTGGAACCAACAAATGTGCCTCAAATGACTCTCGCTGAGCTTTACCTTGCATGTTGCACTGCATTTAATGTCTGTTAAGCTTGTGTCAGCTTTGGGTAATTTTGTTGGCATTAATTTAATTGCTGGTAAGTGTGCTTTTCATATTTTGCTGGAGTTAGATAAAGTTATTTTATTCTAGTCTTAAACACACCAGAACAATATGAAACTAAGCATAAAATTTACCAACTCAATTTTCTCGCATGACATTAAGTGTTTCACTCATAGGAATTTTTCATCATGATGAAAATAATTTACAGAAAGATAAAAAGTAATTTGTAAATATGCTGGGTGATTCTAGTTATTCAATCCCAAACAGAAAAGACAAAAATGCAAATTTGTGAGACGTACAAAATACATGTTATATGTGGTATTCCATTAGAGTAGAATGCCATTTAACTTTTTTATTTTGTATTTAGATGATAACTCTTGGGTTAGTGAGTCAACAACTTTCCTCAGTTTACTCTTGGCGTATTGCCTCCAGAGTCTACCAAAGAAAGCTGTTGACCGACTGCGTCTTATTCACAGTCACAAAAGAGAAGTTGACCTTTACTACATCACATTCTTGCTGGTGATTTTGAGTGGGAAAAAGTAGCATGTTGGTACATTGGCGTCAGGACCCTCTGGGTTAACAATACATATATTAAGGAAAAATCAGTCATGTCGAGGCTTTGGTGCCTATATATATGAAGAGCTCTGACGCCAGCAACACTGATGACTGCTTTTATGATCTTTAATGATTTTATCGACTGAAATGTAAATTTTTCTAACTTTCCAAGCATAAAGGGTTCTTTGTAAAAGGCAGCGCTGCATATCTGGTGACATTCATATTCCATTAAGGTGGATGAGTTGTTTTGGTGATGTCCCAGTGCTGGGGCCAGTACCGTGTTTTTCAAGCCAGCCGCAGTGTTGGTATGCCATTTAGGGGCCAGTGGGTGTGCCATTAGTTTGCTTTAAGAATAGGCCCATTCTATTTGTATGCTGTTATGCACCAAATCTATCTGACAATTCCTGAGTACACTCTCTATTGACTGCCCCATTCTGTCATGCCAAGGCTGAGCCTTTGACATACTTCTTCACTGGACCAGAGAGTTGTTCCACCTCTCCACTGTGCTTTACCAGCAGCAAACGTGAGACCCGGATTTGAGACTGGTCTTGTGATTTTGTTTAAGACACCTACACAGTTTAGCATAAGAAAATAAGATTTTGTCCACACTGAAAGGAACACACTGGGATTTTGTTATCGTGAAGGTCACTGGAAACGGTGTTGTGGAGGATTCGTACCTGGTCTTGATTTTGGCACACAGTGATCAGGTCTCCATGGACGAGAGCCACTGACGACTCATTCATTCTTCAAGGCGGATACAGGCGTGCTGGTTTACCTCAGCACAAGAATCGTGACATATCTCTGTGGAATTTTTACGTGATTTAAGTGAGTGTTTGTTTACATAAAATCAGCGTATTCTTACCACACGTCGCTTGTTAACAGGTGAGAAAGAGAGTATATTGATATCTCAGTTCATAGGTACAAGTGAAGTATACTCTTATATGTCCTAGAAGAAAGCATATTGATATCTTGGTTCATAAGTACAAGTGAAGTATACTCTTTTATGTCCTAGAACTACCTTGATTATGGTACGATGTCTTAGTGCATATACATCCAGAAGGTTAACAATACACAGAGACCTTAAGCTACGATTGATAATCTGAGTGAGTCATAAATGAGTTTATGGACCAGTTTCTCAATTGATGGAAAGAAACTTGTGTGCAATGTACATATATACCCATACAATATGACATAAATACGTGCATGTTTGTGCAACAGTCTGTCCCCAATAGGGTAGAACTTTCTCTTCTGGGGTGAGCAGGAGCTTTACATATACACGTATATCCTCACACTTTATGTGGAATGTGAACCATTAACTGTTCATATAAGGAGCCTTGAACATTAAAGAAATGTATACATATTTATTTATTTATATATAGGAACTTGAGGGAGAGAAAAGTTTACGAGTCGTGACCTACATATATAAACTGTTTCCATTCTGGGGGCATATATTTTACTTGTGTGTGATTCTGCCTCATGAACATTCCTCACCAGCTTGACATCATACAGGTGCGCGTTTTGATCATGTCAAAATGGTTTATTTTGACTTTTACATCTCTCTGTTTCCTCTTTCATCTACATACATCAAAGGTAAGATCATCTGTCTTGATTTGAGACTGCTACACACATGGACAATCAACCAGGGGATATCTTCCAATAATTTCAGACAAGTTTGGTGTCCATTAAGCATATCACTTTCAGTTTCTACATGAAATGGGTATTGGGTTGGGATTTATTGAGGCAGAAATTGTTTAGACATTGAAGTACAGGTGTATGGTAGCACACTAAGAAAAAGTCACCTATTGCTGACACAGCAGGTATGTGTGTATTTCACAGGGTCCAGACAGCACAACCAATAGTTCTCAGAGAGAGAGAGAGAAGGGGGAGATAGATAGATAGATGGATGGATGGATGGATGGATGGATGGATGGATGGATGGACGGACGGACTCTGGATGGATGGACGGACGGAGAGAGAGAGAGAGAGAGAGAGAGAGAGAGAGAGAGAGAGAGAGAGAGAGAGAGAGAGAGAGAGAGAGAGAGAGAGAGAGAGAGAGAGAGAGAGAGAGAGAGAGAGAGAGAGAGAGAGAGAGAGAGAGAGAGAGAGAGAGAGAGAGAGAGAGAGAGAGAGAGAGAGAGAGAGAGAGAGAGAATGTAAATGAAGGTACGATGTATTGGTCCATTAATATAAGTGGATACTTTATACTTGAGACAGAGCAGACTAATTAAAGGTGAAAGCATGTCTATATTCCAGTACAAGTAATATCAACTTTCAATATCAAAGTAGGGATGATACTCTTTTAGTATACACATGAAAACAATGGGCAAGATAACTGTGTGATGTACTTGTAAATGATCCGTGCCTCCTCTGTATGGTTGTCACACTGTGTAGATTGTCTTTAATACTCTCTTGGTTACACAGAGACTGACCAGCTTTCCCTAGAGTGGCTTGGTAAAAGCTGTAGACCTCATATACTCTCATTATAGGATTCATCACAATTCTTATTTGAAATGCTTTTTAACGGTAAAAAACCTGAATGTAAACATTGTACTTCAAGATGCCTTTGGATGATTTTGGCAGCAAAGGATTCAGGGGATGTTCAGGATGGTAACTTGCATGTATCACTACTTCCTGATGAGGTAAATAATGTTAGATCACCTTCCAGTAGACAACCAGTAGCCAATCAGTGAGGCTGGATTTGTATACCTATCAGGTGGCTCCACTTGTAAGGAGCTAGAGAGCAAGCCTACTTCACCAGTGGTGCCATCTGTAAACCACATCCACTATTACATGCAAAGTCACAAAGAGTGAAGTATACCATGGTCAGTAGTTTTTGAGTTGCCCGACAAGTCTAGCAACAGTTGCCCATTATCAGCTGGAGGCTAGACTTGTAGGGAAATGCAAAACAAAATTGTTTATAATAGATATGCTGACACTTGTATGAAAGCTCATCTAGAAGAAATTTGAACCCGTAACTCTTGTCCACAGCTTACCAAGTACCAGTATACAAGGGTCATTCACCAGCGTGAAGTGACCTGTGTCTGTAAAAATGCGGTCTTCCTTAGTGAGTAGTTACTTACCTATATAAGGGAGACCTACATGTAGCTCAATGACAGCAACACCAGACAATTTATGCATGACATGTGTCACCGGAAATTCATTTGCAGGATAGTTCTGAATGAGGAAGATATTTTGTTGAGTTGTTTTTGTTTTTTGTTTTTTGTTTTTGTTTTTTTTGTTTGTTTTTTTTGAAATAGAAAACTAGTGCAGTGCGACAATTTCTACGAACGTGAGGGCACCATGTTTG
Organism: Hermodice carunculata; assembly: GCA_964020975.1. Classification (NCBI taxonomy): domain Eukaryota; kingdom Metazoa; phylum Annelida; class Polychaeta; order Eunicida; family Amphinomidae; genus Hermodice; species Hermodice carunculata. The sequence goes on along the minus strand of OZ026622.1, from coordinate 80,997,971 downwards.
TGGTGCATTCAAGCATTCTCAGACAATCAGACAAAGTTCCTTTTGGTGTTTTAAGTCTGACTAGTTCCAAGAAACATTTTAAACAGAGTGCTTCATTTTGATGTGGAAGGGAAAAAAGTATGGAAGTAAATGCCTATAATGGAGCAGGGTTTGCAGTGAGTTGACAAATGCTGTTATACATGTATTTGTGATGTCAGTCCAGGGTCAGTGTCACTTGACATCCAGCTCAGTTACACCCTGAGGAACCGGCAGGAGCTCCAAATATGTTGGGGAGGCTACCTGTCAATCATCTTTGTAAAGAAGCTGTATTAGGGTGATCATTTGCATATGTAGGTTCTTTTTATGTTTTGGACTTTTTATCTTAAGGCTGGATCCTCAAGTTGTCAGCTGTTTAATCAAGGTGTACCCAATGTTGTGGCAGGTAACATGCCATATGTTATAACTGGCACATAGCATGGTACATGTATGATATAGCTGGAATAAGTAAATAGATGTAACTGGCACAGAACCGGCCTGGTATTAAGAGGGAAAAAAAATGTTTAACCTGTTCATCAGTATTGCTGTGTGAAAATATGCAGGATATATTGTATGAGGAGTAAATGATTGTAAATATTAACCTGTAAGAAGATGAATCTCACATGGCAGGTTTCAGTATGAACATGGATCTCACAAGACAGGTTTCACTATGAAGATGGATCTCACAAGAGAGGTTTCGCTATGAAGATGGATTTCACAAGTCAGGTTTCACTATGAAGATGGATTTCACAAGACAGGTTTCACTATGAAGATGGATTTCACAAGACAGGTTTCACTATGAAGATGGATTTCACAAGACAGGTTTCACTATGAAGATGGATTTCACCAGACAGGTTTCACTAATGAAGGTGGATTCCAGAAGACAGATTTCACTAATGAAGATGGATTTCACAAGACAGGTTTCAGTGTGAAGTTGGATCTCACAAGAGAAATTTCACTATGAAGATGGATCTCACAAGAGAGGTTTCACTATGAAGATGGATTCCCCAAGACAGGTTTCACGATGAAAATGGATTTCATAAGACATGTTTCAATATGAAGATGGATTTCACAAGACAGGTTTCAGTATGAAGATGGATTTTACCAGATAGGTATCACCATGAAGATATATCTCAGAAGCCAGGTTTTACTGTGGTAGAGGCATTTGAGGTGGCCAGACCAATGCTGTTACCTTGGTGCTGATTGAGTCAATATCATAGCTAACAATACTTGGGTACACAAATAACCCTAATTGACAACTGATACCCCAGTAGGACAAGCCAGCTGTTGTACTGTGCAGTGCCTATTGAGGTGTCAACAAACGCCTGTCATTAGTACCTATATTCTGTAGATCACGGGACAATTGTGGACTACACGACTGTCGTACAGGTTCCTTGTGCATGTGAAAATGCAATGAATGAGGAATTCATACATCTCGCCGGAGGATCATGTTAGCGGAACCACAAAATTAGATCTAACAGGCTTGTCAAAGCTTTTCCAAGCCTCTCCAGGTAGATTTTCATCGTGTTATCCGTGTCAGTACCAAATATGAAGGCGCAGTAAAACTGGAGAAGTAGCTTCTTCAAAAATTGTGTCAAGTACAATGCAGTCCCAGCATCCCAGTCTTACAGTCAGATGTTAGTAGGAAAGCTGATGGGAGCAAGTCTACAGAGTATTTTCCTTATGTCTGTGAGTCTTGTCAGTTGGTATCATTTTCCTAATAGTTTGTTCAGAGCAGAATATTGACTACAATAATTTTTTTCATTCCACATTTCTTTATAATGCTAGTATATGGGATGGACACCCAAGAGACACCTGTTGAATGTAGAGGGTTACACAGTGTGATAGAGTGTGTTATAGGTACTGTGAATTCATTTAATTTTGCTGATTTTCCTGATGCCTCAAAACCATGAAATTGAGAACACAGTGAAAAAAAAAAGTTTTTAACATGGCATTGATTGGAAGTAAAAAAATAGAATAGTGAATTTAAACTCTCAATGAAAGGTCCAAAATGCAGAAACCGTGAAAATAAATGCCCTTGAAAATGAAAGTATTCACAGTATACAGGTACATGTATTAACTCATTCCATACTATGGTGACAGGCAGTGCCAGAACCACTGACGTAAGAATATAGGCATGTTGGTACCTGAATGTAAGCTCTTCCTATGAAGAACTTAAATATGCAATTGTCGTCTTAAATCCAAGTAACAATACAGAAAAATCAGGGACTGGTATGGAATGAGTTAAGATATGTGCACCATACCCCATCATAAATACCATTGTACCCCTTATGGCATTGCAGTCTTTGTCTTTCCCATAGTTTTTGACACATCGCAAAACACTTTTACCAGGGTCATTGTAGTAAATTTCATTGAGTTACATGTATTTGTCAAAATTAGGTTTTCTTTTCGTTTACTGTGGACTCTGCAGAGAACAGAAGGACAACAGCAATTTGAGGAACAAGAGGGAAATGGTTAATTGACATTTGGAGTTTGAGTACAAGAAACGTACAGGGAGATAGTGGTATTAACCCATTAGGGACAGACTGATGTCTACAGGAAGAGGGGGTATTGCTCCTTTACACACAGACTAACATGTTCTGAAAAAGGGTATTAACCCGTCAAAGACCACCCAATATTTACCAAAAGAAAAATATTAACCCCATGCTACTGTAAATTGCTTTATTTTTGCGCCTATAAATTTTCACGGTTTTTATATTTTTGACATTTCACTGTAGTTTTAATTTCACTGTTTTCGACATAATTCCCATTCAAACAATGTTAAAATACTATTTCACTGTGCTTTTATTTTCATGGTTTTGTGCCATCAGTGAAATAAGCAAAAATAAGAATACGGCGAAATTAAAGCAATTTACAGTACTTTGTGGATCAAAGTGCTAGGATTTCTGAAGAAGATTGGTTGAATTTCTTCACGTAAGGTGAGGAGATAGTGGACGAGACAGCCTTTACCCTCTGCATTGCAAGCTTTCCCTCTCTGAGGTCATACATGTGGCATCCACTGGATGTATCTCAGAGTTCTGTGCTCAGCAAACTTGTTGACGGATCCCCGGTGTGGGAAGCAGAGGGTTAAAATAACATTTTCAAGCCACAGTCTTCATCCTGGGTGAAATTTTGAGTGAAATGGCAATACTGGTTTTAGGCACCTTGTGTGATCCAAAATGTGTGGAGTGTTGCAGATGTAGTTTTGGGGTGCATTAGGAATATTATACGAAAGGCTTCACAGCTTCTGCTTAGATTGACTGTTAGCACATGGTGACTTAGAATCTAGAAAAGTGGTTCTCAGCATGAAAGGTTATCCTGCTGCATCTGAACACAGCCATAAGTACCCAGATGTTGCAAATGTCATCTGCTGTTGTGTGAAGGGGAGTCTACATGTATTGGGATAATCATTGTGTGGTCAGGCAACCGTCCAAGTGGTTCCTATGTAAGGAACACCCTCAGCAGACTAGGATCTCTTCTGATAGATTTAACGCTTTGCCCTATCAATTGAGACTGAGTCAATAGTTTTCTTTGGTGTGGGTTGGATGCTAATTGCACGACTCGTGCCAATGAAAGCTGTTGACTGGGTTTTCTTGATAGGTCTCACCTGCAATTAGTCAAATCGTTTTATATTACTGGTGAAATTAATAGTTAACTCTTTCAGCACCAATCACGTCTTAAGTCGATCTACTTAAGTCAAACTAGTTTGAATTATCATTAAGATCCCAGATTGGTATTCCTCATAAAAAGACCTTTCATTCAAGTACCAGTATGCCTGTAGTTGCAGAGAGAATACCCCAGGTCAACAGCTTTTCTCGGCACACCTTGGGCGCATTGCACTCAATGCGCCCCGAGAAAAGCTTTTGACTCAGTCAAAATTTGGCACTGAAAGGGTTAAAAAAGTGAAACATAGGAGATTTGATGACAGCTGTTTTTGTGTGGGTTGAGGAAAAGGTCATACAATCAGGCCCCTATTATGCTTCCATTGTTAATCAATGACTGGCAGTAGTTTTTGTGGGTGTTAAATATACAAAGTATACAGGTGAGAACTGTGGTCCGTGGCGTACCTGAGGTATGTACATGTACGCCTGAGGTACACAAGTGCCTCATATTGCAATAGTCTAAAATGTAAAACAATTACAAAGCTAACAGTAAGGTTACCTTTTTAAAAAATAGCTTGTTTTCCACCACCCATCCAACTCAAAAATTCATTTTTTGCTTTTTTTTTAGGGAGTAAACTCTTTTTTATTGCATTTTTTCTCAATAATTTTGGGATTTTTGACAATGAAAAATATTGTCTTTATTCATCCAACCCAAAATTGAAAACTTGAAGTATAACTGCAAACCCTCATTTGTTTTATTTTGTTTATGTGGTTTTTGTCTGTGTGTGTATTGTCTAATTCAAACTAACTGCTAATAAATGTACAGTGAATCGTTTTTTATGATTGGCGCTTTTTTTCCTATGTGTGTACATAACCATGCCATGTTAGTCAGTACATGTTAATAAACAAAAAGGATATTGCATGAACAGCCGGTTTGAGTCCGGAGGCATTGAAAGGAAAGCATGGACAGGGTTAATACTGTATTAACCCCCCCATCTCAGATTGTAAAATGAGTTAACAGGTGATTGCTGTTCTAGGCCTGCCCACTCATAGGGTGGCAGTTAGCTGTTAACAGAGGGCAGGTTTATCAGTATGCCATGACAGGCCTTCCATGCCCCCTTTAATGCTTCTCTGTACAGTGAAACCTGTTTTGAGAGACCACCCCTAGGGCAGGCTAAAAAGTAATCACATAAGGCAGGTGATCTCTCAATAGAGGTGCAGTAACATGGGAAAGATAGTAAAAGGGATTTTGAAAATATGGCATTTAAAGGCAGGTGGTATTTCATTAAAGTGGTCTCTCAAAACAGGTTTCACTGTATTTTAAATTCAATGCATTTCAAAGTCATATGAATGTCAAATAGAAAATATGAAGACAATGACATTTCATGTCCAAGATCTTGTGGTGGATGGGAGGCACAAGGGGTTAAGAGACAGAAAATGCTTCATCGTGTGGCGGTTTAGTGAGAGAAGCCCGCAAATTGTTTCTTTGTGGAGCCCTGCAGTAATGACGGCATGCTGACAGGTACTTGAGAGGAAGGGAGATGTCTTTAATACAGCCAGAGGTAAAATAGCAATTTTCCAGAAAATTGTCACGTTATTAGTGTACGTAATTTGGCTGTGGTGTTGGAGGCTGGGCAGCAGTGCCGTGCGCCTGTCTTACAATGGTCTGGGGCTAAATTTGACAGTCTCAGCTTGAAAAAAATCAGACGTAGTCAGGAAATGGGAGTAACAATCTTGATGGGTTTAGCAGGGTGGGGACCAACAGGTATGTTAAATGGTGAACTAACTGCCAGGGTGTGTTGGATGTCTGTGCGACAGGTAGAGCTACATAAGAAAGGCTGTCTGGGTGTATGTATGCACTACAATATTGGTCTACTAATAGACCTCTCATGCCAGTTTGCCAACTATCTTTGTCAGTCTTGACACACTCAGGTTGACCCTTAATTTTCCAAAGAAACGAAAGTTAAAACCTTCTTTTTGCCATTTTTTAGATGCACTCATCCCTTCTCCAGAGGCAGTTTTGTATCATATGGCTTTGATGGCTGAGGTTAAACAAACTCCATTTAATTAACGACATGCACAAATATTTGCAGATGCACTTTCATACTAGATAAACATGTTGTCCTTTCTTGTCAGAACGGTTGGTGCGCAAACGTGTCACTTTCTGCATGGTTTCAAGGGCAACTCAGGGTTTGCCCATCACATGTTGTACAAAGAACCAACTTCTTATCACATGCCTCACAAATTTCACACAAAAATAATTTTAAGGTTATTTTTGTGCTTGGAACAATGTAACCATGTGATCTCAGGCTTAATTGTTGAGAGCTTTGCATGAGTTTGAGTTTTTGTCATATTTGAAATGAAAACTGAGGTCCAAAGTGATATGTTGACAGAGAAAATGGATTCCAAGTACTGATTGCACTCAAACATTTTAATGTCCACGATGCACAGAGCAATAAATCCCGCCACATGTCATAAAGTGAAATTATTTTATCACAAATCATGCAGCTTAAAAAGGGCTGGTGACCTCTGACCCAAGCCTCCCCTCTTCCAGCCCCTTTTAAGTGCTATTTCCATTGTAGTTTAGCAGTTTTTATGCTTCAGCAGGGCAGGTCATGTCTTGTGGTGTTGTCAGCTATCCACAAAAGCTGTGCATGCATGCCTGAGCCTTCTTACACCCTTTGCTACTCGTGCCCCCTTAACCCCACCACCCAACAACCTTTAGAACCACTCAGTCCTGTCCTCTGATTGGTCACTTTGTGATGCTGCGTAAAACAGGGAAGCCTGTTGATGTTAACTTGGGCACAATCAGGATTTTTGCCTGTTATAGGGTTAAAGGGCCATACCCCAGGGTGTGGGGGTATGGTTGGATGCAGAAGGTAAGGGTAGAGCTTGGTATGAGTGTGTCTCCCTGTGCTGGTTGTGGCATAGAGGTGGCATAGTCCAGGCTTTGTGGAAATATTTGTCTTGGCTACTTACCTGTTGCCTGTACAACCTAAAGAATAGCGTTGACTAGTAGTATTAGGGAAAAAAAATATAAAATAATCAGCAAAGAATAGAAAAACCTGTAAGCCCCCTGGTAGTTTATTTTTGTACTTGCATTTGATTTATTGTTAAATGTTGTTGCTGATGATTGTGTTTTGCAAGCTCTACAGCAGATTGTTTGTGTGTTTTTATATTCTGTTGTTGAGGAACTAAGCAATATTACAGAACTGTGCCATTTACAGGCAGGCACTGCATTGGATTGTTTTGTAAAAAGCCTAGAATCATTAGAAGTGAGTAACAAGTGGTAGAATCCAAAAGCCAATAATAAAGTGATGGTGGTATGTATATAGTGACCTCCCCTGCACTTCATGACTGCAAACTTCACTTCATGATACCTTGCAGGATAATCACACTGCTATGCTGGTTTAACCTTTTCCCCCCTTGAATTGAGACTGAGTCAACAGCTTTCCTTGGCATGGGTTGGGCACTAATTGCCCAACCCATGCCAAGGAATGTTGTTGACTTGGGGCACGTGATCTTGATAGGTCTCATCTGCAATTCTCAGTCAAACTGTTTTTCATTACTGTTGAAATTAGTTGAAAACGTTGAAGCAGACGACATTTGACCACCAGCCGGTTTGGGCCGGTTTAAGGGGGAAAGGGTTAACTCCTTCAGTGCCATATTTTTGACTGAGTCAACAGCTTTCCTTGGCACTTTTTGGGCACAATGTGCCCAAAATGCACCGAGGAAAGCTGTTGATGTGGACTAATATCTTCTGTATCACTACAGGCATGCGGGTACTTGAATGAAATGCCTTTTAACATGGAACCTTAATCTAGCATCTTTATTTTTATTCAGAGCAGTTCATTATAAATAGTTCCACTTAAGTTGGTACTGAAAGAGTTAAAATTTGTAATGCAAAAAGCTGTTTTATTATAGTGGTATTACTGTCAGAGCTCCGCAGATTTGATCAAGAGAGGTGGAGACTTCATATATTGTGATGACTGCAGTTTTGATTTCTGTTATGGAGACTGAGCTTCCATCAATCCTGATCACTGACACAAAGAGTCGTGTCACTAATTAAGCCAATTGTATTTCAAATAATGATCCCTCCCTAGCAGACTTAAGACTACACCATCAAAACAGAATTTCTTTGAAAATTTCACCGTGACAGGAAATCAGGGATGAGAAAGGTGCCCTGAAGTGTGATATTGCAGTTTCATTTGAACATTATCACCCTTAGCTGTTAGAGCCCTTGTACAGATGAAATGTGATGCATATTTAATCACGTATCTAAAACGACACCTTTAAATCTTGAAAAATGTGTCCAGCCTAGTGCATCATTTAAGACTGGTAAAATGGAAAACGGCAATATCGCTGTTATAAATTGATTCTCCTGACAGTGTATTTGTCATATTTCAGCAGGGGAAACGGATATTTAGCAGAAGGAAGGCATTGCAAATGGCATCGGTAATTTTCGCGTCTCGTAAATCATGCATAAATTGTAGGTAATGCCACAGGTTATATTGTCAGGGTATGGGTTTTGTAAAGAACGTAAAAAAAATGTCACGCCCCAGTCCTTTTCCCGGCAGTTAAAAACATTTGAGTTTTATTTATTGACATTAATGCACATGTTATTCCTGTCTTCGTGATTTCCCTTGTGAATTCTGATTGAAATAAATGTCAATTTCCAGCATTTTAAGTTTGTATAAAAAGTCGCATAATTTCACATGCTATTGGTTTGTTGGTGCCTTATGTGGCATCATTGTTCTAAAGAGTGGGCATTTTGTGTGTGCTTATGCGCTTGGGGCATGCCAGTATATCCGTTGATACATAGCAGTAGTATATCAAAAGAAGCATGAATCATTTGGATGTATGTGGACGCCAGCGCATGCAAGCTGAAGAGCTAACCTGACTGTGATTGAGATGTTTGTGCAGCCACAGCAGTTGCCATCCATCACTTTTGGCACATGTTCCAGGAAAACAAAAAACTGAAAAAAAAAAAAATATATATATATATATATCACCTTTCCTGTATGTCCTGGTACTGCTCAATGTCCATCGTGACTTCTTTGGGAGTTGCATTCCAGCAACATTGTGTAGTGCTAGTTTGTACCACCAGGGCAGAGCAGCTGGTCCTCTGCCAGGAATGATAGCTGCCATGAAGCTTTCATATTCAGCCTCAACCCATGCATTGGTTATTCTGTGGTTTACGACAGACAAGTTGTTGTGTTACTATGAATAAGTATACATCTATTTTCAACGGTATTTATTTTCAGCTTTTGCATTTTAGACCTTTTATTGATACTTTATATTCACTATATTGGTTATATTCCCAACCAATATTAATGCCATGTTAAAAACTTTCTTCACTGTTTTTTTTATTTCGCTGAAGCATGATTGGAATAAGCAAAAACCCAGGGAAGTTAAGTGAATTCCCAGTACTGGATAAATTTACCAATGGGACATTGTTAACATATATGTTATGATGACGTATGTCAAAATCATAGAAAAACAAAATCGTGGTATTTTAACTGTTTCAGCGCCCAGTTATAGACTGAGTCAGAAGGTTTCTTCTGCAAAGCCTTGTACATGTACCCAAAACACACTGAGGAAAGCTGTTGACCTGCAATATCCATTTTGTTTTTGAGTAAAGACATGCTGATACTTGAATCAAAGGTCCTTCTGTGAGGAATTGAATTTGGATATGTTTTGATGACTCATGTGAGCAGAACCTTGATAAGAACTGAAAGGGTTAATATAGCTCAACCCTAATGACTGCTTCACTGTTAGATATGTGCCTTTGACTCACTTGTTGAGTGTAAATACAGATAAGAGATTGACTCTTTATAACCATGTTGACCAGAACACACACATATGTGAGACATACGCGTACACTGTACCTGTGGATGGAAATGGGAGAGTCCATTATCAAAATTGCTGCAGGGTAGGGTGTGTTGTTTTTATCCTTATCCCCCTCCCCCTGCCTTTATAAGAACTATAAGAACACTTACTCACAAACATGCACCACTGTGATACGGTACCTGTTTAAAAAAAGGGGAAGGAATAGATATATTTTAGGAACATTCAAGTGCATGTTTTTTAGTTGAAAAACAATTTGGCCTTTTGGTAGAAGCTTCATTGGTGTGGGTTATCCCTTTGCAGCTCAAATCACCCAAAACCGCCCGGATGTAAATTGTTCTCTACCTTAACATTTTTTGCTTAAATTTCTTGTTACTAAAAAACATTTTTGCTGAGGTTTGTGTGTTAGACCACTCATGATGACATTCTTATGTCAATAGCTTTCCTTGGCATGGGTTAGGGGCAATGGTAGAAATCATTACGCCCAACCCACACCAAGGAAAGCTATTTACTGATACATGTACTCTGAGTCAGGAATGGGTTAAGGACAATGGAACTGAAAACATGCCACTGTTTTTATATGTCTGAGCGATGGAGTGATACAACATCATCACAAGCCCTAACATTGCGGGCACTCATCATAGAGGTTATTATATCTTGATTATGGCCACACAAAACTGTACCTGTCATGACAGAAATCAAGGATGGCATGCATTATGCATTGAGCCCATGGTATTTTTGGGATTATTAGTCTCAAATGTGGATATTGTTTACTGCATGTGGCAGTTTTATCATATATTTGGTGTTGTTGATATTCTCCATATGTGCGAGGGAGTCAGACCTCGGGTTTCCTGGGCACTGAAACATGTCTCCAGTTAGACAAGTTGGCGTAAACGCTGTTTTTTGTATGAGTGATGCGATACCCTTCTTGTAATGAAGACATACAAAACTTTTTTTCAGGTCCTAAAGAATATTTCTACAGCAGATTCATAGACTGCAGGTTTATCTATTGCAGCTTAGGAATTATATGAGGGCGAGACACAGAGTCAACAACTGCCAAACACATGTAACATTCACGAGAACGAGCGACGATTGTAAATGTGTACAGCCTCGTGTTGCCTTTACACCTGCGGGAGGTTAGGGCCCTCCACACCTGTGCACCATTATACAGTGGTGACATCTGTAACCAGACTAGCTGATCCAAACTCGGCCTGTTCATGAACAAAACCTTCAGATCTTCAGTCCTGGTTTACATGTATCTACAAAGAACACAATTACAAGGCCAGTGCCTTGTATTAAGAATTCACAAACTTACACATCCGCTGCCCAGTGTCTCTGAAGTATTCACTTTTGATCAAAGACTACAGCTGTAGTTGCCTAGAGTGGGCTTGTGTGACATGCCAGATATAAACCACGACTGGGTGGTACAAATGCTGACTGATGCCTCAAGCATTGTGTTGTCTGCAGCAGAGAAACCTTCTTCTTACTCCTTCCAGGCCCAGTTACTGCTGCTTTTGAGACCTTAAAAAAAAAAAGACCAAAAAAAAAAAATAAATAAAAGAAAAAAAAAGAAAAAAAAGAAAAAAAAGGTAAAAGTAAAAAATGTATGCACTCATGTTCTGATTTTTCCAGTCTGATTGTGATTTTAAAAAAATATTTATTGCAGTAAACATGTAGAATAAGATCACAACATCACAAAAAAAATTCCATTCACACTTTTTTATTTGAGTGAGTGGGACAAAGGCTACATAGACTCAGTCAGCAGACCCAGCTGATGGCATAATGGTATTTTGCATGTGTATGGCACAGCTATTAAAACATGCATCAAGAGGTGTCTTGTTACTGTAAATTTTGTTAACCCACTGATCCTGATGGTAATTAGTCAGATGTGGGTAAAATATTGATTAGGTACATACTCTTTGACAGGCTTGACTGGTACATGTGAAGGCATCAACATGTAGGCCATTAACCCATTGTCATCACATCAGTATCAAATCCATAATTCCTTTTGGCAAGTGTCCTTTTTTGCATGTGTTATTGTCTCTTGGTTTATTGCTTTTCCAAAAAAAAAAAAAAAAAACAAGTTGTTGACATTAATAATTTTTTGGACCAAAATAATTAAAATATGCGACATTGTATATGGCAGGTTTTTTTGCCTTTGAGTAGTTTCAGTTCCAGAGGGTTAACCATTTGAACCCAGATGAGCTGGTCCATGGTTATATGAGCATTTACACTGTGTCTACACTTACAGTGACTGGGAACAAATGGGTTAATGTAACTATAGGAATGCCTCCAATATATTGAGGGGTATAGGCAGAAATTTAATACATCTGTAGGTCAACAGGTTTTTTCTTTTTCATTCTTCATTGCTCTATTGTAGTTTTAGGGAGCTTTTATGACAGAACTGTTTACTGTCTGTGAATCCATGGCCACCCCTTCATATAGAGTGGAAAATTCAGCTTGTATGTCAGTGTTTACGATCCATAAAGCAATATCTGATGATTTCCAGGTAGCCGCAGGCACTTGCAATAACTGGAAATAAAAGAGAAAAATCTGTATGATCGTGCAGATTGGATGGTTTGATGTTGCTATATACAAGCGCGTGACTGATCCTTAAGCTGCATGTGCTGTGGAATTATGAAACACGAACATACTATCTGCGGATTCATTACCCCAAATCAGAAAATCTTGCTATGAAACATCTCCAGTCTACCCAGGACAGATGAATTTTTGGGTTGATCTGTATCCAATATGGAGACAGAAAGGCACTGTGGTAAAGATTGTCAATATTCATGTATGCAAGTGCAGTCTGGGTGATTAGAATTTGTATCTGAATTGATGAGAATTTGTATCTGAAATCTAGTGGCAGAAAAAGGCACAAATGTCCATCAAAGGCTTTGGATATTGACAAGTGGAGTCCATGGTTAAGGCTGCGTGAAGTGTGTAGATAGTTTGGAGAATTGGGTCGCCCTGTATTATATGAGGCAATTCAAGGTAATTTGGCAATCCTGTCCATGCATAATAAAATGAAGACATCTTCAATGCTTCATGAATCATGGATGATGTATGTATGACCCACAATATTAACTCAACTTGTCATAAACATAATTGTGGGTGGAAAAAATTGTCAAAAATCATCCTGGGAGTTTGGCTGGGTGACATCAGATTCTTGGGGCCAATAATTTCTCCTGCCATTGCCTCCCTGCTCGTGCACTTCAGTTTGATTTGCAGTGACAGTAAACTTGGCCATGGTAGAATCAGCTGATGTTTGGGGATTTTTTTTCCTACCGTCACTTCCCTGGTGGGTTTCACTTCAAACGTGGTGCCTGCTCTGGTTCCATGAAATCTTTATGATGTTTTGCGTTCATATTTTTGCATGTTGAATTGGTCCAGCTATTGATGCAGCATGGGACTGCCCCATGTGGAGATAGTCATGAAGATTCAGTCTTTTTGATTATCTAAGACCACACTCCTGGAGTGAGAAGAATGTGGCCAGATAAAGTGTGCATACTTGTGGAGTCAGTGACGGCAGCCTGTGGGTTGAATGAAGGCTGTCTATTGGACACCATCAATCACACCCTGCTCAATTTGTAACAAGCAAATGGACAAAAAATGATAAGATGGGTATCTAGAGACATCAGAAAGGGTAGTAGGGTACCATAGGACCAGAGTGGTAAGGGGGAAGGCTCAAATAGATGGCAAGAGCTCTCAGGCTCAAAGGTCAGAGTTCACAACAGACTTGGAACATAGGTAATCGGAAAGTTCTGCATTGCTGTACTAGCAGGGGTACAGATAGGAGAAGGTCTGTGGGAGGAACTTCAGCCACCCTGTCATGGGGTGAGACAGGTCAGGCTTAATGAAGCTCCCCCCCCCCATCACCTATAAATGCAGGCTGAATGGTCCTCCATGCTACTGAGTAAAAGAAACATTCCCATATGCTCCCCATTGTGACCAGTGGCACGTAAAATCCACTTTGATAATAGTCTTTAGATAGAAAATTTCGACAAGAGCAGTCCTGTGTGGATCCAATTTGTGGAAAATGATTTCAAAAAGTGAACCTGCCTGCCACATGTAAGGCATTGACTGTCTCTACTGCATGTCTGAACCCGCAAACCCATTGCAGATAGGAAGCTATACTTAGCTGATGTTCATCTTGGGTTATCTTTGATGGTACTAACAGGAGATCCTAAAGTGGGACAAATGGAGGAATTAAGACCAGCATCCTGTTAGGCGAGTGTTGCTTTGGTGCTGGTCATACTCTGGGGATATTTTCATGGATTTGCGAGCATGTTCATAATGACTGGATGTCTGTGTTTTGAAGCGTTGAGCAGCTTTGACTTGGCTGTGTTAGCGTTTATTTGCTGAGGAGCAATCAGTGTGACAGGTATGGAAATTAACGTTGATCAAATTGGATTCTAGGATGAAAACTGAGTATGTTGCCACTTATTTTGTCTGTGTTCTCTTACGTGATTGCTAATTAATGATTGTTCTGACAAGATGGGTGTCCTATGTCTTTTTCAGTGTGCACATTTTTACCTCAGTGTTGGGTCTCAGGAGAGGCCACAACAAAACACAAATGAAATGAAACTCTTCGAAATTGCGATGGCCAATTATTCCCCCACATTTTGCTGGTGGGTGGAATGTCTTTTCAAGTTCCTCTTGTGGCTGAGGTATACATGGTTAGGTAGGTATGCAGGCAAATCTTGTCTTGGATTACTAGTCTCACCTGCAATAGGTAAATGTTGCTCGCTATCTAATTTGTATGGCGCAGCATTCATTGCTTGCTGAATTTGAAAGCTTTAGCAGCATATTGGGGAAATTAACGTCAGCTTTCTTGTTCCAGGCAGTGAGGGACGGGCATCACGTTTGGCCTGGGACCAGGTGGATTATGCGCAACGTGGAATAATACTTGATGTAATATTGCACAGTCCGTCACCATTTGCTGGCACTCTACTTGCTGCCAAGGTGGGTACATGTGATGAATATTTATTTCATATTGTTTCTCACTCTTCGTCGGCTGTCACTGCATCAGCCCCTGTCACTTCCTTTGTATGTTGCCAGGCTTTCTGTCTCCCCTCATTATAACGTTATATATCACATTATTGAAAGCACTCTGTGATGAAGTCAGCAGAGGAAATTATATCAACAATACAAATCACAATACCCTGAAACTGCTGCAAACCTTTTTCTGTTTCAGCAGGGACAGATGTAGACTTCAAAAATCTGTAGCCAAAATTGGAAATACATTGTACATGTACATACTGTATAGGAATGATCTTAAAACAAATATTCAATTGTGACCACCCTTTAATAATTCATTAAATATGTTTTAACCATTTACACATTTGTTTAGCCAAATTTATGAAGCATTAGCATTTGGCTAATTCTCTAATGATCAGAATGGTCCCTGGTTGGGGATTAATGCAGACAAGAAATACAACACTTTCCTGTTTATAAAGATTGAATGCTGTCATGAGTTATATTCGAAAACAAGAGAGATAGGTGCAAAAAGGGAATATGTATGTGAGGCCTGGGTCAAACGAAATAAAGAAAGATGGTTATGTGGGACATGTAGACTGATACAAGACTTACCTACAGATGCAGGCTAGATTTTGCGGTCTATCCTGGCCAGGTAATTGTATGACAACAAACCAAGACTGGCAGCTTGTTATAGTTATTTTGCCATGGTTGCAGGGCTTCCTGTAGTTAGTTATTTGAAGTGGCCACAATATCCCTGCATTTCCTGAGAAATTGTAATCTGATTGGTTGGTTTGATTCTTTCAGCGGTGAATGTGGCCAATCAGAGTTAAGTCTGTTGTTTCCTGAGGTAGTTGATTCTTGTGGGCTGCTCAGACTTAATTAGGTCATAGACCAATCAGGAAACCAAAGGGAAGCATTTTTAAGACAGCATGTCAGGGAGCAGTCTGAGCTGTTCAATCTCCAAGGCCTTGAGAGGCTCTGTATGTCAACGTGAAACCGTGAAACCCACAGCATCATGAGGAGTTAGGGCCGAGAGGACATTGCTAAAAGTTGGATACCAAGTGTGAAGTGAGAGAGGCCATGTTGTAGCCTTGTGCATGGAAGCACTGTTACCACGGAACAGCTGACAGTCTTGCTTGCCTCTGTACTGCTCACTGTACTTCACAGTTTTTCCCTGATAAACTAAACTTAATAGGTGTGACTTTTTGCCCCACTTTTAGACAGGGTATTGATCACAAAATTCCGTGTGTAGAAATGATGGGCAAAACAATCCTTTCCTTGCCAGATCGAGTTAGTTGAAACCCGCTATAGGCACTTCATCAATAGAACAGGGGGGCGCCCATTATTCAATTTGGTGATAAATTGAACAGATCAATATCCGAAAGAAAAGATTGAATAGACAATTGATATATATATTGCTGGGACATGACCCTGGCCTTGTCGACAGTCAATTTACGCCAACATGTTCATTAAATTACGTTATGGTGTGTAGTTGGAGTGATTTTTTACTTCAGTTGATTTCATAGATGTGGATTATTTTGATGTGTATTAGTTTATCAGATGGCTTAATTACAGAGCCAATCAGATGTCACAGTTAAACTTGACAATTGTTGATTGAGAGGGCTATACGTGCCAAGATGAAAGAAGGCAGGTGTTCCATCCAGAAAAACACTGATGAGGTATACATGACAAAGAAATCTTCACAGTTTGCCTTCTTAGCGGTGTTTCAGCTGCGTTTCACTTCATTGCAATTTGAGCTCCTCTCCAACTTAAAGAAGACAACTTGAGGAAATGACTGAGCTTTTGGCTGCTGAGTGCTGAGCAATGATGCTGAGTAAATTGAGCAGGCCACTAAAGCCACACATCAAGCCTTCCCTGTTCTTTTTCAAGGCCAGACAACTGCAAGTTTAGCAGGCAAATTGCATTTGTCTGCATCAATGTGACACAAGGAAGAGACTGGTTTAGCTGTGGAGAAAAAGTTGATACGGCAAAAAAGAATGGAAGTTGAGTGAGCATATAACTTCAGTCCACTTTGCACAAATGTTTCCCAGAAATGTTCTTCAGAATGCAGGATGTACTTCTGCAAATGGCTTAACAACTAATGTAAAAAAATCTTTTAACAAAAGAGATGGCAGCTTCCGTGAAGCCTTTGAACACTGTCATACTTTACACCTGTTTGTTATTTTGGAACATAAAAAAGTTACTTCAGCTATAGCCATTGAACACGTTTTCTTTTGATAATACTCTGTTGAATAAAACAAAGCATTAGATGTTGAACTGCTACCAGCTCAACTTTTGGGATCCATCAGTTGTGAATACTAACTGTATACACGGGCTGGTGTTCCTCACCAGCCATATACCCCAGGTGAGGGTAACAGCACAGATCAGACATGCAGACAGTTAAGAGTGCATCTATGGAATTCGTGTGTATCAGTTTCCTTTAAGTGAATATCAGTCGTGTTTAACATAGAAATACACAAGAATTTGAAGGCTGAAGGGACAATCCGTGCAGGAATTTGGGTGTTGTGTGTCACTCACTCTGTATCTATAGGTCTTTAAACCTGTCCATCAACTACGTTTACCTGCTGTCAAAACAACCAATCCTTGGAAATGCCACTCATTCTGGGTAGGAGAGGTGTAGGCCAGGGTGGAATTTTGGGAACTATGTTTAACTCTTTCTTTTCATGTCCGAAAGTCTTTCATATTTACCACTTCAATAAAATAAACTAAATGGAGTAAAAGATGTTTGCTCGCATTCATAAAACTGGACAAACTGTATGATCAGAATATATCTATTTGAGTTAATTATATTCCAGAATTTGACAAGAGGAAAATTGTAGTTATATCAAAGGTGTCTTTGGGTGAAAAAGAGTGTTGGGTGTTTGGATGTGATCACCAGGTGGCGTGTCAAGTAATCAGAGAGTGTGATGACTTCAGTAACTCTGTTTGTTTAAGTCTTGGCATGCACTCAGCAAGGTTAAGTTTGCATGGCACAAACAAACAACAGATAGTTGATTTAAGGGCCAGGCATGGTAAAACACAACCTTTTGTTTGCTCAAGAATTTCCTGGTAGATTGCAAACCATGATACGTATTGCTACCTGCCTTGTTTTGAACTGCACGTTAAGTCATGGTAATAACGAAGACACTGACAGTGCCCATGATTGACAAAGCATAGCAGCGCTACCTGCAACTTCCTCTGTCATAATGTCGCATGAGGAGATATTTTACACTCAGAGGAGTTGTCATTTTTTCAGCCAAAAATAGCATGGCGCATGCCATGGCAGGATGGTGTCTTCCAGGAGCAATATACTCACAAAGAACTGTGCGTGTGGTATTTTCAAGTAAGTTTGAAATATGACAGATCAAATAAAAACACAAGTGCCACGAGCCAGGTCGCTGTTTGCTTTGTCAGAAGAATCAATTTAGACGAGATCTCGGTATATCATGTTCAGAGCAAGGTTCAAATGGCCCTACCAAGGTGACTGGGAGTTATCAAAGGCACAGGCAGCTCAAGCAATGCCTGGGCAGTATAGGTGCTGTAGGCTAGCAGCCAGAAATCACTATGCTTCATCATACAACACAAGAAAGTTCATGGTAAAACTTTTTTTCCTGACAGGAGTACGGATCTTTGGTGTTAACCACGTTAGACATCAAAGGGAGACGTTTTAAGATTCATTAGAGAATATGGAAACCACCGTCCAATTAGATTTGGTAGCTGGAGGTGGGATATGGCTTTCTTCTATAAGTACAAGCCTCAGCAGTGCCACTACACAGAAAACTGAAACAGGCAGTGAAATCAGGCAGAAAATAGGCAGGTATGGTGCTGTAATCTGACCTATACTGCTAGTAATGCTTCCAGATTCCACTGGCCAAGTAATTTACCTGTCATCTCAGGCAGATTGGTACTAAGCAGTATATACTGCGGCCTTGTGCTGTGGCCACACAGCAGATGCAAGTTTCAATAGTTTTATTCCTCAAGTAGGCTTCTAAAAGCAATCTCTTAGACACAGCCCCAAATTTCAAGCAGATGAAAGTGTATAATTGGCAAGTGAGGCAAGGATTATTTCCTAGAAATTACTACCAATAGCAAACAAAAAAAACGCAGTTTTGCATAGCTTGGTGAAAAGCGTTTGTTCACAACCAGCTGAAAGTGGTGCTGATAGCTTAGGTGGTGTGTTCCACCACAGCTTATATATTATGGGACAATATGTAAATAGCTGTCATTGTTGGAGGGAAACATGGAATCTTGTCGACCCAACGCTGGTAATGTCAACCCAACGTGGAGCCGCTGGTCAAAATTTCCATCCTTGGCTTGACGATATTCCATGTTTCCCTCGAACAAGGGGACCATTTATTCTATTGTGCCAGAAATGAACAGACCCATGACGTTAAACGTGGCAAAATTAATTGTAGTGAATTAACACCTAGTGCCTGAAGACCTGGAAATGACAGCAGGACATGAGTATCAGTAAAACACAGTCAATTATTCTTATGTACATACATGATGAAGCCTGCATGACCATACGCTCATAGGTATCTTTCTGAAAATAAATATTAAAGCAACATTGACGTTAAGTTCAAAGAATACGCAGACAATCCAACATAAATATAGGCCCATGCTTGACAACAACATTGATGGCCGACACTGGCTGGCAAAAGTGTCGTCTGCTGCAAGGTGCAACTCTCTTCACTGGCGGCTCCAGGTTACAGCTCTGCACCACCTGGTGAGCTTATCCCAAATCAGGCCATGTGCCGTACTGTCATTGATGTTTAAACAACCAATCTTGATTTCTGTTTGAGACATAATAAAAGCAATTGTGCCTTGTGTGATGTGGTTTACTGTGACATGCATACAGTAGAACATCAGTGATTGAGTGTGTGTGTGTATGTATGTATGTGTGTGTGTGTGCATGAAAGGGGGTAGGGGTTACCATAGCTTACAAAGAAGGTGGTATCAGTGAAACCACTGTAATAAACCAGGGACATTATGGGCAGCGTTTAGGGTTTAGATCTATGTGGATTGTTTCCTGCTGTGGTCTGGATGTTTGTTTTTAGCTCAGCTGACTTGTGAGTCAGCTAAGCTGATTGTATGTCCTCTGTGGGTCCCTGGGTGTACCAATATTCAAAGTAAGTATACTCAGTATCAAACAAAGCAAAATATTCATGTATTGGTAATTGTAAGTATATGGTACACCAGACACTACATGACTTCAATTCAGACTGTTTGTATACCTGAATAAAAGTTCTTTTTGTCAGGACATATACTACTGTAAATGCACTTAATTTCACTGTACAGTAAAACCTCTCTAACTGAACACCTTCATATACTGAACACCTCTCTATACTGAACACTATTTCTCAGTCCCCAATATATACTTCCAATGCAAGCAAACCTCCCTATACCAGACACTTTTATCCGGTCCCAAGTGTGTTCGGTATAGGGAGGTTTTACTGTATTGTCATTATTGCTCATTTCACTAATAGCGCCAAATAGATAAAATAAAAATCACAGTGAAATGTAACCGTAACATAACTTTAACGGTAACTATGTCCAAAATTGTAAAATTGTAATTTCTATTAAACACAAAAAATGCAAGACCCACACAAATTTTAAAACATGAACATGGAAATAAGCACATTTACAGTATGCTATTTTGATTTGATCCCGGCTAAATATACATGGAATTAGGTCTCAGTATGACATGGATTAGAGTTTTAAATCATGTTGAGTTATTGGATTTATCATGTACTTAACCATGAGAATAGCTGATGACAGGGTCACTGGAGGAAGGCATTGAGTACACAGCCCAGATAAAAAAATGGTAGCCATTGAAGGTTCCATAAGAATAATAAAAAGATCCTGATTACTGTGAATAAGAGAAAATGAACATTACCACACAAAGTAAATCTCTGATCTCATGAACTTAAGGCAATACTTAAAGATAATTATATATCATGGATTGTCTACATTTGCTTAATGACTGCTCCCTGCTGCTGATTTATGGGAAGTGTATGTGTTACCAAGCTCTGTACCATTGATTAAATATCTGCCTTTAGGCATGTGTGTAATTTATAGATATGTTCAAATAAGAAACAAAAGCTTAGAAAGTAGACAAACAGAGAGAGGATGTTCACCTGGCATTTACATCTTATTCCACCCCACCCCAATTTCTGGCAATGTTGACCCTGATGACCTTCCTCATCCTCCCAGCTATCACCCTTGTTCCTACCTTTTACCCCGTCCTTGCATTCTTCAGATGTGCAGCTTGGCCTCACCCCTGTCTCCTTAAACCCAGTGTTCCTACATATGACCCTGTTCCTAACCCATGTGCTTATCTATTGTGCCACCTTACCCTTCCCTTCCTTTGTACTTTACCCTTTTGCCCTATTTTTATCCTATCTGAGATCTTGTTCCATTGCTATCCCATCCAATGTTCCACTACTTTTACCAACCCTTTTTCTTTCCTTTGATATCTGCTAATACATTCTGTGTGTCACCCCATCCCTTCCTTACCCCCTGCTCCTACCTTCTACCCTTCAGTGGCACCTGTTCTCCCCCAACCTTTTCATGCCAAAAGTATTCACCCCACCCCATCTCCGTGATTTGTCATAACTTTGATGTTTCATTGTAACTTCCATCAGAGTGAATCCTCATTTCTGC